>OZ014451.1:2913959-3513959 GCA_963966035.1 Acleris laterana
CGCTCGGTGCAGCCCGTGCTCTCGCGGCCCTCCGTGAAGTTGCCCGCGTACAGCTCCGCGTTGAAGTTGGAGTTGGTCAGCTCGTGGCCCACCGTCACCCAGCCCGGCCGGATCGTCGAGTCGCGCCCGAACAGGTGGATTCTAAAATAGATACCGCTTTTATAGCTGGCTAAGCCACCTCATAGGAAGTAGCATCTGTGACCATAGTCGCAAGTTAGCATTCTCAAAACTAGAATCATACAAACATATGATACCTTCACGCCTTCATTCCCAGACTGGGGTAGGCAGGGCTACAGAATTACCAACAACTCTAAAAATTTGTTGATAATAATTCTGTAACCACATTTTGCACAATTTGGGCTAAGATGTTCACCAGCGTATTTAGTGAGTTTCAAGCTCGTCGCCCAACAGTTCTACAAGCCTTTACTCCCTTAATCACCTCTTACGACATCCACGGGAAGACTTAGGGTAGCATTATTATTATTATTAGTGACAGGTTGCAATCCCATCGCCTAATATACTTCAAGTCTTTATTCTCTTATTACGACATCTATGGGAAGACATGGAGTGGCACCATTCTAACCCGGCAACCACATTCCTAATTAAAATATGAATACTTATGCCACAACGGTCAATTAAAATCAATTTGCGAAATACCCTTCGTAATACTCCAAGGCCTCTTAAAATAAATATGAATCATACCTTCTCCTCCCCAAACAAAAATGCTCCATGATATGAAAGATCTCAATTGGCTTCTCTGTGCTGCCAAATTCTTGATCTTCAGAAATAATAAGATCGATGTCCACATTAGCGTGTATGAAGTCCCCGTCCATCGATCTTCGGACCGTCCCCTTGATGCCCATGAGGCAGTGCTCCTTGGTTCTCTGGAACACCGCGTTGTGTTCTAGATTCTTAGAATGCCCCGGGTTTTTGATGTTAGTTTTGATCCAGCAGATGTCCTCGCAGCGACGGAAGCCCCATTTTTTGAGACATTCACGACCCATATCTAGTCCTGGAAAATAAACCATGACGTAGAGAAGCTGATGGATGTGAGTTGCACAAAACTACCAAATGTTTGGCAAAATGTGTCGATTCCCAACCGTTTCATTTGCCAACCAATTTTTTCTCCAGTAACTGTACATATTTCGGGATTTATTTCAGTACCATAATGTAGAATCCTAAAGGTTAGATTAGGTTAGTTTAAATATTTACAGTTACAGAAAACAAAGCGGGTTGGAAAATGAAACGGATGGGATACGATACAATTTAGCAAAGATATTTTGCCGAAACAAAGGAAAATGGCGAAGGCTAGATGATTGTTTGCGAGACGTTTGATGGCACTATAATCCCTCTTGCAAAATAAGCGCAACGCTCAAAGTCATAATGATAATAAAAAAATACTGCAATACAAAAGACAAAAACAAGAATAGTGCAAAATTAAGAAAACTTTGTTATAAAAAAAATACGCTGTAGTGTGAAGTCAAATAGGAATCCGCTCAACATGTGCTGCAGCCGAAGCTATAGCGCTGCTATTCAGCTGAGCCCTGGTGATAACAAGGGTGACGTACCTTCGGAGCTGCCGCACCACAGGAAGATGAACGACCTGGGCTGCGCGATCTGCTGCAGGTCGAGCGCCAGCACGTCGGGCCAGCGCCAGCCGGAGCCCAGCGGCGGTTCCACCAGCACCACGTCGAACTTGCTGCCCATCGCCTTCAGGTCGAACGTCTGTGCCATGGAAACACGTGTTTAGCGCACTTGTTCCACCGCCGATGGAGCCAGCGATCAATATAGGTGTTTCTTTTGTTAACATGGGATCTATATCTTTTGATCCGACGAACTAGTGGAAAGAGTTCTCGCCCGCAGAGTAAACAGCCAATGATCAACTATTAATATGACATGTCTCTTTTATTGACACGGGATCTATCATGATACCTTTTGTTCGTTTCTTAAGCGAGAAAATAGTCGACAGCTAATCGTACCTTGCCGACGGTGGGACAAGTGCCTAAGACCTAATAGTGGGCACTTGGCAAGCTGTGGCAGATTTTTGAGGTGTAAAAGCGCCTGTGCAGCCAACTTACTGAATATCAATTCAAAGGTATTTAGATTCCAGAATGCGCTGGGGAACAACGCAGGTTTTATTGGGTATCTCTACTTGTGTTTCAAGAATTCGAGAGCCTAATAGATCGTATGGATACAAGGCGAGTGTTATGTTATGACTAAAATGTCCCAATACAATATGGGGACCCAAGTCCATTGGGATATAGTTGCAAGTTCTATGTATGCAACTGACAAGGAAAAGTCCAATGGTGCGATGCAACGCACTGTCAGAATTAGTTGCCGCTACATACTCACGCAATGCCTAATCCTAAAACATGCGAGTGTCATGGCTAAATCCTATAATATTCAACGAGCAATATTTGTATATGTTTACTTGTAATTAAGTAGTCGAAAACGGCTCTAAAGATTTCGATGAAATTTGAAATATGGGGGCCCTTACGGGGGCGAAGTCTCGATTATTTTCAACCGAGAGCGACACCCCGTAAGAGCCCTTCATAGAAGGAACGAAACGTCGTCAGTTAATGCCATTGTACGTTCTTGTCGTGTATAATAAATAAGTTACGTGTAAATACAAAACGGACTACGTAGCAGCAAAGGTGTTCCGGTAAAACTTACCTTTAAGTCACATTTCAAGTACATGGGTGGCGTGGCCGTCTCCGCAATAAGGTCATCCTTCAGCTTGATGAGTTCTCGCAGCTTTGGATACTCTTCGAAGCGGTCAGCCAGTCCCACGTCGCGGATGAAGTTCTGTGGACGCTGGCCGGTGTCCACAAAATGCTGGCAGTAGTCATTGTGGGGGTTTGACGATTGTGTGCCCTGAAGTAGGTAGTAAATAATAATAATCATTGAACCTAATTATTCCAGAAATGCATCTACATCGGGTCTATATCCTCTCCCATAAAAAACGGATTCTACTAAAGAAACGGTTTTATTTTACTTATTATAAAAAGCTAACCTACTCTAATCTTCACAACAGAGTTTACTAAATTCTGCAATGTCAGCCTAAAAGGATGTTATGCGAAAAGATTTTGTGTGAATATAAATTATGCATAAAAAAGTATGCATTTCAAAGGGATGCAAGCTACTTATAATTAGTGAATTTCAGTTCATTTAATTAGTTATTTAAGGAAAAACAAACAACTAAACAGTATGTATTGGAAACTCAACATTAAATCAGAAAGCCAAAATAAGAGGTTTTTACCGATATTAATGTATGAATGGATGTAGAAAATGCATAATACTAACATTCATGTTTGTTTTATAACTGACAAAATAATAGAGACAAGCAGTTAGGTCGCTTGGAGTTATGACTTTAGCTCATGTTGTCTCACACCATTACATTAAACAATTATTTAGTTTCTTTTTATTTCCTTTCTTTCACTCCATTAAAAACATTAGTAGTAATAGTAAGTAATAAATATATTTCAGTAACCTAACTATCTAATTATTAGTGTTTAAAATTTAAATGTTTAAACAAACGAAAAGTAACTTATTCAGTATCATGTAAAGAGCACCAATTTTTATGAATTATTTCATCAATTTATTTTAATTGTAAATTGTCAGCAATAAAGGCTATAAATAAAAAATAAAATAAAGACCACCAATGTATGATATAAATTTATATGCATCGCAGATGCATGACAGGTAATTAAGATTTGAGTACGTAGTAGTGGGTGCAGACAGTTGCCATCATCCTGGTATAAAATAGTTATTGTATAATAAAATAAACAAGAACATAGCTAGCTAGGTTCTACATAAGATTTTGGATTCTACAGGAAGTTATGAAAAGGGTATGAAAAAAAAATGCTTACTAAAACTAAAATTTTGCCAATTAACCCCTTGTATGCAATCAATTTATTAATCAATCAAATGTTTATTGCATAAAAAGCACATGTCAAAATACAAATTAGAAATAAAAGTAATAAGTAAAATCAGTAGGTACAATTATTGAAAACGAATTCCTAATCCTGCATAACATAACTAAAATAGCATAGCTAAATATTGAGCATGTTTTACATATTTTTTATAAAGGTACATGCATACCGTAATCTTAAAAGAATGTAAATTTAAATATCTCAAACCATAGTTTACCTCATAAGTTTATTTTAAAAGTATCCTAATATTTATAGATTGGTTGAAAGTGGACTTAACGGGTGTCCGTCAGAATCCCTAACAATGTTTGTTCTTACACAATGTTAGTCCGAATTATCATTTGTCCTAAATTGGTTTTTAGCTGAGTGAGACCACTTTTTAAGTTTTTCAAAATACCTGCGGTTAGGTTAGGGTTGTATCACGAACAACACTAAAATGTTTTAAAATTTAACTGGAAATAGCTTTAGGAGAAATGAAAATTTTGACAAACGATGCATTAGGACAAATGACCATTAGTGATTCCATAGGGTACCTCTTTGGACTAAACATTTTAACCTGTTGTTTCAATTTCATAAATTTATGAATAGTTACAAAAAGGTAAAATTTGATAAATCTATTTAAGTATGTTTATGTTTTATCTGTGTACAAAACATAATTATTCACTTATTCTGATTCAACTTTTGACAAAATCAAAACCAATGTGTGCGTCTATATCTTAGTATTGTTAACTTGCACAGACCTTAAGAAATGTAGACGAGTCCGTGTATACCAGACCATCTGGCTGGTCTTTTGACGAAGGTTTTTCCTCACTCCCCTCAGAAACCGCCTGTTTCTTCGCCGGCACATCGCTAGAGGTCCCTAGAGCCTGTCTCAGCTCACTTACACTCGAAACACCAAGCTGCAACGCAAGATTATACTAAGTTCACTCCATAGTTCACAACAAAGTACAACTTTCGAGGTTATGTCCAGACCACGTACAGTTTGTGCCAAGAGTTTCTTCCTTTTTTGCGAGCGTTCGCGTAATTCCTTTAGTTTTTCACTCATATTTGGGATTAGAAAGTAAATATTTTAGATTACAGCTTTCCTAACTAAGACGGCGTCATATTCTGTTTGACAGATGATGTTCGGGATGTTCGGGACTTGACAGAAGCGCGTGGAGCTAACCCCATGTGCTTCTGTTTAGTCCATCAGAGAAAATACTCTTTTACCGAACAATTGTCTTCGCGTGTGATATCTATGGACTTATTTCTCTAATAAGTTCATGGGAGTGTCTATAAATAACTCGACATTGGCGAAATACAACCTTAACAGGAGTGAAAGCCATTAATTAAAATTAGAATTAGATTCGGGATGTTCCGTTTAGAAACCAGTTTTGTCATAGATTGAGCAATATAAATTTATGATTTGACATAGAGTGCATTGAAAAATGTTTGTTTGAGTTGATTTAGTACTTATTTATAGTATTAGTTGTAATAATTCTATAATTAAATATTACAATCTCACATAGTATTGGACTATTTGTATAATATAATCAATAATTTCGTTCTGTTACACAAGTCTTCGGTAGTATAGTGGTAAGTATCCCCGCCTGTCACGCGGGAGACCGGGGTTCGATTCCCCGCCGGAGAGATCTTTTTTGATCTGCTTTTGTTATTTTATTTTGTTATTTCGTTTTGTTTGTAGGTCTTACTTATTATATAATATAAAAGAAAGAAATATTTGTGCTACAAGAGAGCAAAATCGGGTTTTCCTGCGAGTGTTGATTTTGAATCCCGATAGTGTGAAGGATTCTATAATTGAATCACGAGCGTAGTGCGTTATTCTTATTTAGAGCCTGAGCGCAGCGCAGCGAGGTATTCAAAGACACCAGATGCAAATAAATTAGGTCTCGTGTGACACATACAACTTTTCACCTCAGCAGGGAGAGGGAGAACCTATAAACATGGTTTTAATTTAATATCATGTAAGTAGGTACGTTTTGAGTGCCACCCATAACATCCACCAATGTAGTAAGTAGATTGTAGAAAAAAAAAACCGGGCAAGAGCATGTCGGACCATCCTCAGTGTAGGGTTCCGAAGCCGTAACGACAAACACAAAAAACTATCTCAAAAATCAACATGTATGAAACCATTTTCTATTTAAAGTTATTTGGCGCTGTCTTAGATGATTTTTAGTAGGTATAAACCCGTTAATCGCCTGTATCTCAGGAACTAATCATGTCTACTTAGCCGTGATAGTTTTCCTTTAAAATTCGTTATATGCGCTTTCGTTGAAGATTTTTTTCAGATTTTTAGTACTTGTAGTTTTGGCTGTAGGGGGGGGGGGGACACTTGACTCTAACAAAAAATAGCGCTTTAAAGCTTAATATTTCATAAACGGATCCCTTAATCGAAAAATTGTTTTCATAAACCCGCAATATTTTTAAAAGACCTATCCAACGACACCCCACACTATGGGGTAGGCAAGAAAAAAAAAAGACATCCCCACGTTACGTGTAGGGGAGGTGCATTAAAAAAAAATATTTTTCAAAATTTTATTTTACCACTTTGTTGGCGTGACTAATATGTACATTCATGCCAAATTACAGCTTTCTAGTACTATGAGTCTCTGAGCTAGACTGGGGACGGACGGACGGACGGACGGACGGACGGACGGACATGGCGAAACTATAAGGGTTCCTAGTTTGACTACGGAACCCTAAAAAAAACGGAGCTTCCTGTTCTGACTTCTGCCTGCCAAAACCTGCCTTTTTGAGGTGCTGAGGTGAAAAATATTTTCCCGGTTCAATCTGGAAATATTCAGTCCAAAACTACTAATTTAAGGGGAGACCGTGTAGTCTACACTAATATTATAAAGAGGAAAGATTTGTATTTATGTATGTTTGTGACGAATAAACTCAAAAATGACGGGACCAATTAAAAAAATGCTTTCACCATTAGAATCCTTGGCTTTGTTTTATTTTTCTGCGCGGGCAACAGCTAGTATTAAAGAAAGCAAAAAAATACAAGGAATTAAATACAATACATAAACTCACGCCTTTGTTTTCAGAGTGGTGTAGGCAGATCTACAGAATTTCCAACAACTCTTAAAACTTGTTAATAATTCTGTAACCACATTTTGCACAATTAGGCTAAGAGGTGCACCAGCGTATTAGTGACAGGTTGCAAGCCCATCGCCTAACTAACAGTACTACAAGCCTTTACTCCCTTAATCGCCTCTTACGACATCCACGGGAAGACTAAGGGTAGCATTATTTTAACCCGGCAACCACACGGGTTATAAAGGATAAATAGACAACTTGGTGTGTCCCAAACTTCTATTAACCTACGATTTATTTGAAAAATACAAATTTAATACCCCAAATAGACTGAGGTCAACTCAAAGGGTCTGGGATCGGAGGCGATTACGGGAGCAATTTCCTTGTAACACGCAGCCTGAGGGTCCGGACTTAATCCGGGGCATGTGTCCGAACCGGATTTATTTCTGACAAAATGGCGGGTTAATACACACGGCTGCAAAGAATAGACTAAGTAGAGGTTTAAAAGTATGTATGTATGTATGTAAACACTTTATTGTACAAAAGAAAAACCATAACAATACAATCAATATAGAAATATGTACAAAGGCGAACTTATCCCTTTAAGGAATCTCTTCCAGCTAACCCTTGAGAGATTGAGAAGAGTGAACGGTTGTGCAACGAGTAAACAAGTGTACAAGAAGAAGAATATAACACATTTAGTAACCAATAAAACTTATATAAATAGATTTAAAATAAAACTACATTCAAATACCTACATAAATAGATATAGAAATATACATATTAATAGTTAAATATACATACATAAACTACATTTTACATTATCTAGAGGATAATTGATATTTAGGAAATAGAGTCAAGCCAGAACTTCTTTAATTTGCCTTTTAGGAAGTCTACCGTTTGTGATTGCCTAACATTAGCATTAGTAGCATTAGTAGCATTTGGTATTTGATTAGAAATTAAATACATTTATTTACAAATTCCCGTGTGGTTGCCGGGTTAGAATGGTGCCATTCCATGTCTTCCCGTAGATATCGTAAGAGACGACTAAGGGAATATAGGCTTGTAGTCTGTTAGGCGATGGGCTTGCAACCTGTCACTAATACGCTGGTAAACATCTTAGCCTACTTGTGCAAAATGTGGTTACAGAATTATTAACAAGTTTTTGGTAATTCTGTAGCTCTGCCTACCCCACTTTGGGATTACAGGCGTGAAGGTATGTATGTATTTACAAATATATTATTGTTCGTGACACGATTTTGTTAAAAAAAGGTTTACTTACTCAGTGCAGTGGTAGGCCGGATGGCACATTTAGACTTCAAAAATCTACCAGCGCTTTGCAAGAGGAGATTACTCCTTACGCAAGATACCTACAGACTAGTGTTGATTTACCAGGTTTTACAGGGTGAAATAGAGCTCCTAAACTGGTTTACCGTCGTAGGTACAGTACAGTCACCTTAATAATATAATATCTTAATTAACTTTATCCTCAAACATTAGAACGTGTTAAATATTTTAAAAGCTCATTGTTGGCAATTATTACATTGTTGTGATTTTAAATTGCAATTCTTCGGACGAAGTTTTAACCGACAAGTTTAAGTGGTCCCGTCAGACCGTCGATGTGCATTGTCAATTTTGTAGCTTAACCTCGACGAGAAGCCGAAGTTAAACCTATTTTAGTACTTAACCTAATTGGTAGTGACAATATGCTAGCGGTTCCGGGTTCGATTCTCGCTACGGGCAAACCTTTGTGTGATGAACTGGTGCCTGAGTCTTGGTTGTTTTCTATGTATTTATGTATACAAGTATGTTTATCGTTATCTACTCGTAGTACCGTAAAACTACACAACTATGGTCCTAACTTGCAACAATAGTCCTCATTACATTATTCTAAAATATAATACCTTACTGCAGCTGCTATTATTGCTGGGTATATGACATACCTACTGTTTGACCTAAAACTAACTGCTCTAAACTCTAGCTATAGCTAAATCTATCATATTTTTAGAATAACATGAAAAGTTAAATTGGGCCATAGTTGTCTAGTTTTACGGTACTTACTCTTATGTTCGATTTTACAAACCTAGAATATGACTTACTCCGAGATAAGTCTATACAAATTCGACGTTTAATCTAGGTATACGACCTTATTCTCGTTTGGTTGAATCCGCTGCTCTAGTACAAGCCTAGAGCTTAGTTTGGGACTAGATATTTTTTGTGAGATTGTCCCCTCTGATATTTATTTATAATTTACTCGTAAGCACTATTATCGAAAGCAAAACAAATGCCGCTAAAAAATAACATCTGAAACCGCTTCTAATTTCAAAGCCTTTCATGCCCACAGACCGTGTCAAAGTGTCCCCAACGAAAAGCAATAACTTTAATCCAGATAATCTTCGAATCCATTAGATGGACACTATCGCGATTTGCTAAACACCCCTAAACACGGGTGGGGGTGATAAAAACAACCCCTGATACAGGCCGGTGCATTAGGGGAATTGCATGGGTTTTGGTTTGGCAATTCTTTAAATAAACGATGTGAAGGTATAAAAGCTAACTGAAGTAGCTTGGTAAATAACTAAACGAAAAGCAAGCTTTAAAATCCGATTGCACTTTTGATATTGTTATTAAACCCGTTTATTAAGACTGCACCGAGCAAACGTCGAGAGCGTCCAGTGGCGGCGCCCTCTATTACTATTATTGTGTTTTCTAATTAACTAAAGAATTTCCTTGGAATCAGACGATACGATTTCGTAGCGCAAGTAAAAAACACAATATATGGGATACATATTTGGGATACACAAAGGTGGCCACTCTTTCCGTTAAGTTGAAAACTCGAAGGTGAATTGTTATTAAACTATGTGATATACCCTATAAGTTGTGTTTTCATTTGTAGTACAAAAACCTACCGACCAATTTCAAGAAAATACTTTAGTTTATTAGAAAACACAATAATAGTAATGAGGGCGCCACTGTACATCCGGCGTACGCTCGGGTACGCTCTAGTGTTAACTTATTTTTTTTACCTATATTATGTTTGAACAAGGATATATGTAATCAAGTGTATTGCTAGGTAAAGTCAACTCTTATTAAGTAACTGTACAGTAAAGGAATATAATTCTTTGACCACTTTGGGCGTGTCGAAGTGTCATATTGAATCATAAAGTATTCTTATGGTTTTTTATAGTGTCACTTTGACAGAACGAGTCCAAAGTGGTCTAGGAATCAATTTCGTTGACTGTACATTTAAAAGCTTTGCAGAGGTAAAGTGGGTAAGGTTAACGTCTTGTTGCTGCTGTACTGATTTGTGAAACGCGGTAAAGAGACAAGGTACTAAAACGTGCCGCTACTTATAACGCCGGTTAAACAATATTACCAACGTCAGATTGTATCAGATTGATTACCGACACAATTAGTGTCGTTAATTAAATAAGCTTAATTACCGATTAATTTCATTATTCAAATACCTTGTTAACACAAGTGGTAGTACATGTACAGTTAACAGCATATAAAACTGATGAAATAGGGCCTCAAAATAGTATGAATGTATTGCCTTGTGGTTGCCGGGTTAGAATGGCGCTACTCCATGTCTTTCCGTGAATGTAGCGGATGCGCATAAGCAAATGTCCTAATGTGTTTTTTATTTTATTTATTTTTATTTATTTATTTATTAACACATTACACTATCATTACAGGACACCCAATGCGATAGCATACCAACATAATATTTATAAACTGACTTACTGCCTATTCATATCATACATTATTATTACTTATAACGTGTTATATTATAAGATAAGTACCTAAGCCATGCTTTGTCACTTTCTGTCAGATGCAAATGTCACAATTACAGATAAGGACAAAGCATGGCATAAATACTTCCAAGCTTATTCCACTTTTATAAGTAAGGGGGGTGAACTGTGAAATGACTGACAGGTGACCGAGTGTTTCAAATTAAACTGCGCCTCTATTCTAGGTGGTAAAATCGAAATCGTATTGGACTTGTTATGGTATTGTTATTAAATCGGCTGCTATTACGCAAATCAAATGTTTAGCTGAAAATGACACTTAGGTATAATCTGTTATTATATAGGGCGTCATTCTAGAACATTTATTGTTTTGAAAAGTTGATTCTGGGTAAGGCTGCTTAATTGAAAATGCACGCGCTACAATGTGTTTTGTTCGCACTGACGGGACTACTTAATCTCGCCGCTTGGTTTCACTCGACAGTCCGCACGACCGGCGTTGTTTACAGAATCACTACCCTGATCACTTACTTTTGACGTTGACTATACATATAACGAGAGAATATATGATGATGAAGAAGATATTGAAATTTGGCCATCTGCTATCATCTTCGGTAGTATATTGGTAAGTATCCCCGCCTGTCACGCGGGAGACCGGGGTTCGATTCCCCGCCGGAGAGACTTTTTTTCTTTATTTGATAAAGAATATTATTATTTGGGTTAGGATGTTGGGGGCAAAATGATGTTCTAGAATCCATGGAGTAGCTATTTCCTTATTATTATTACACATATCACTTTGGTTTTGACCTTTAGTTTTGTCAGATTTCTAAATAAAATAAATATAATTTTAGTTCAGCTTTCACAGCAGAGATATCTTCCGTACCAAAATTTATTTAAAATTGTTTAGCGATTTAATGAAAGTTTGAATGTTTAAATATGACAATACTGAAGAAGGCCAAAATCAAAGTGATATGTTTAATAATAATTTGGAAATAGCGACTCCGTGGATCCTAGAACCACGGTTTGCTACCAAAACAACCCTAGTAATAAAACTACAATATTCAAAATAATGACCAAAATTATATTTTCTTTCATTACAATGTTACATTTATAAAGTTGCACTTTCTAATGCAATAATTTAAGATTTATAATTTAAATGAATCGCTTTTCATTTAAAACTCAAACTTATAACATTTATTTGATAGATACACACTGCAACACAACAGACACAGTAGGTAAAAAAAAACCGGTTAAGTACGAGTCTGACACGCGCACTGAGTGTTCCGTACAGCCGTATATTAGGAATTATGATATTCCGATTTGTATTCGATTCCGAATCAAATCAACGCGGGCCCAACTTACACTTGACCATTTTTTTGTATTAGTGGTTTTTTTTCAGAGTTTTGTACTATAATCGTACCAAATTTGACACTTCTCTATGTTTTACCATTTTTATACAAAAATAAAAATACTTTATTATTTCACTTTCTTTAATTATTTATATTTATTACTAAATCCGCCGTATAATAAACAGCTCATAACACATATTCTGAAGAAAAAAAACCAGCCGCTATCGATTACATTTCAAAAGATACAGTTCTTTAAAGTTAGGATGGACGAACCGACAGCCCGTCCTAACCTAACTTTATGCCATTTAAACTTCTGACCATTAAAAGTCTAAATAGCAGATCTAACTGGTAAAATAAGTGAATTCTTGTTTATTTGTGGTTTTTACTTAATCACCCAGTTTATAGCAACTTACATTTATTGCAATTTTTTGGCATGATTTGTAGGTATGTAGGTACTATCAGCCCAATGGAAACTTAACCCATCCTAGGACTGTGTCACAGTGACGTTAACATTCAAATCGTAAGAAGTGTCGAACTAAATTGTCTTATAATATCACTGCGACACCGTTCTATGGTGTGTCAGGGTTCCTTTTTGGCTGATAGTACCACCAGCACATTATTAAAACAAGCTTAGAGTTGGTCACACAGATGCTATTAGTCTCACATCTGCCACCGGGGTAAAACCGCATGAACAGAGGCCCTAAAATCGAAGTTCGAAGTAACGTTAGCTCCATCCCTTTCTCTGTACCGTAAAACGGGGTAAATAGGGACATAACGTAAAATGAAGCTTATGTTACTTATTAGCTTATTACCGACTGAAATTATTTCCAATAGACGTAACATTATTTTCCATTTCAAACTTTGTAACAAGTTATGACTTAGTTTAGGTCGTGTCCGTACTCACCCCTTAGTCCCTATTTGGGTCATTATTTGAGTGATTTAACCGCCTCACTTTTGTGGACATACTTTTGAAGAATTGGGCGTATATTTTGACGCCCTTTTTGGATATTTGTTAGATGTCCAATAAACTTAGACCCTAACCTACCTACCTAACCAGAAACGAAATCGAAATCTGCAGCCACTTCTACAAAAATGTGACCACGAAAGTAATCCGGAACAAACGCTCAAATAATGACCCATTTACCCCGTTTTACGTTATTTAGTCTCGAATGATGAGTGGCAGGGATGAAGCTATATAACTCAGGCAGTCCGGTTCTTCTAATCTACTCCGTCCCTGCTGCGAGCAATGAGCAACTTGATCCTCGCGAGGGTGTTCAGGTCGTCAGAGAACGTCACCGACTTCCAGGAGACGGGGGGCAGGCTCCCTCCTTGTTTGACGCACTCTTCGGGAGACAGACAACCACCTGTGAACATGAAAACGGTGTTTAAAAACCCGGCCAAGTGCTAGTTGAACTCGTTCAGTTAAGTTGTTCCCGAAAATTAACTTATAGGTATAAGGGGACAATCTCACACCAATTGACCTAGTCCCAAACTAAGCTCTAGGCTTGTACTATGGGTACTAGACAACGATATAAATACTTATATAGAGAAATATTATACTTAAATACATAGAAAACATCCATGACTCAGGCACAAATATTCGCGCTCATCACACAAAAATCTGCCCTTACCGGGATTCGAACCCAGGACCACTAGCTTAACTTTGCATATCTGTGTTTGGGTTTGAGAAATGCGCTTCAAAAGTCTATGCATATTCCGTATTGGTCCTACCAGACTTGGGGTCCCGGAGCAGCCCGAGCCGGCAGTGGCAGCCGAGCTGGCAGCGGCGCGGGCGCTCCGTGCACTTCGCAGCCCCGCAGACAGACTCACACCCGTAGCGGCAGACAAACTCTTCATTGGGGCTCACGCATTTTTCTGGAAACATTAGCGCATATTTACACGATGGGTCCATATTGGCTCATATAAAATTGGTCTTTCGAATTTTTATACAAATAACGATTTGTGACTATACTCATCATTACACCGAAAAATGTTTCTCATACTTTTTTAAGTCATAAGTATCGCAACTCATAATCCATTTATTAAAAAAACTGTAACTTTTTTTTGATTTTTATAAATCTAACCTAACCTAACCAAATTTTTTCTACACGTAAGATATTTAAGAAATTCTGAAAAGTGTACGGTTCTATGAATATTATCGTTATAAGTTCAGATGATTATAAGCTCCGATCATTAGTATTAAAAAAAAAAATGACGATTATGAAGAGTGATCATGTGGTTGTAAAATTGTATGAGATACATTTTCGAAGTTCCAATAATCTAATTTGCAATTTTATATGAACTTTGGCGCACCCTTACACGATCGGTGCGCTTCATAATTCATCGCAACTCCTAAAGTGTTTTTCACTGAAACCGTTAATAGGAGTTGCGAATAATTAGGTGAGCCAATATGGATCCTTACACGATAATTTTGCGGTCGCAAAATCTCGCCGCCAGCACTTTATTTAGGTACTTTAACGACCTAGTATAGGTTTCTCTCACTCGTACAATGTCATACAAATGAGAAGGACAAAAGGACAGGTAGCCAAGTGGGCGGCAACAAACGATAATCTTCTTAGGACTCTTTCACAATGGTATTTGAAAATAAAAGATTGAGGAGACGTCGGTTCGTTTCACTAGCCAAGTCACAGGTAAACGATAAATAATAACTCGCAAGAAGAGGGAACAAACGCGTCCGCACCGTACAGATGTAAGAACCGACTGATTACCAGGGTAGTGATTCTGTAAACAACGCCGGTCGTGCGGACTGTCGAGTGATATCCAAGCGGCGAGATTAAGTAGTCCCGTCAGTGCGAACAAAACACATTGTAGCGCGTGCATTTTCAATTAAGCAGCCTTATACGTTCGACCCATCGTGCTGCTAAATTGAAAATGCACGCGCTACAATGTGTTTTGTTCGCACTGACGGGACTACTTAATCTCGCCGCTTGGATATCACTCGACAGTGCGCACGACCGGCGTTGTTTACAGAATCACTACCCTGCTCTAATGTGATCGGCTTTAGCGGATTCTCACTCGCCAATCACGTGCAACTGGACTTTTTCAGTAAGTACTAGGTCGTAAAGTAAACAAAGTACACGAAGTAGCACAATATAAAGCACCGTATAGTCTAGCAAAACAGACGCAAAAGGCCAGGAGCACGTCTTCTGAACTAAGAAGTTTAAAATTTTAGGTGGTTGCTTTACTTGTCCCACTTTCTTTAAGGATCCACAATTGTTTAGGAACTTTACGAGCAAGTTTGAAAAAAAAAACGGCCTACGCTATGTCAAAGTGCAAACATCGCAACTTTAGAAGCAAAGTGCACCATGACTAATTAGAATGTATCCTAATTTAAACCTTCAACATATTAACTTAATACCTAAAGTCCTCTTTTGTCATAAAAGACTTCAGCTGCATATACGGGCATGACAGATGAGTGGTTCGAGTTATGGGCACAGATAACACCCACATGTGCTCACTTGACAGATCGGCTGTAAAGTTCATTTATCTTGATCCAGCCGTCGTACAAAGGAATGTAAGGTCTCAAATCAGGGCATGGTTAAAACAATACTTCAATATCCAACATGTCGCACTGCTAGATGAAAACAGTACCAACTCAAAATCCTTGCCAGTTTTGTTTCAAGTTCAAAGAAGTTGTATTAGAGTTGATATTAAAAGACAGTTGAATTTTGAGTTACAACTGTTTTGATCTAGAAGTGCGATGTATTTTTATAGATAGTACGTGGGATCTGAGACTCAAACATCTACATTTTAATTCTCAAGACTGCAGTCGGGGCTTTTGCGGGTGGTAGGACCTTGTGCAGGGTCCGCCCGGATCGCTACCACCATCTTATCCATTAACCTACCGCCAAACAGCAGTGTTCGCATTGTGTTCCGGTTTGGGGATAAGACAGCATAGAGGCATTCCATCTTAGTCCTCAGGGTTGGCAACGCATTTGCAGTCTTAAGATTGCATTGCAGTCTTGTGAATGCGAATGTCTATGGGTCACAGTTTCCACTTACCATCAGGTGGCCTGTGTGCTCGTTTGGCTTCTCTATGCCATAAAGAAAAAAAAAAGAGTCCTGAGTTTCCAAATGCGTTGTCAACCGTGTTCAAAATTGTGAAACAAGTGAAAGCGACGAGGTGCCTGCAGAAGTGATCATCGCCTATAACGACTAACCCCGGCCCCATCCATCACCGCCGCTGCATTATTCACTGCATAATCTTCATTAATTACCCATTTATTATTAATACAGGCTCTTGACTCTTACTTAACCCGCGAGTAAGTGATTTGGAAAGTTTGAGAGTAAATGTAGTCATTGTAATTTTTTTTACAAGAGGTCTTTTGTTAATTATAATATTTACTGTTAATTAATTTACGTTTTAGCAGTTTTAGTAGGAATTAATCCTTGAGCATGGGAATTTCTGGCGTAATGCGTGTTGGGTGACTGGGAGATATCCGTGGAAATCATTTATTTAGATACTTGAAGAAGCAAGGTACAGTCGGCCAAAAATGTGGTCTACCACCTTACGGTTGAAGTTCATTTGAACTTCATGATACAAGTTCGATTTTCCCTTGCATATTATGACAGTGACAACTGTCAACCTTAGCAATAAATAAATCTCACATAAACTTTCGTCAAAACTGGTAGACCATTTTCTTGGCTGACCGTGCAGAGTAAGTGGTAACATACTTTACTTACTTCGTTGGAGTTGGAGTTTTGTGAAACGTTTTATGTGCCGGCCGTTTCGGAGCAACCTCTTTAAAAAAATACTACCAGCCATGACGCCAATTTTGTCAAACCACGAACCACGCTGTTCTGTAACCCCCGTGTGAGCTTTAACTTTAACGACGACGAGCGTAGCGAGGAGGACTACGGATGAATTAGGCTAGAAATTAGTGTGACTAAGGCAGGTGCGATAACTTTGGATTGGGCTTTACGTGGTTCGCATTTGGCGCGCTCGACGCAGAGCCCGCTGTGGTGGCGGAGCAGCGGCGGGCGGCACAGGCAGCCGCGCGTGCACACGTGCGGGCACGCGGGCGCCGGCTCCCAGCAGCTGGGCTCGCACCAGCCGCACGCGAGGAACTCCTCGTCGGGCGCGCAGTCCTCGATCGAGGGGTCCACCGCGCCGAAGGATACTTCCGCTGTGTGGGAAGGTTATTTTTTATCAGCCGTTCTACAGCTACAAGGAGTTCATGACGTTGAAGTCGTAATTTTTAATTATGTAACAAATGATTATTCCTATTATTGCTTGCTAGCTATCTATGTAGCCTAATTTATTTTACTTTTTAATATCCTTGTACCACATTTTATTGACATGTAAATTGGCTTTACGAATAAATTATTATGATTATGATTATGATTATGATTCTGTCTGGGATAGCGTCGCTATTATAGCGGGACTGTGAATATTGTCGGTGTCGGCTTATGTCACTATCTGGTTATCTAGATGTGAAAAATCACGTTGATGGGCTGCTCCGCTTACATGTTAAAAAAGTACCAAAATTGTACTTTTTGTATGCCTTTTCAGTTTGGTACTTAGATAACAGTTATTTAATTATTTATGTAAGTGGTGCATAATCTAATCAAGCTTCTTAAGGTATGAGTGCCGAGGTTAGAGCGCGATCTTGCGAGCGCTCTAACTAACCTCGGTACTCATACTTTAAGAGCTCCCCCAGCCTTAAGTGGGGATGTAGTTTTTTGTATCGTTTCACACATTACTTTTTCTACAAGGTAAAAATACGAAGTTGGTCGTTATTAGTTTAGTTCTTACACGAGCCTTTTTTTTAAAGCTACAAATATCAACTTACAAGTTACAAGTTTCCATTTGACACTACAACGACCAATGACGAACAGCCATTTAAGGGTCAATTTTTGAACAGTGTGTTTTTTCGACATTTGTATGGCATTTTTTTTATTTTATTTAATTTGGTGCTTAGCGACGTCATCAGGTGGGGTTCTTAACAAGAAAAAATATGGTGTATGAGGCACCACTCTGCTTCTAATAGTTAGCTAGATATTGCCGCAAAAAAAAATGGTGGCATACAAATGTCGATAACGCCATACAAATGTCGATATAGTGCCATAAAAATGTCGATACTGCCATACAAATGTCGAAAAGTCTTATTTACTTGCATTAATACCTTTTAAAACAAACTTACTGATTATTATATCAAATTTAGGAATAAATAAAAAGGAAAGATTATGTTCATGTTTATTTAAAAAAAGTACAAATGTAAAAAAAAAAAAAAAAAACACATCTTATAAAACCCAAACTTGTTAAGGTTTATTCACAAAAAAAAAACTTAAAAGATCAACAAAATAATCATATCACATGCATAGAGATCAAATTTTTAACAAAACCACGTCTTCTAAAACCTAAACTTGTTAATGTTTAGTTACAAAAAAAAGTACTAATATACCGTCAGTGTAACCTTCAAAACAAACTCCTCAGCCGCGTATGTCTGTCAGTCTGGGATAAACTCGAAAAGTACTTGACCGATTTTGATGCGGTTTTCATTAACCTTTAGCTTGATACTTGGGGGTGGATTAAGTATATCATTTATATGTATAGTCTCTCTCCGTGTGCCGTAATTCACGGGAAACACGGACTGGGTCACTAGTTACTTATACTTAAATATGAAAACCTTCGCTTATAAGTACTTTATTTTTATAAGATAGCTCACAAAAAAATTACAATTATGAAACTTAACAATAAAGTTGATATTATTGGACATGGAAATGATATATTTCAATTTTATTTCCATTTTTATTTTAACTGACATTTGTATGCCACATTCGACATTTGTATGGACAAAATAACCGTACAAATGTCGCCATACAAATGTCGACAAATATGTTTTTCACCGATCTTTCTTACACTAGTTACTCGATTCACTTATTTCTAATACGAAATTCTTACTTACCCATATTGCTAACAATTGTTATGAAACACACATTTTTATTTCATTCGTACGTCAATAAATAAACGCCCATACAAATGTCGTGATAACCGTACCAAAATACTTCTTTAAAAGACTTACCCTGTTTCCTCCGTCAAAAACACTGGCTCTGCGTCCACTCTCGTTGGCGGTCGAAGCCCAACTAACGTGCTTTGGTATCCTAACGTAAATATGAAGGTAGGCCATTAGACCAAACCAGATTCAGGGGGTTCCCTTGAGTCATTACAAAAACGGTCGCACGCGGGACATCCACGAAAAGACTTTCCAGGTTTTAATTATTAATGGTTTTTTTTTTAATTATTATATTATTTACTTTGCTCATAAAGGCTCTTTACAACGATATATGTTGTATATTAATACGTTGTCTACGTCCAAAGTTATGAATTTTTATTTAAGCAAAACCGGAAGTGGGACACGCGAAAAGCGGTAAATTTTGCTGTTTTTAGGATTTCAAATTCGATTATTTCGGAATCCATTGATATTTAGTAAACTGTAATGTATATTTTCAAGTAAATTAAAATGCACAATATGCAAATATATATGTAACTATACTCAATTTTAAATATACTTGGTATTATAGCTCTGGGACCGCAAAAAACGCTTGTTTGAAAATTGACCCTTAAACAGTGTTGCCAGTTTAAACCTGTAAAATTGTTACTTGTAGTTTTATAAAACGTGCCCCTGGTGGTTTCTAAATTGACAGCGACCAGTCGACCACAGAAAAAAAGCATGGCGTCATATGTCATACAGCCTAGTTGATTGATATTATTTTTTATCGTTGCTTTGTGATAATTAAATATAATGCTCTTTATTAAGCTTCTCAATAATTGAGGTGATCTTGACACATTTTTTTTATACCTACTTTAAACAAGAATTTATAAGCATTTGAATGTAAATGTTTTTCAACCAACGCCATTAGTTAGTACCTACCGTCGTAGTATCTCTAAGTAGTCGGTTGTGCCGCCATATTGCCATTTTGCAAATCAGTCAAACTAATTAATTTTATTGATTGTTTCTTAAATATTATTTATTTTAAAGCTACTGCTATAGTAATGGATTATATATTATTCGTGCTTTAAACATTTTAATTGTTATCAAAACAGTTCTGGATTAGTTAATAAAATAATTGAGCTGTCAGTTGATCACCAAAACAGTCACTGACATTGTTCATGCGCGTAACCATGGTAAAAAAAATACTATAATAATTATTAAAGAACTGTTATTATCATGACAACGCTCATTATAGAAATGTTTTCACGCTTCGGTTTCGCTATAGGTGGTATTTTGATACCGTTAACTTTATCAATATTAGCTGTTTATAGTAAGCGAGTGGAAAAACTATATTTTGCATCTAGTCTAGGTCTAGGACCACATAACTTGTTGATGATAATGTATTAATATGGTACCGAACCTTATTTTATAACTTAATCCTAATGAATAAGACTAAAGTCGACAAGAGGTGTGCCATCTTGAGGTTGAATATCATTTGTACTTACGTTGCTGGGGCTATAAGCTGCATCTGTCAATTAGAAGTGTCGACTTCAGAGAGATTTTCATGTTAAGACTGGCTACCCGCCCTTGCTTCACTTTGGTTTAATTAAAAACAACAAACAAAGGCTTTGTAAATCAGGGATATCTAATGTGGCTTATTATTAGTGAACCCTTTTTTTAAATCGTTAAATTGTTCCATAATACATCAGTTGAAAGTATGAAAACACTACTAGCTTCATTGAACCAGAAGTCTCGTTTTTTCGTTCTATTTTCAATGAGATATGAAGTAAACGCGTGCGAACGTGCAGATTGAAGTAAAGTACTATAACTTGGGCCAAGATTCTAGGCGATAAAAACCATATCGTCATTGACCAGTTATTGCATTAAAAACGTTTTTATAGCTTGTTTTACTTGACAATAATGGCGGCAGAGTTAAAAACAATACCATAACATGCTGCAATCCGCAGCTCAATTAACCCCTTGAACGCCACAGTCGGCGGGACACATCATACGTTGTTCTAAGCTTCACACCATGTTGCATCGGCATTATGACGTCCTAGTGTCTGTAATGCTCACGGCAGTGACGTTCAAAACCTTAACCACAATAGTAATTAATCAGTTCAATGTTACAGCTAATTAGACGGATGAACTATACATACCTCTACCCAAATAGGTATACTTACAAACCGGGTTAGCTCTAGATGATTTTGTAGTTATACAATACTAAAAAGAAGTGAAGTAATTTTCTAAGAATTGATTGGTTAACATACGAAGGCCAAAGGAAACTTGTAGGAAAAAGAAAATACATTCAGAAAAATCAAACGTTTATTATCAGGTACAAGGAGGAAAAACCAACTAAAAGTGAAGAGAAAAACGTAAACAGTATTCAATACATTTAATACAGTTATTTACAAATTAATATCACACTAAATTAGTTTATATCTATTATTTAGGCAAGACAGTGGCTGTATTTTAAACTTCTGAACGTTACTTTTGGCAAGTTCGTGCAGTTTACAGTTATACCTAAGTAGTTGTACTTATATAATATCTTAGGGCCGTATTAATAAACTCGTCTTGGCTGAGATGCCCGTCACAAGATACGTCAGAGTAAACGTCAAACCATAGAACACTGTCATTTTTGACGCATCTCGAGACGAGCATTAGAATTGAGATAATTTTATTAATACAGCCCTTAGTGTCTGGTACACGATTGATTCTTAATGATAGTGTCGTTCAAAAGGTTTAATATGCCTTTCTCTTATGCAAGCAAAGTAGTATTAA
The DNA here is from genome assembly GCA_963966035.1 of Acleris laterana. Taxonomy (NCBI): domain Eukaryota; kingdom Metazoa; phylum Arthropoda; class Insecta; order Lepidoptera; family Tortricidae; genus Acleris; species Acleris laterana. The sequence continues at coordinate 2,935,760 of OZ014451.1, forward strand.
ATAGTAGCAAGAATCAGTACCCTTACCATGAGGTAGAGGTACAATCACTGTACTCGCTAGCCAGTCGAAATGCTCTGTCCCTCGTACTCTACAAAGAATATTGCGAGGTCTGCGAGGGAGAGCACTCGGCTCGCTAGCGAGTACGGTAATTGTAACTCATAGTATAGTAGGAACTATTTAAAATCACGATTCCCACTTGAGAGCTTAACTGCCCGAACAATGGCATTGTTATCCTTTGTAAACCCAACCGTTAATTACCTGTGCAAAATAAATACCATAAATAACAAAAGATGTTGTATGAATAACAATAGTATTACTTCAAAAATAAGGTTCATATTGTCATAGCATAGACATGTCTGTCTATGTTTGTTACAGGTGATATTTTTATAAAAATGCTAAATGCTCGACCCGGTGGTCCTTATTATATGTCATTTCCAAAAGGATCTATGTGAAGTGTGTCCTATTCCAATTTGGACCTTATTCGCAAGACGGTAAAGTTGTAATTCATATTCATTTTTTTGTTATTGATGCATTTCATGTTGTACAGGTAGTTAGCGGTTGCGTTTAACAAAAGATAACAATGCCATTCATCGCGGATAAGTTCTCAAGTGGGAATCGTGATTTTAAATAGTTCCTACTATAACGGTACATACCCTAAGACAATGACGACACATGAATAATAACTGCAACAGATTTTGTTGATACAGTGTGGTTTAGTATCAAAATCATTTGCATAAAAAATAATCTACTTAGACATTATATAGACCAGATTACCATTATATAGATTACCATAGTATCCAAATGTGGTAAATACCTAACTACAGTTTTATATTGACAGTATTCGTATCCATTATGTTGGATGTTTGAAAGGGGTTTGGGTAAAAGTGTTGTCGTTTGTAAAAGTCATACATTCTCAAGGAGAGCGGCCATTAGCAAAAGTGGTAAATTATGATAGAATAATTCAAAATAAACATGTTTTGTTAAGTAAGTAAGTAATAAGTAAGTAGTAAGTAATATTCTTAAATGCATTGGAGCCAAGATATTTAATATTCTTACCTGGGCGTCCTTGTAGTGCCAAAAACTGAACACTTCAATCTTAAATACCTCGGCTCCGATAGTATTAAACGCCATAAAATATATACATGTATGTGTATTTCGAGGTCCTCTAAATAACTATTTAAAAATCATCAGTGGCCGGTGAAAAAAAAAATGACAATATTCTTCAAACAAATTTACCCAATGCCCTTTTTTTAATACTTCTACACATTGTGAGCAGGACTGTCAAGTGTTTGTTGTGTTACTACCGACCTTTGGGGCAGTTCTCCGGTTTAACGCATTGGCCACTTGGAGCTCTCAGGAGCCCTGCTTCGCAGAAGCACCCTCGACTGCACTGTGCAGGGCACACGGGGTTGGGGTTGTGGCAGGACTTCTCGCAGGGCTCACACTCTTTAAACACCTGGCCGGCCCCGCAACTCACTTTTAAAGGCATCGGTATGATGGAATCAGCTGGGAATATTGAAATGGCAATAAATATCATAACTTCAATATAATATGTTCAGAAGCAATAAGCAAATACCCGATATTAAGTAACCCTGTATGTGTGGTTGTAGTTTAATGGCAATATTAAAGTATTACATGTCATTAAAGTATCGGTTATCACTCTAGTTGCATAATGTTCACGTTAAAGTATCGGTAACCTATACTTTAATGTCAACATTAAGATACAGGTATATTAAGATACAGGGTAAAGACAGATACAGGTTTCTCACATATTATAGAAAACTTATGATATAAAGGTATGTATAGATAAAGGTATGTATGCGACTGTGCGACTGTAGGTACGCATAATGAGGCACCAGTCTCATAAATAATTATTAGAAGTTAAAATTAACTGGTTGACCAAAAGCATATAAAATACTTCTGGGAGGTCTGGGGCCGCATTATGGTTTGCTACCTACTCTAACTAGTTCCAGATCCAGAAAGGAATATAAGACTATAAGGACTGTTCTAGAAGCTAGCGGCAGTCAAATATCTTAAGAGATAATTATAATATCAGGAGACAATGTCACACCAATTGACCTAGTCCCAAACTAAACTCAAGGCTTGTATTATGGGTACTAGCCAACGATATAAATACTTATATGGTGAAATATATAGAAAATACCCATGACTCAGGAACAAATATTCGCGCTCATCACACTAATATCTGCCCTTACCGGGATTTGAACCCAGGACCGCTAACTTCGTTGGCAGGGTCACTACCAACTAGGCCAGCGCGTCGTCAAATAAAATGTTAACAATGACCTTTTCGTTTAAAGAGAACTTAGTCATTTGCCAGTCCTTGGATACCATATATTCCAAAGAAATTTGGTTGATAAAATAACAAAAATATTTTATTCCAAATCCTGCCCATCAGAATTAAGATTAAAGAACACGTAGTTAAACCAAGTTCATCATGTAGTACCTACCATTTGGACATCTCTCCGGCTTAACGCATTGGCCACTTGGAGCTCTCAGGAGCCCTGCTTCGCAGAAGCACCCTCGGCTGCACTGCGCGGGGCACACGGGGTTGGGGTTGTGGCAGGACTTCTCGCAGGGCTCACACTCCTTGAACACCTGGGCGGCCCCGCAGACCGACTTTATGGGGATTGACACGATCAGGTTAACTGGAACAGCGAAATGTTAATTTACGAGATGTTAGAAGTGACTCACAGACAACGCACTACCTAATCCACTTAATGTAGACACTACTGAGATCGAAAAGATGCGAACGGGATAAAACTTCGCGGTTATTTATTTATGAGATGGTTGCGTTTGGCGCCCAAGCTTGAATTCGCCTGAACTTAGATTATATTTTGGCTACATCGAAAGTCCGCATAATTTTCAACGCAAGGCCAGGCAACTGTATTATTTGGTGTAGGGCGCCATCAGACTAGCTGGGCGATGATATTCGCAAGGTAGCTGGAGAGGTGGTAGACTGGTGGTAACTGGAGAAGAAGAGCTGAAGACCAAAGTGGCGTGCTATGGAAAAGGTCTTTGAGGCCAGCAGTCGGCTGATGATGATGATTAAACATTGATCAGTGCCCAATATTTGCCATACATCTTATACAAGTACTATTATTATTAAAAAAAAAACCATATGAGGTCATAATCTGAAGGGGGTCATTTGACCAAAAACACGCTTAACAAAAGTAACATTTCATAAACCATTTCATAGGTTACATGGGCTTATTAAACAAGTTAGGTTACGTTATATGACCGCATACAATTGAACAATAATGCGGCGGGAGTATCGCTGCTAAAATGAAAGTTTGTAAAATGATATAGTGCCAAAGCAAATGATTTGGTATTATAAGTGAACCAATCTGAAGAAACTGGAACTTAGTACTATTTTACCCTCCATAACAAGGATTTAGTTAGAAAAACAAACGCGGAAATATCACTCACAGCTTTCGTTCTTCACGCTCTTGGGGCACTTCGCGTACTCCACGCAGGAGCCGTTTCTGTCGCGCAGTAGGTCATCCCTGCAGAAGCAGCCTCGGTTGCACTGGGCTGGACAGATCGGGTTCGGGTTGTCGCAGGTCCTGTTGCAGAGCTCGCAGAACCGGTACTCCTGGTTCGGGGGACATTCTGGCCGGGGTTCTGAAGTATCCAGCTTGTATTCGGCTGGAATCAGAGTTTTTCATTGGAGGTTTTGTGGTTTGATACAGCGTCTTTCACTGACCAAAACTGATGTTAATTAACAACGTGTTCTCCGTTATTTTTTGGATTACGTGCAAATTAATAAATATAAGTTGACATTACAAATTCAATTGCAAGGAACCTAATGGTCTTGTAAAAACGAATGAATTCATTTTAGTGTGCTTTAAAAGAACTTTACTAAGTATATAATTTTCTAGCATCGCAGCCTGCAGCATCACAATGCTGAGAGCGTATTAAACACCTTACTGTTTATATGTTTTTGTCTCTGATTCGATTTGCTTTTTGTGTTTTTGTAATTATATGAAGGTAGGTACTTGTGTTAAATTAGGTATCCTGACATATGACCAAATCATCATTTGACAAACTATAATAATATCATTTTACAAACTTTCATTTCTCAAAAACGTGTTTGTACTTAAACCATTACATATCACAAAGGTTACATGGGCTTATTAAATAACTTAGGTCAGGTTAGACTTTTGAACACAAAAAAATATAAAACACTGCGGCGGGAAGTATGTCTTCGCGAAATGAAAGTTTGTAAAATGATATAGTTTGTCAAATGATGATTTTGTAAAACATTAGTGAACCTTTGAATGAATAAATATACTTCATTTCTTTCTTTTTTATATATGGCACCCATTCCGGTCTTCTTCTGCTGTTCAACCTGAAAAATAATGGAGACGCGTACTCACAGAAGCGCGGGCAGTCAGACAGCGGGATGCAGTGTCCGGTGCGGTTCCGGACCTGATCCCCCTCGCAGTAGCAGCCGGTCCGGCAGACGGCTGCGCAGGCGGGCGCCGGGTCCTCGCAGGTCTTCTGGCATCCCCCGCATGACAGGAACCGCTCGTTGGGACGGCAGAGGCTGCCGACTTGGCCTGGGGATGGTTAGTTCGGTGAAAACTTTACCAAGATTTAGGTTATGGTAAAGAATAAGAATAAAGTTGCTGCGACAATTATCGCATTTGGTATAAATATTCTAATTTGCACCTAAAACAGGCCGTTTAAAGACAGTGACCAAAATTCTATCTTGCTGCGACAAAGTAACTTTTTGTAGTTATTTGAGGAACAAGAGAGTAAACTAGGTTTTTGCTCCGAGTGTTGATTTTGAATCCCCGTAAGCGAAGGATTCAAAGAGAAGATGCAAATAACTTTGGTCTCGTGTTGCACTACAACTTTGCACCTCAGCAACGAGAACGTCATGTCATGTAACAAACAATACAATAATACTCGGCACTGAGAAACTAACATGAATATTTGCCTTGTTGCCGTTGTCAATATAAAGTACAATATAATATGAATCGATAAATAAACTATCGTACACTTTACAATGATGACATAATTTTATTCATGCGCTCGGGCATGACGTGAGCAACAGATCTCCGAAGAACCATTAAACCTCGCTAGATCACGAATAGCATCGTGACACTCATTACCTGCCTCTATTATTCGTGATAAAACCTAGGTATATGATAGGCCTATATGACAACATAGATTGTAGAATGTGCGGCGAAGAGGCGGAAACAATGAAACACTTATTGTGTGAATGTGACGCCCTCCTGGAGTATGAATGAATATCCTCGGTTGAACCCAGAACCAAGTGATTTCAGGGCACTGCCATTGCACTCCACTATCCGCTTTCTAGAAGGGGTGGAGGCTGCATTGGATTAAGTGCTAAAGAGGGGTAATTATTATTAATAAGGGGTATTTATTATTGTTATTATTAATTAAGGGCCGAATCTTACTTACCTGAAACCGAAGTGCGTGCATGACTCGATGTATGAATGTGGAAGAAGCGAAAGAAATTTGTTAAGATCGTAGCAAGTGGAAAGAAGTGGTCTCTGCCTACCCCTCTGGGAAACAGGCGTGATTTAATGTATGTATGTATGTATGAGGGGTAATTACGCAAAAGATCCAATGGTCGAAGTTTATCCGTAAGGATCCCGCCAATAAAATAAGATAACTAATTATTAGAGTTACAAAGCTTGCAATAACCACAAGTTCACAATAAAGGAAATAATCAAACATGGTTGTCTGAAATATCAGCTGATTGTAACAAAGAGATACTACATTCAGTGTTATACTTGTAATTACGCACCGGTTTCGATTTCTCTCATTGTGCGCCTATTATTCCGCCCGAGTTCCATCGTAATCGGACAATCAGTGTTTATGCTTCAGACTGGTTTGTATAATACGAAGAAGTGTATGATGATTACGAGTATTCTTTGGTAACTAATTGACAACAACTCGTTGGTTTACGGAGTACTTTTACTACTTACTAGCGACCCGCCCTCGCTTCGCTTCGGTTTATGTGCATTTTCTGTAACACCTACGGGTATAGCCCAGAATTAATTCTACATAAAAACCTCCCTCATGAATCACTCTATCTATTGATGACAGCCGTCTTAAAATCTGTTGCGTGGTTTAAAATATCTAAGCGTACCTCTACATACAGAGGGACACGGCGGTAAGCGCACTTGTTTTATCTGTAACTATATAATCGCTATAGCGACCCGCCCTCGCTTCGCTTCGGTTTATGTGAGTATGATATAGCCTATAGCCTTCCTCGATAAATGGGCATTCTAACACTGAAATAATTTTTCAAATAGGTCCTGTAGTTCCTGACATTAGCGCGTTCAAGCAAACAAACAAACTCTTCAACTTTATAATATTGAGATAGAGGTTGAAAATTGACAGTGGTTCGATTATAGCAAATGGGGTGTCATTAGAAAGAGCTCAATTTGCACATTTCAAAACTTTTTTTTCTTAATAAATAGCATTCCATTTTGTGACTAAAAAGTCCGGACTTTTATCGAAATCTCAGGCTTTTTGTCAGGACTTTTCAAATTTCTAATTGGTAACTAGTCGGGACAGAATAATTATATTGCTTATATCTTTATTGATTACTCCGATTATGTCTCCTAGCCGTCTCGTAAGTGAAAGTGAACTATGACAACGATTGTACAACGTTGATCGAACGCTATGTTGCAATTATCGATCATAGATATATCATAGTGAAAGTTAGAAAGGACGATAGCTGACATATTATAATTAACAGGAACGTTACTGGTCATTAACTGTGTATATATTGGAGAAATTTAGGAGAGATAGTACTACGATATTTATTACTTATTATTATTAAACAAATAAGGCGATGGGCTTGCAATCTGTCAATAATGTACACGTCATGGTAAACATCTGCCTGTTGAGCAAAATGTGGTTATAGGATTAACAACAAGTTGTTAGAGTTGTTGGTAACTCTGTAACTCTGCCTACCCCACTTTGGGATGAAAGCGTGACGGTATGTATGTATGGATGTAAACAAATATCTAGGGACAATCACACTCAAATTGAGCAGTAAACTTGATTAATAAATTAAGGAACTTATTTTAGAAACAGACGAATTATTAATCGGCGAGTTTAATTTATTCCGTAAGAGAGTACAATTTTATTTCTAACGTGAATGGGATCCTAGTCAAAAAGAGTATATGTCGACTTAACTCGTACTAAAAAAGGGTATTATACATATTTTTTTCTTTTTTTTTTATGGCACAGAGATGACAAACGAGCACACAGGCCACCTAAGGCTAAGTGGAAACTGTGACCCATAGACATTCGCATTCACAAGACTACAGAGCAATCTGCAAATGCGTTGCCAACCCTGAGGACTAAGATGGAATGCCTCTATGCTAGTCATTTCACCGGCTGTCTTATCCCCAAACCGGAACACAACAATGCGAACACTGCTGTTTGGCGGTAGGTTAATGGATAAGACGGTGGTAGCGATCCGGACGGACCCTGCACAAGGTCCTACCACCCGCAAAACAAACGGAGTATACTAGACTTAAACCCTTTTTCACTTGATTTTCAGGAGACATACCCTTTTACACTAGCACAGTTTATCAATTAGGCAGCATTATGTTCGGTTCGGCGGCAAGGTTGTAAGCCATCATTAAATCGAATTTTGAAACCACAATGTTTTACGGATCTCTCACGATTCTCGTTTCTCTGATGATTTTCCTCATTGGGTAACAATAACAAATTTTCAATATAACTTTAAAGTTTTCTGATATCTGTCATATTTACGGAACCGCCTGGCAACACTTAACGATTACATCCTGCATTTTATCACCGTGTTTCGAATATGTGCACGTTTGTTTAAAAATAGGTGAGACATTTGAAAACAAATGCTTTACCTGAGCGCTTGAAAATATGAAGGTTTTATTTAACGCGGCAACGACTGTCACAGCAATTATAGCAAAATAGTTACAGCACATGCGCGGCGTCACGAGAACAATGAGATAAAAATCTCATACAAATTTACTTAGCCCTAGTACAGTCAGCATCACAAATATGTAGGTATACCTTAACCTTATTCCCTTGCAGTAGACTAGTGATTACATATTTTAAAAAGTTTAACAGTGTCCATATTATTGGATGCGACTGCACGAACAGCACCAGGGATTGTAACCGGTTACAAATAAACCGGTATTTATTTAGGTTAAACCGGTTAATTATTTGGGTTACGTTCCAACGAATTGGTTACGCTCACAGGGAGCGAAATGCATTTACCGGTTATAACCGGTTAGAGAGCGCTTCCGTCATTCACCCTAGTCTCGCCTCACACGGAAGGAGCGCTCTCTAACCGGTAAATGCATTTCGCTCCCTGTAAGCGTAACCTTTATTATGGGTTAGGCTCTAATAGTGTGGCTTTAACCGCTACGGAAAATAAACCGGTTTTCAATCCCTGAACAGATTATTATTGTTTGGATATTGGATTCATAGAATTGACAGTTAACTGTGTTGCTGATGGTACTATCCAGAATTTTTTGAAATTATGCATCTTAACTTCATAAAATATTCTTAAGTTATGTATGAATGAATATAGAATATTCTTTATGCTCCTAAATGTTTTCAATCATATTCTCATAATCTAGTAGTCACATGAATTTTGAATTAATGTGACTACTAGACAACAATCAACATAAAAAAAACTAAAACTCATCAACAAATACTCGCGCGCATCACACAAATATTTACCCCTACCGAAACTTGACCCCGCAACCGCTTAACTACCGTCTAGGCTTTTCTCATCGTCAGTGAAATATCCTCACTACCTACTATGTATTTATATCGCTATAATAAATTCTTCTGGTTAGGTAATAATAAAAAAGGCCAACTAAATTACCATCCGATGTAAACTTTATTGATAATTAAGATAATTGTTTTCGATGATGCAGCTTTTTGCAAAAATGTACGTTTTTCCTTGTATTTTTACTCTATACTAAGAAGGCACAGATTACTTTTAAGAACAAGGTTGCGTTGTCTGTCAGTCTGTCTATATTGGCTTAACAAAAGAACAGATACAATAGATTAGTTGACTGACAGGTTACGTCAGTTGTATCTATGAAGTGTAAAACCGACACTGCGTTTAAATTTCGAATTGACCTTGTCAGCTATTCAGCATTATTTGAATACATACTCTTTACGATTTCCTTTTTTTCTGGGAATAAAAAATATTCCTCTTCATTTCAAAACGCATTGAGTTTGAAAACAAACAAACTCATAACTTAATAGGTAGTAATAATTATTAATTTATGAAGTTTATTGTCGTCACCTATCCTGACAAGTTAAATATGCATCAAATATAAAATATCTCCAGTATAACACAGTTTTCGAAGATCTCCATTTAAATATGAATAAACGGAATATTTGGTTCAGGATGAAATTATATTACTTACTTTTCTTTATAAACTGTGCACAGTCCTAAAGGGAATAGCTTCGAGTATAAGTAATGTAAATAAAAAAAGCCTTTGATATTTTGGTTTTACAAAGACATTTTCAAACCTACATTGTACCTATTTGTTTCGATTATCAACGAAGTACACTTTAAGATAATTTGACCTAGAATCTTGACCCCCTGATCCGTTTAACTTGACCTTATAATATAATCAATAAGATCCAAACCCCGTAAATAAGTATGTACCTATATAACAATTTATAAATACTTTATAACACTTCAAAAACTTTATAAGTACAAAACATAGAAACTGAAATACAATAATTATTTACAGAATAGAAATGTACACTGGCGATATCTATTAAAGAGATCACTTCCAGTTGACCTTTGGATGAATGAGGAAAATGACAAAAGCAAAAAAGTGTCAACTGGCATCTTCAACTAGTAGACAAAAGTACCAAAAACTATCTTTACTGAAACTGCGAGAAGTAAATAAGTTTTGTTTCTTACTATAAAAACGTGCCTCAATACCATAAAGCATTAAGAAGTGGGTCCAATACAAAACTGTGATCAATAAATTCAGATGAGTCAAAATTGTAAATAAGTAAAATCGAATTCAATTTTTGCACCTAAGACGACAGTTCGACGATTAAATGATTATAGGTTATTGTTAAAACCATTAATATCAATAATTTTGTTATCTGTCAAGCCCTACTCATGCTTTATTAAAAAAATAGTATATAAAAATAGATTCACTCATCGTCGTCGTCATCGTCATGTGGTTAATTTACTGAACAAACATATGAAAATTATAATTCTGTATAATTTAAAATATCAACGATTTACGCAAAATCAAAATAGCATACAAGGCTCGTTAACAACCCTGACATTAAAGCTGCATTGCATGGCCAGCCGAAAAATCTACAAAAAACCACACAAGCTACGAATGATCAAAACAAAACACAATTGATCATACGCCTAAATAGGATCCTATTCGTAATTACAGGATCCTATTCATAATTACAGAAATTCGAAATACAAACAAAAAATTGCATTGTGAATGGGACCTTTAAATAACGGCTAAAATTACGTACCTAAAACTCCAGCGAGTCCTGCGCAAACGCAACAGAGGAACAGACCTGCGCGCTCCATCTCCGGTCGGCTACTGGCTGGTGCGCACTTTGCTCCGACAATATCTGCGCTGGCGCTGAAGGCTGGAAAACAGTGGAAGATATAATACAGACTACGCGGTAAGTCAACTTGGCTACCTACGAAGCTAGCTGTTCTGAGTTTGAGTCCTGGTAAGGGGAAAAATATGTGATGTTTATTAGTGTTTGTTCCTGAGTGTCGTTTTATTTTCGTATGTGTTTGTTTATATAAATATTTTTATTTACGTCTAGTACCCAACAAGCCTTGAGCTTATTTTGAGTCTAGGTCAAATGTATCGCAAAGCCGGGAGAGTAGGGATTAAGGGGTGAGTAGAGGGACACAAGCTAAAATAAGTCATAACTTGTTACAATTAAGAAGTATTAAATGGACTAGAATCACTTTTTGTATCGATATCGAGTATTACTGTATAAAAAAACTCATGCCGATGTATTTACATTATTTTATAATTATTCGCGACAGTGGTTTTACATGTCTTATTCCACCTAGATCTTATCTCCTACTTTATCATATCAAGTAATAAAATAACTCGTCGGGTAAATAAGAGGTAAAACTTTGAATTAAGCGACAATAGACAAAATAAGTACTCCTATCACTATCACAAACCAAATAAAATGTCAAGTCCTGCTGTGTGTAGGTACTGACGTGGATTTCGAAAAAGAATTTGCATCTGTTTCTATATGATTTTATAAAAAGCACACGTAAAATGTTTTATTAACTTTTTATTTTATTTCGTGGCCCGTAATTTTTTTTCTATTATACAATTATCGATATATATCGATAAAAAAATATTTCTCACCCTAGCTAGATCGTGACAGTCTTTTGTTTTGCCGCGAAATATCCGGGCTCTGGTTATAACTTATAACGTTACATCTATTGAAAATAATTTCAGTCTTATTATTAGTAATATATGCTTCATTTTAGGTTGCGTCCCCACTCACCCCTTAATCCCTGCTCACCCCGTTCTACGATTTGTAACGTTTGTAACGTGATAAAAGTTCCAGGATAAGTATATTTAATTTAACATTTCAATTCACATTTATAATAGATATCAGTTTGATTCGGGAATCGAAATCATTAACTTCGTAGGTTTGTTGTTTTTTACTCATGTGACTTACTCATTGAACGTTTATTATGACGATCCTAAAAAAATAAAACATCACGTATGACATAACTTCAATTTTGGTTTATCTTTATTTAGTCCATTGTTTCATATTTTACTGGCTTCTGCCCTAAACTTCGTCTGTGTACATTTCGGTTATCGTTATTCCCTCGGGATCTTTTATATTATCCGGGAAAAATCTGGTCCAGCGTTAAATGTAACAAACAAAAAAATTCACATTTATAATATTAATATTATAAATGTGAATTTTTTTGTTTGTTACAGTGCTTTTATCTTCATTGTAACGACTTCAATATAATTCATGCAATTTATGTAACATTCCATTCGGCATTACATAAATCTAAATCTAAGAATCCAGGACATTACCATCTAGGCTAACGGCTTCGTCGAAATCTAGATTTACAATCTACGCTGATAATTTAAAATAATAATATATCGAATCGCGAAAAAATACTAATAAGGAAAAGGAAAATCGCGTCGATGCGTAAATCTATTTATGCTTGTTTACTGATCTGTTGTTTTATTCTATTGCTATAGCAAAGAAAGTGATAGCAGCAACTTAGATCAAGCTATAAATTTAATTGACGTCTCTGAGTGCGGCAGAAAAACTCCCAATGTAATGGTGACCCCTTCTTTCATAGACGATATCTCTTAAATGGATCAACCGATTTTCATGAAACCTTGCTAAGAACCACCGCTAGATAACCTGCTTTCAAATAAATCCAGGACAGCACAAGCAGATACTCCCACACAAACACACACACGTATAGTTTCGAACATCCTTATCTTAGCTACTTGATTTCTTTAAAAGTCTAAATAGTACCTTTCTGTAATATTAAAAGTGATTTATTTCCGTAAATCTTTAATTTTTGGTGGTAATAAAGATTTAGTCAAAGTATTGAAAATCCTTAGGTAATTGTCCTATGATTTTGTAACAATTTCAAAATAAGCCTTCATTGTAATTTGTGATGCGGATTTATTGTTTAAATAATAAAGAAACCCCTGTAATTTGTCTATAGTAGGAGCACCCCCCACTACTTCATTGTACGTAAAAGCAACGTCAATTTGACTCGCGGTGCACGCCTTCGTGGTGTAAAATCACTAACCAAGCTATGACGCCATCTAAGACTGGTGACTTAGCTGGCCAGTTGACTCCTTAACAACTCGCGTTTAAAATTCAAATTATTCATCCAATAGCAAGTTTAATTACTTTACTGTTGCAAATAAAAAGTTACCGATTAATTTCCGTCGCAGAGCCATTAAAAGTGTTTATTATCGACGACTCAAAAACCTGTCAACATCCTGCCAGTTAATTCCTTATCAAACTTTAATTGTTTTATTGTTGGATGATTATTTTGCAACTTGTTTGGATGAACTTCAAGGTGAAGGGAAGGTATGTTACTTCGCTAAAGGGTAGAGCAGACTAACAAGCATGTCAGTTCATCGTATTGGACCACAGACTATTAATTCTTCTTAAGATTTTAAGAGGGTTAAGCGATTCAAGCGTTAGTTACGCCTTTAATTTAGATTAGCGGGCCTAATGTGGTTGCTTTTATCGCGTGAAAAAATGTGGATAAAGCATCCGTCACTCTCGTATTTATATACCTGTGTCAGAAAGCGACGGAAGTTTTATCCGCATTTTATCACCCGTTAAACGCAGCCATACTAGGCCCTCAGGGCGATAAAGTTTTTCGCCCTCTAAATCAAGTCCGATTGCCACGATTTTTGAGTATGTTGTAGATGTTATAATGGACCAGTTAGTTATAATACATAGAAAAATAATGACAACTCTTATGACAACCTTTATGTAAATATTTATATAGTAAATACTTATAGCAAAAAAACATTCAAAAAACTTTAATGTGAACCATTTTTTTTAAATTGCTATACTTCAAAGAATAAAATAAATATAATTAATATTGTAGAATAAATATAAAATAATTAAGTAACTAAAGTGCAAATAAAATGAGCAAATAACATATTGTATTATTATAAGACTAAGCCCTCTTCTCTGTTTTCTCTGCTACTGTTTCTGTGCCCAACATGGTCCACATATCATAAAATTCATGAGCATTTATAACTATATCTATGATTACAAAAACATCTGTAAAATGTAGAATGCTATAAATATATTGAGTGTTAAGTATAGAACTAGGTTCGTACATTTTTCCGCCGCCGTCCCTAAACCTACTGCTTCTTAATGTATACAACATTGTCAAAAAATCATAAAAAACGTGCAAAGTTTAATAATAAAAATACTCCACAATAAAAGAACTACAACCCAGAAAAAAAACTGTTAGTTAACAACTCCAGCCTCACCTGAATCGCAGATGCGTGTGCGCTTCAAGATGAGGTACCTGTTATATACGTGTGCGTGACGTCACGCATGCGGGCGGGTGACGCGGGCGCACGCTGCAGTGTCATGTTTTAGGGGTGAAATAGTAGTCAAGGGTACAGTAATAGGAGCAACAGGGCATTATAATATGCTTACGTAGGTCTGTTATCCAAATGTGACGTTAACGATATGATAACGGTAAATAGATTGGTGAAATGGTGGTGACTGACGTAATGAACCCTACCACCTTGAAAATAAAAATGTCTATCAACAATGACGGATTTAAAAAAAATACATTTAGTTTGCGAATAAAGGTCAGTTCTTGCAAGATGCCGGTGGCTGCTTTTTAGGGTTACGTACCCACTGTCTTAAAAGTTGGGTTGCAACAGGTACTACTTTATCAGCATCATCATAATCTCCTGCCTTTACCCCATTTTATTTGGGGTCGGGGAAACATGTCTCTTTCTTCCATACTTCTCTATTAGTCGTCATCTCGGTGGTTACTCCCTTTCTTGCCATATCATCTTTCACGCTGTCCATCCATCGTTTCTTTGTTCTTCCCCTACTTGTATAGCCATCCACAAGAACTGCTTTATGAGAACAAAAAAATTAACTTAGTGCTATTTTCTTGTATGAGCTTGTTTTGGTTTAATTGCACTGTCATTTGTTTATAGCATGGGGAAGGGAAACGAGCACACAGGCCACCTGCTGATGGTAAGCTAAATCTGGGGTACATATATATACTCTACATAATTCTGAAATTCCGAATTAATCAAACTTCCTAGGTAGAAGACTTTACTTTTTGTTATCACTTATAAATCAAACCTAACCTAATCTGCGCATGACAAATTATGGATTTAATCTAAAATAGCTCCAGCGTTACATGGAATGAAAAATGGTGGTGTGAAAATTCGGAGAAACGAATATTCGGAAAAAAACGGAACGGAATTTTAAGGTGTTCCCCTAAATCTGAGATAGACACCTTGCATACACAAAATATCAATCTTAAGACTGCAATCCGAAGACCGCAAATGTAATGCTAATTTGTAATTTCACCGGTTGCCTTATCCGCACCAGAACATAACAGTACTAACACTGCTGCTTGTTATCGTTATTGTGGGAATCCAAGAGAGAAAACCTCACATCTGATGAGGAAAACCTTGACAGTATTTAAGTTTCTTCACAATATCTTACACGTTTTGGAATAATGCTGACCTTGATTGGTGATTATAATGTCATCTTTGCATCACGTGCAAATTTATTAAAAAAAACTCCGATGCGGACTGTTATTTTTGTTTTTGGAAAGTGGTCTGCTTGTCAGTAACCAACTAATGAGTCCTAACCCGTACAGTCAGCAGCAGAAATAGCTACACAGCCAAAGAGGTCAAAATGATCTGCACACGACTCTATTGTCAAGAGAATACGTCGTGTCTAGATCATTTTGAGCATGTTATTCTGCTTAGCTACTTTTGATGCTGACTGTACGTACGTTGAGTATAGCGGAGATCCTGTAGCTAACTTCCATTTCCATCATCAGATCAGCTCCGAGATACCATAATATTGCATTGTCATCAGGTTTACATTATGGTCTAAATTTCAGGCCATTCCATTAACAGGCAGGTTCAAAATTGACTTGCAAGATTTGAAGCGGAGAGCGGATTAAAGGGCATTGGGTAAATTAGTTTGAAGAATATTGTAATAATTTTTTTCAGCGGCCACGCGTGATTTTTACATAGTTATTTAGAGGACCTCGAAATACACATAGAAATATGTAATTTATGGCGTTAAATAATATCGGAGCCGAGATATTTAAGATTTAAGTGTTCAGTTTTTGGTACTAAAAGTACGCCTGGGTAAGAATATTAAATATCTCGGCTCCGATGCACTTAAGAGTATTACATTACATAACAAAACATGTTTATATTGAGTTATTCTATCATAATTTACCACTTTTACTAATGCCGCTCATCTTGAAAATGTATGACTTTTACAAATGACAACACTTTTACCCAAACCCCTTTAATTGACGTCTCTGAGTGCGGCAGTAAGCATAAAAAAGATAAAAAAGATAAAAGATGTTTATTCAGTAAGTAGGCCGCACGGGCACTTTTACACGTCAAAAATCTACCAGCGCTTCGCAAGAGACCACTGCTGAGAAGAAGCGCCGCAAGAAACTCAACAGTTAGTCGTTTTTTTAAATATAGGTACAATTTTAAAACTTAACCTAGCATTATATAAAACAATGAATCTAACATAAGATAAGAAATAAATGTATTCACGCGTAGTTGAGCAGGAAAATGTGCCAAAACTCTGAGTTTTCTCCAGAACTAATTGGTAGTAAGTAATAGAAAATAATTATGAAAAATTATACTTAATTATGATGGTGTAATACAACTACATAAAAAGTTTCGATACATTCTCCTACAGAAACCGTGTCCCCTAGACAATATACAATGTTTACATATTTCTTACGATGAAGTTATTATTAAGTTATTTGGGTGTTTAGTTTAGGCCAAGCACTTTTATCTGATAGATAGTCCTCGACCCTATAGTAAGCTTTAGACATCAGCGACTTTTTCAAGTAAGTTTTAAGTACTGGAAATGGTAACTTTAAAACTTCGTCAGGTAATTTATCATACTTCAACTAAAATAGGTTTATTGTGCGTTTATAGACTATTCTGCACCTTACATTATACCTCTTTCTAGAGCATTCGGGTAAAACTAGGCAATTGGGATTGTTCATATTTTTACAATTACTCCAATTCGAAAACCATTTCGAGGAATAGGGTTTTAAAGCCGTTCTGCATTATTAAGTTTTTGAAATATTTAATCTATTTTGGATTTATTTTTATTTGTGAGTTTTTTTTTTTGGTCAATCCCAATTGTATACATTCTCAAAATATTATATAAAGTAATGTGATAGTTAAATCTGAGTCAGTCAAATTCCTCGAAAAACCAATCACCGTACATTGTAAAATTATCACGTTTGTAAATAGCGACAGTGTCGTTTTCTTGCGTAATGGTAACACAGCTACAATTTAATATCCTTCAAGGATTACCGTCGCGGTTATCGCCGCAGGCGCAGGTATCTCCCGCATGGCGCAATGACTGATGACGTCATTGTGGCGTCATCTCGACCCTGACTCCCTGTTGATGACGGTGGTCAGAGAGATTCTTAATCTTAAGCTGGGCATTCACGGACGCGCCGTTTGTCTCAGCGACAAATGGAGTGTATAGAACTGGATGGCTGTAATATTTTCTATTTTTCTTTAGAGCTATGGCCTTTCGGGCCTTCTGCAAAACTAACATAACCTTTGAATATGTTGTAGATATCATGAAAAACTTTGCCTGTACCAAGACATTATTTGTTAGAATAAAACAAATTTAATAAATATGTATACCTCTACACTTTAGTACCTTGTCTATTTAATGTCGTGTTTAAACTGCCTTATGAATTGTCACAACGATTAAAGTGACATGGTAAGACAAAGACAAAGACAAAGACATTTATTGCCAGAACATAGTAATTATACAGATCTTCGTGAAACAGGATGTGCTTATGTTCTACCTTGATTAGGCATGCAATGTTACAATACTGATCGTTTTTCATCAAAGAACTCCCGAACGGAGTAAAAACATTTTTCCAATAGCCACCTTGTGATTAAGTGGTCAAATTTATTTAACGGGCATTTCTGTATTACAATGGGTAAATGATTGAAAATTTTTATTGCCATATGGTAAGAATTAACTTTGAAAACATTACATTTTGACCGAGGCAAGTACAATTTATCCTTGTGTCTAGTGGATCTTTTGAAAACTTCAGCATGAGTAGCAAACATAATAGAGTTTTTGCTAGCAAATAATGAAATCTGTTTAATATACATGCATGGCAGAGGCAGTACTCCCATGGTTTGGAATAAAGGTTTACATGGAGTTAGAAAATGAGTATTGCATACAGCTCTTATACACCTCTTTTGGGCTACAAATGCTTTCTTCACATCTACGGAATTTCCCCATATCAACAACCCGTAACTAAGCTTAGAAGCCACAAAACCGTGGTATGCCGTAAGTGCAACTTCTTTCGAGCAGGTACTACTTAATCTTCGTAGAGCGAAAACAAACTTATGAAGTGTAGCACAAATTTCATGAACGTGCGCTTTCCACGAACAACAATTATCAATAACAATTCCCAGAAATTTTGTTGTTTCAACTTCTTTAACACGTTCATTTTTATATTCTATGTTTAAATTGTAAGTACGGTTTCTGTGGGTTCTAAATTGCATTAAATTTGTTTTACCTATATTTATTCTTAAATTATTATTATCTAACCAGTCAACTACATTCTCTAAACTATTGCTAATGTCATTTTTATAATTATATATATATCGTCCGCTTTAATTATTAATGTTGTATCATCAGCATACATTACACAACTACGGCTTATGTGGTCTGGCAGATCATTGATGTACAATAGAAAGAGCAAGGGGCCCAAAATGCTTCCCTGGGGTACCCCGCAGTGATTATGTCTAAAATTTGACCTCGTGATTTTGAGTTCGCCTTCAATTATATTATGTATTTCAGTACATTGTTGGCGGCCAGATAGATAGCTTTTAATCCAATCACAAGCATTGCCTCTAACACCATACCTTTCTAACTTATGCAGCAGTAACGAGTGGTCAACAAAATCGAAGGCCTTACTTAAATCCAAGAAAATAGCCGAAACGGGTTTCTTTTCATTCATAGCATTAGTGATTATTTTCATGAGATTAAAACACGCCAAAGTGGTCGAGCTACCCCTACGAAACCCATACTGCTGATTGTTTAAGATGCAATTGGAATCCAAAAACGAAATTAACCGTCCGTACATAGCTCGTTCAAAGATCTTCGAGATTATTGGAATGAGGGCTATAGGTCTATAATTATTCATAAGAGACTTATCCCCCTTTTTTAGCATAGGTTTGACGATTGTCCGTTTTAAACCATCAGGAAAATAGCCTTCTGCAAACGATAAATTTATTATATGCGTTAATGGTTTTGCGAGATGTTGGGCACACAGTTTAATTATTTTAGTGCAGATACCGTCTATCCCTGTTGCATTGCTATTGTTTAGGGACAATATAATTTTATAAATTTCGTCTACGCTTATCGGATTCAAAAATATGGTCCTTGAATTGAATGGAATAGAATTCCTGTAATTAATGTCCAGATTATTGCATGAAAAAATATTTGCTATATTAATAAAAAAATTATTGAAAAGTTCTGCTATGTCAATGGCATCAGTGTATTTAACTGTATTGTTTTCAATAAAATCTATACCATTATTTCCCAAAAAATTATGTCCATTAATAATTTGCCAAGTAGCCTTGGATTTACTCTTTGCTGACGCAATAAATTTCATATTATGTAGCTGTTGCGCTTTACACACACACCTTTTCAATATTTTTGTGTATCTTTTGTATTTAAGTTGGTTTGAGAGCTTATTGGAAGCTTCGTGCACATATTTCAAGTACATTCTTTTCTTATTAACACACGACAAGCGTAAACCTTTGGACAGCCACCTGTTGTTGTTTCTCTTATTATTCACTTTAACTTTGAAATAAGGAAAACACAATTCGTTAAATAGATAGAGTATATCATGGAATGCTCTAAATGCTGTTCTGGTATCATCAGAACCGAAAACATCAGAAAAGGATAATGAAGTAATATAGTTCTTAAATTTCCGTAAATTGTCATGGCTGTAGTCTCTTTTTTCTATATAATTTAGTGTTGCCTGCTGTGGCTTTTTTATATTGAAAGACAGAAATTGAGCAGTTTCATGGTCTGACAATGCCAACGGAAGAACAAACGAATGTGTGTTTTTTATGTTACTCGCAATCTGATCCAGACAGGACTGGCCTCGAGTAGGGACATTAATATGGGTTAGTAAATTATAATTATTTAATAATCTTATCAAATCTACGCTACTGTTGTCTTGTTTAATGATATTAAAATTCCAGTCTCCACTTAAAATAATCTTATGTCTTTTTCTATTTTTAATCAAACCATACAAAAGAGCTTCCAAGAGTAGTAAGAACTGTTTCACAAATATGTATTTAGGTACACGATATATATTTATTATTAAAAGATTGAAGTCTGGAATTTCTATTCCGCAACATTCAAAGACATGTGGAATACTGAGGTCTTTACATATTTGAAGTTCCTTGTAGGGAATATTGTTTTTTAGTAAAATACAAGATCCGCCTCTTTTTTGTTTACATCGAGAAAAGAAGGAAGCCAGCTTAAAATTACTAATTTTCAGATTGCTTTCAGTCCCTCTTTGAAGAAACGTTTCAGTTAAACAGAGAACATCAATATATTTTCCACTCTTAAGTAGGTCATTTAGTGTTATTTCTATGAAGTCTAATTTGTTTAAAACACCCTGAATATTTTGATGCATCACTACAAGGTTTTCATTATTCACGAAAAAAACTCTCTTTTGGCGAATTATCAGGGTAATTGTTTTCCTTGACAGTGTAAAAGTCATCTGAAGAATTATTAATAAGATCAATAAGTTTTGCCACATCGTTAAATATTACAAGCAGTCCTCTATTATTAATCTTTCCAAAACCTCGCGTAAACATAATATAGTTAGAATAGGACAAATTCCTGTTTGAATCTAAAACATAACAGTATTCGTTCAATAAGTTATCTAAGTACAACCAATTATTGAAATGTTCAACCCTTTTATTAAACAAAATCGCACTAAAACTACATCTAAAGGTTGGTAAACATATAATGATATTGGTATGCTGAACTATTTGTAGTTGTTCTCTTATATACACAACTAATGTAGGATAATCAGATGTAGCAACAAAGTCGTTTTCACCTATGTAGATTATACAAAAATCATCAAAAGTAAAGTCTTTTAGTTTTTCAGGCAGTCCGCTAAAAAGCTGAGGGATTCCACCGCCGGGCATGCGGTAGTGATGATAGCTGCTTTTCGGGTTGAATGAGCGATTTGTGACTCTTAGCAGGCTCGATCTGTTAGCGCTTATGATACACACTCTTGAGTGTGTCGATGCGCCATTGTTTATCATTTCCTGAGTCCGCTCCGCAAAAGCTGCAGAAGCCGGAATAGGTGCAGTAGCCGGAATAGGCGCAGCAGCCGGAATATGTGTTGTAGGTTGGCCATTAGCTGGTGTTGCAGATGACTGTGGCATGAGTGTGAGGTGATTTGTCGAACAGTTTAAAGTCAACCTCCTTTTTTTTTTTGGACCTGACTTTTTAGTGCTGCATAACTTTGAAGCTGGAGTGGTATCGGTCGATGTACATATTGTACTTAATGTCTTCACTTTCAGTTCGTATTCTAGCAATCTTCTCTTTAACTCTGTATTTTCTGATGAAAGAATTTCAATTTCATTTTCAGCTGATTTATATTTTTCTTGAAGAGCTGTGAGTTTATTTTGGAGGTATTCTACGTCAAAACTATTCTTTGTTGTTAGATCTGGGCAACTTCTACTTAAGCTAGGGTTGTTAAATTTAGATTTTAATAACATATTATTGCCATAAAATTCATCATCCGTGGATGGATCGTCGTCCGAATCCTCAATTTCCGATAAAGATTCAAAAGAGTTGCTTGTGGGAACATTGGCGATTACTTTTTTCCTGAAAGTTATATTCTGAGCGCTTGACATTGCTTGAGGAATCATATTTTGAGCACCCGATATTGCCTGAGGAGTCATAATAAAGCTGGTGGTGAGTTCCTGACTGCGTGTATTAGCATTCGACTCGGCTTCTATAAGCTCCTTGAATGAGGATTCAACTAACGACGTCGTTGATGGGCTAGTTGAGGTATCGGGCAATAGCATATTTGTTTTCGTGTTGATATTTTCTTGATTGTTTTGCCTGTCCATATTAGGCGAAAATGTATTTTTGCTAGAGCCCGTTTTAACGCTTAATTTGGTCATTTTATGTACAGTTTCCCTGCAGCACCCCGAACACTTCCAAGATTGTTTGCTTTCGGGTCTCATCAGAGTAAATCGTTTATATGTCACCGTAGCGCAATCAATGTCATACGTCAGGCTACAAATAGAGCACTTTAAGAATTCCTTATTCTTTATTGTTTTTTTACAGACGTGACACACGAGCTTCTTAGACATCGTGAATAGTAAAAGCGATACAATTAAGACATAAATGAAAATAATAAAAAAATAAAAAAAACAAAAAACATATGGTACAGACGCAGGATCGATCTCGTATGTGTTGCGCACAAGACCGCGATATGTACACATGTGCCACTGGTGCGCTTATTAACCGAGCAAAAAAACCCTAACTATTGCGCATTAGTCCATGATGACCTTGCGAGGCAATGACCTGTTAGCCGATTCGACACCCGAACTGTTCCGAAAGTCTCCGATCAACACACGCGAGCACTTTTGTTCGCAAATTTTAAACCAAGTAACGTTCGTTTCTTAGTAATATTTGATCAATAACATTGTTATTAACACATTTTTTATATTTTTTCTCTCACGAAATCACTCTTTAAACACTATTAACTTTAAGGATGTCAATTTAAAGCGGGTGAAGTTAATTTTTATGCACTTTTCGATTTATTTTAAGAACTGAACTAAGTAAGCGACTGCTTTGCGCTAGCGATCACGGACGAACTTACGGTACCGTGTATACATAATTATGAACTCGATTGTACATACTTATTTAAAGATGTGAATTAATAATACATTTCCACTCTCGTAATTTTCAAGAATGCGCGCGAGTTTTTGACATTGGCGCTTAAGTATTTTTTATCAAGTACATAATTTGTTGACAAAGTACGCTAAAGACAAAGGAAATGACTGCAAAGTACGCTCTTTATACAGCGTTGAAAAAATTAAAGAGGATCCGTAGTAAATTTTGTTGGTTGTCAAGGCAGTAATTTAGTTGCTAGGCATAAAAGGATATTTATTTGTTTACTTCAGGGTTAAAATAATACAAATGTTTTCATTCAATGCACTATATTTTATCTTTTCAGATGCAATATTACAAAACGTTTTAAAATATGACAACGTACGCTAAACGTAGAGGTTAAGAAAATATCTTTATTTTTACATAAAATATAATTTTGTGCTGAAAAACCAACCATCTAATGCAAAAATCAAAACCACATGCGTGTAGTGGCCACATACGATTGCTTTTATACTTTCCAATAGCAAGAAGATAGTGGCCATAGACAAGATGCGTTCTGCTAACGATATCGCTATCGAAAATTTACAGGACTGACGTAAGCTGCCAGACGGACGTCGAAAGCTCATATCAATTCCATACGTTTTAATAGTTTTTGAAAATCGTTTACGTTAGCGTTATGCATCTGATTTAAGCCCTCGCCTTTATTCTGCATCGGCTTAGCCCATCTTGTTTCAATATCGCAATCACACTGTTAACGCTGGGACGGGTCTTACTATCAAGTGAATAAGACCTGTGAAGATATTGAAGGCGCTGGCATATTATACGCCTCTTACAAAAGTATATAATACTTATCGTATTTGATGATTTACTTCAGTATAAATAATAATATGTGGACACCACACACGCTCTGACTAGACGAACGAGCTACCCAGTTATCTTCCCACAAAACGTTGAGGCAAAATCGTAAGAAGGTTACTATTTTCTATCATTGAACTTCACAAAAGTAAAATGTTTAACGGCCGCACAGGTTAATGACCATTAAGTCGTTCCATAATGACGATTTTTTAATACTAAAGTTTGGAAAAGGAACGAGTAAATTGTCCCTAACATCTGAACGGCGAATATTTACTCTCGTGTCACATTTGGAAATGGTTAACGCCACAATGTTCGTGCTACGGACGCACAACAATCAGTGACTTCTAGGCGTCTAGGGCAAAAAATCACTCTAGGACGTTTAACCGTTCGAACGCTACATTTAGCAAATCACGTCACAAGACTTTTGTTCTGTCGACTATCAGTGAGTTGTTCTGAAAGTCATACATTCAGCATCTGTTTATGAGATCCTAGTAATTTTGAGGGCGCCGAAATTGCAGTCGACAATAGCGTTTGAAAATTTAAAAAGTACAAGTGTAAGTGTCTCGATTTTTACAGTTTTTACGCTACGTGAAATCCATTTTGCAAGTAATTATTCTTACTATTTTGTCTCAAACGTTGTTTTTAACGCGATTCGGTCACACAATGTGATCAGTTTCGAGCGTTTCACTCTTGTGGATGAATCATAATAAATAAAAATACAAAGATTGTTAAATTTTATCGCCCTTATTTATTCAAACTAAGTACTGAAATCAGTAAGAATAAACAGGTAAAAAATATGATTACCTCAAATATGTTTGTGCAATTGTATACAATAAACAAATATCGATTACTTTATTTGGCAGGATAAAATGGTTTTTGAAGCATTTTTGTAGTACAAAATGTATGTATGTAATTAATTTTGTATATTATGTAGATATATCATATTTTTAACATTGTTTATGTTAATAAACACTGCGCTGGAAGTATATATTATACTATTGCTTTTAGATTATGAGGCATTACTTCGTCAAAAGTAGGCGTATAATACATTGGATAACTATCTGTATTTTTATATTGCATACACTATATGCACCACACTTAACGCAAGAAAATATTCCAAAACTACACTTAAAACTAAATTATTTGTAAGGTAACACAAAAAAGAAAGGATGTCTTAAAATATTGTACGTAAAGGCACAAATAATTTAAGTACTAAAAACTATGAAAACTTTCACTTATAATTAAAAGTATCCAAATCATTCCAAAATTCGATAATTTTTTCAATGATTATAACAGTAAGGACAGTTTCAAACTGTTCCACAATTTTTTTAATTTTATTTTTATTATGTCGTTTTTTCAAAAATAATGCAATGCTTACAGAATATGCTAACCAAAGTGTCGCTTATCACGCAAAATCATCAGTAAGATACTAATAAAAAGAAGTGACATCCGACTTCACCTCTTTAAGCAACCGCATTATGCAACTATTGCATAATGTAACAATACGTATCCTTTACATTCCCTTTCTTTGCTACATTTTTGGCACGCCACTAAACAACGACGTATAACTACTGCTAATTCACTAAATATATATGAATCTTAATCACTATGTACATAGGAACAAATCATGTTTTCCTAGAAGTGATACATAAGTACTTAAGTTACTGTACATTAAAAAAACATTATAGAATAGTCTTAAATCTTTATCATCGTTGTCATAATCAGAGTAACCATTCTGCATAGCTTTGTCTTTTGTCTCGCCTTGTATTTTTTTTCTGTTATAAGTAAAATAATCAGAATAAGTTAATTGTTTTATGCTTCTTCTTACAAGTACCAAATTTGAAAGGCGAAATAATTGAACATATTTAAATTTGAATTTACATGTGGCACCTACCACATAATGGATTGTGATTGGATTCAAGTTGAATAATATTTCCAGTATCGCTCAGACCTCTCATGTTATTGAAAGGTTTTTTAACTATACACTATGAACCTGACCTCCAGCCTCTCTCTTTGGATCCACCCTGGGACTTTTGTCTTTATTTGTTGTAATCAGTGTAATTAATAGCTACAGAATAGCTCTGGTTTTTAACGGAGTGTTCAAAAGCCTTTCCCAAATATCCAAATTCCCCACAACAGTTATTCAGTTTAGTGCTACTTAACCTTATCAAGGACTGTCAAGGTCTAGTAGTAGAAACAATGACACGTACTAACTAGCCAGCGTAGCGGTAGCATCGATAAAGCTGAATGACAAGGCAAAGACTTTTTGTAGTCCGACGTGTAAGACGTAACGCCCGGTGCATAAGTAAACGTTGCAATATATCTCCACTATATTTGCGTTTATCGTCGTCAGAAGTGCTACAAAGGCGTTATTCAATTAACTGGCTTCGTCATTGTGTTAGTTAAAAACAGAATCGCTAAAGGACGTCACCATAATTGTCATTGTAATATCCGAAACACGTCCACTGCTACATAAAGGCTTTCTCCAAGTATTGGTCCAGTATTGCTCTCATCCACTGTTTATCGATCAGATCGTTAGTCTACCTTATAAAAGGCCTTCCGATAACAGGCCTTCAGTAACGTGTATGAAATTTTGAGATTGCAAAAATCCATAGGCGTTAGAACGCACTTTCTCTTAGAGCTCGCTTTTCTCTCTTTTTTTTTCTCTTTCTCTTTTTATTAGAGCTGTTCGACACTTCATTCTAATGTTTCTACTGTAGTAACCTGTCGCAGTAACGTATTAAAGTGAGAATGGTTTGAATTTAGTATCATCAATAGCTGTGACAAGTTAATAAAACGGATAGCTACTTCTGAGCTCGACGTTACTATGTAGTGATGGGCGCAGAACCGGTCCTTGTGGCAAACCTTGAGGACGCCAAAGTCCAGCAGTGGATATCTTTCGGCTGAAACGATGATGATGAGGTCTATGAGTACTGATAGTACTTTATTTCTTTGTTATGGACGTATGTAAGTTTCTAGTAATGAATTAAGCAGTAGAGCCAACGTCGCACACGCTGGCAAGCGTGGCGCGGTCGACGCTGTACTCCTTGCCGGAGCGGGGGCGCGCGGCGTGGCGCTCGGCGGCGACGTCCACGGAGCTGAACGACGAGACGGAGAGCGACTCCATGTAGTCGGACGTGTCCGAGGCGCCGCTGGACGTGCTCTTGTTGGTGAGCTGGCTGTGTCGCGCTGTGAGGTCTGCCTCCACTGTGGAGGAAGAGAAAAGTTTGGTTTAAATATATTTACATACATACATAAACTGACGCCTTTATTCCCAGAGTGGGGTAGGCAGAGCTACAGAATTACCAACAACTCTAAAAACTTGTTAATAATTCTGTAACCACATTTTGCACTTTTAGGCTAAGATGTTTACCAGTGTATTAGTGACAGGTTGCAAGCCCATCGCCTAACAGTACTATACGCCTTTATTCCCTTAGCCGTCTCTTACGACATCCACGGGAAGATATGGAGTGGCACTATTCTAACCCGGCAACCACACGGGGCTAAAATATATTTGTATATTGTAATCTGGTAACCGCGCCTTTAGAAAAAATGCATAAACAATCTCACGGGGTTTCTAATAATAAATTACTCACCGTGTCTCTTCTTTCGTCTCGTTAAAGTATCCACATCGCACGAATTTGACTTTGTCATCGTCGCGACCTCTTCAAAGTGAAACGTCAGGTTCTTCAGCGGGTCGGACGAATTGGACTTCACGAATGGCCCATGCACCGGCGTCAGCGCCCTCCTGATTGGCTTGTTACTCTTAAAGTATTTCTTAGAGCTCTTCCCATTGGTCACTGGCATTTCGAAATCAAAATCTCCCTTATGATGCTTCAAAGACCCTGTTGATACTCCCGAATCGTTGGAAGACGACGAGTCTCGATTCTTATCAGACTTGCTTGGAACGCTAGAAGACCGTCTAATTTTGACGGCGTCTCTAAATCTAGTAACAAAAGTACTTTCGCTTTTTGTCTCTGGAGCTTTGAAGACCTCTTTTGGTTTTTCTGGTTCATTGATGACTGGTATACCTTCATTTATGCATTCGTTTTTACGCGCTTTTCGCAACACTGTTGGAGTGAAACACTGGCTGAAATCGTCGTAGTGTCTTTTAGTGAAGTCTGCTGAGCTCGACCGGCGTGTGCTAATAGTGTCTGATTCAGAATGCTGCGTCGGGTCTGACACGTGACTAATCCTGCTTATATTATCAGAGCAATTCTTATTACTGTTGCTAGAACTGCTTATCTCTAGCGGCTCCATATGCATGCAATGATCGTTACAACATTCTGCGGACGGATGCACAGTATTAGTCGTCGCTGTTGATATATCGTCATCATTCTCAGGAATATCCTCCAAAGCATCTAATTCTTCTTGACTAAAACCAGCACTTCTGAGAATCTGCATGGAACTCTCGAATTTCTCTAAAGTGGCGGAAAGGTCTAGGTTTGCGTAATTGCAATTATGGATTCTGGCTTTAGGTTTCTCTGGCAAAGGTGTGACATTTACGTAGTTAGTGTGCGTTTCGTTATTTACATGTGTGTCGGTGTCTTGGTTTTTGGCTTCGCTGCACGTGCAGGTTTGGTTAAGTAGGCATTTCAGTTTCTTTGGTGTGTCGTATAAGCTTGATGTGTCGTTGCCGTCAATAGGGTGTTCCTGAAAAACAAGATAGTCATTTAAAAAATGGTTTTGTGTTCAACTTTTTCATTTCGAGAAGTAGGTAGTGGTAATAAGCACAAGGCCCTCATACAAGAAAGTTTATTATTGTTGTACCGTAAAAACGATAATGCGTACAAGTGTTCAATTTGGTATGATTATAGTACAGTGAAGTGATTATAGTGAAGAAAAATAACAAATACTAAAAAACTATCAAGGTATACAGATCGAAAGTGAGAGGACGGGTCGGAAGGGGCCGCCCTAGGCGTACTTTTTTGAGTCAAATCGGAGAAATACTGGAAAAGGGCCGAATCTTAAGTACCCGAAACCGACGTGCGTGCATGACTCGATGTGTGAATGTGGAAGAAGCGAAAGAAATTCGTCAAGATCGTAGCAAATGGAAAGAAGTGGTCTCTGCCTACCCCTCTGGGAAACGGGCGTGATTTAATGTATGTATCAAGGGCTTGCGCTGATTCGATTCGAAATCGAAGTCAGATTGGAAAATAATAATACCTTCCATGCGGCGGTACGGAATCCTCGGTTCGACTCGCACTTGGCCAATTTTTTATGAATTTAAGTAACAGATTAGTCCATTGAAATGAGGTGAAAATGCATGTCTTTGGAAGTCTGGAACCGTTATTACTTTTCGTACTAGCGACCCGCCCTCGCTTCGCTTCGGTTTATGTGAGTGTGATATATAGCCTATAGCATTCCTCGATAAATGGGCTATCTAATACTGAAAGTTTTTTTAAATCGGACCAGTAGGAAAGTTCAAGGAAACAAATAAACAAACTCTTCAGCTTTATAATATTATACGATGATCTTCAGATACTTGTTTAAAATCCCAAGAGAACAAGTCTAGACAAGCATATCCCATGATAACACGGATTGTATCCACATGTCTCTAAACTCGCTTACTCGTTATTCGCCCGCGGACAAATCCCTCGGGTCGCCAGTGTGTTGCTATTGAATTAAGCCTCTAAAATCCGTTTTAATACGGACCCTAACTGTGTTATACTTCCACTTTGTAAACCATTATGGGAAGTTGATTGAGGTTGATGAACTAAGCTTTAATAATACCGCTCATTACGTATTTGGGACATGCAGATTAATAGATTTTTGGCGAAAAGATACACATTAAGAGCTGTAGTAATAGTTTGGCATAGAGTCGAGATACCAGTGCAAGAACGGAAACGTCGTCATGTCATAGAAAGCTGTCATACCTGACGTATCTTGCAGACAAGATCAGTTTACTAAAGACGGTGTGAAGGATGCTGCTAATTGCAGGATCGTAATTAAACGCAATCTTAGCAACATAGAGAAAAACTTATATGTATAGCCATCCAGATTGCAATTAAGGTAAAATTAAAATAAAGGGAAACCTCACCTGTATTAAGGGCATAGGGGTCTTTGGCACGTCGTAATTCTCATAGGGCCCCTGGAACTTCTTGCGGCACGCGCAGGGCTTGGGCTGCCAGCATGGACAGCCGGTCTTCGCAGGGATGGAGGGGCAGCACACGGGGCTGCCTCGCTTTGACTCTGTGAACAGGAGGCTTTAGTTATACATTGCAAACTTTTATGGTGTGAAGGAGGTAAATGAGCAGAGGCCACGTGATGGTACATAGATTTAGTTGCTTCCGCATGTTCCACATGTTCCCGTAAGTAGCAAAAAGTGTATAAGTAATAAAATTGACGCCAGAATGCCACTCCAGATGTTGATGGATTTTGAACTTTAGACGGATGGTTTGATGAATTTTTGTTTCGTGGATGGTGGCGGCTGAAAAATTCAAACAATTCTTCACAACACTCCTAATGTTACACGCACATGTTACTGTGCAGAATCGGGCTGAAGGTCACGAGTGCTATAGTTGATCCATCTATCTGTTTTGCCAAGGTTGGTCTTGAGCACGGAGTCATTGGTAATGCTGTTCATTGTCCACACTGGGAACATCAGCGATCTGGGGTACGTGCTAAGGATATGGAGTAGATCAGTAGTCTACTCACCAGGCTTCTCAAGGCAGGTCCTGGGCACGGAGTACTCAGAGGCGCTGCCGCTGGAGCGCGAGTAGACGGAGGCGCGGTCGGAGTCGGCACGCTTCTCCGTGATGCTGTCCATCGTCCATACCGGGGACATCAAAGACCCTGGCGTGCCCGCGGTGGAAGACCTGGAATACAAGATATAAGGGATAAGTAATGTCTTGGATACTTATGCCATATTTTAATCTACTTTACGGTAGAAACATTCGAGTGGCGAGGTTGTTGTACACAATTTTTCGTCATCTCTTGGCCAAAACATAGGATTTTATGCCTGCTATCTCAACGGCTAGTTGTTGCCCAGGTTAAAGCAATTTTAGAAAAAAAATCATTTTGTATTATTTAATTTGTATTTTATTAGAGAACGAGCGATAATAATCATAGAAGTATACTGTAAAAAGCATAATGTCGTGCCGAAAGCACTAAAAAGTTCCGACTAGTTAAAACATGATACTAAAAATGTACTTAGTAGAAATAACAGTCAACACATGCACACGCTGCGTTGCACCCAAAACGCACCGCGGTACTTACATATATAGAGATCTACTATTTCTTTATTTCTTTTGGATCTTTCAAATGTGTAGAAGTCGTAACGTAATTATTTGTTACTACACAAATGCATGCAGCTGTTTCTAGAGTGTGTGAACTCATAAACATTATGCAAAAGCATTTCAACGCTTTGCAGATGCTTTTAATATTGTGAACGCTCTCAAGTAGATTAAAGCTCTCATCACACGAAAGCTGTAAATTAATCGGCGGGTCGCAGCACCCATATTTTGAAAACCTGGAGAGATTTTTTAAGACTACTCGTATATTATCTAGTTGCCAATGGGATCATAATCAGTGATAAAACTGGGTACCTATTATTTAATCGAAGATGCAGAATTTTGAGTTCATCGAAAGACGCCGCGTTGTCTCTCCTAACCTAACCGTTTACCAATAAAAACAGTACCATTACCTAATAGACAATTACTACCCTTACTAATTCTTTCTACCCCTATCCTTACTTCCTTATTAGTGTTATAAATGCGAATATGTGCGTATTTATTTGTTTGTTCCGTCTTAACCGATCAAAGTGAAAATTGATACAGAGATAGTTTGTAGCCAGAAAGTGGACATTCCCCCTATGTCCACTTTCCGGAAAATTGGTCAGTTACGGACGTACGGTGTCGCGGGAAAAGCTAGTAAACGATAAAGAATATAGATTGAAATGTGGAAATGAGGCACTAGACCACTGACAGACTTAAGTGGACCTAATATGAGCCCTAATTACATTACCTCAACTAAGGTTCTGGCTTAATACTAAATTGCCGTTATGTAATTGTATGTATGTATGTAAACACTTTATTGTACACAAAAAAAACAGAAAATCTAATACAATACAGAGTTATAATGTACAAAGGCGAACTTATCCCTTTAAGGGATCTCTTCCAGCTAACCTTTGGGTGATTGAGTAAAATAAGAAAGCAGAATGCGGCAGACATTATTTAGTACAAAACAAAGTTTACAGAAACGGCGTTAACAAAATTTTAGACCTTGTGAATAAATACTAACAGAGACATATAAAAGTAAAAATAAATAATAAACATAAAAACAATTAAATACACAAACTTATATATATACCTACACATATACATCATAAATATACAATACATATAATATATATAAAAATAAATATAAACATATATATGAATATATATATATATATACATATAATATACCTATATATATCATAAAATTAACAAAGGATAGTACACAGTTATAAGGAGTCAAGCCAGTATGTCCTCAATCTTCCTTGTAGAGTAATAAATGTAATTTGACATTGCTCAGTTAGATACTAATTGAGACTGATTGACGATCCATTGAAGAGCCGAAGATAATTGATTGGAGTATCTGTGATTACGTCTGCGTCAAAAGGGATACAGTTTCGGGAACATTCCAAATTCCCGACATCTGATTGTATTGCGTAAGTGAAGACTTTGATATTCCGCAGCTATTTAGTGATTCGAATTTTCAAGTTACAATGCTGTCTGTTCTATGTAAACTATGAAATTGCATTAAATAATTAACTTAGTAAATTGGCCTTGACGTGGGTAATATGGAGTGAATCTATAGATCTAAGAAGTTAATAGCGCTTTGGACAAGACTGTCATTGTAGAGAAGAAGCGCCGCAAGAAACTTTAGCAGGACCTTGTTTCAATCATAAAATAATACATAAATAAATATAACCAACTATATGTACTGCTGGTACTATTATTGTTCTGCTTTGTTATAAATAAGTACTACTGCTGTCTGTGCTTTTTAACCGAACGCGCAGAGGCAAAAGATGGGTTATGAGTGAGTTGGAAAGGGAAAGTAAAAATAATTTCTAAAACAGTGCCACTTTTCAAAAGTTTTGTCAAATATTTTTTTTCGATCAGCAAGTCACGTCTTATCCATTATTTACCTAACATCGTGCATACATCTCGTATCTTATCAAGAACTATGCAGGACGAGGACTAAAATCGGAACAATGCATATTTCATTTATGTACACGACTATAAAAGTACCGTCCTAGAAGCTACGGGAGGCAGTGCATGGTCTGGCTAATGGTAAGCTCTTGGAAGCTTACCTAGTCAAATGGCTGATCTTTTCGATACAGCTGGAACGACGAGGGAGCGACGTAGGCCTGAACTTGTCTGCCTCCTTACTCTAGTCCAGCTCTGAGAGGCAGTGCATGGTCTGGCGGCTGGTGCCCAGTAAGCGGACCATCGTCAATTAGATCTTTGAAGCTTACCTAGTCAAATGGCTGATATTTCCGATGCAGCTGGAGCAGCGAAGGAGCGACGTAGGCCTGAACTTATCTGCCTCCTTACAGCTGCGACAGCTCTGAGAGGCAGTGCATGATCTAGCTGCTGGTGCCCAGAAAGTGGACCATCGTCAATTAGATCTTTGAAGCTTACCTAGACAAATGGCTAATCTTTTCGATACAGCTGAAACGGCGAGGGAGCGACGTAGGCCTGAACTTATCTGCCTCCTTACTCTAGTCCAGCTCTGAGAGGCAGTGCATGGTCTGGCGGCTGGTGCCCAGTAAGCGGACCATCGTCAATTAGATCTTTGAAGCTTACCTAGTCAAATGGCTGATCTTTCCAATGCAGCTGGAGCAGCGAGGGAGCGACGTAGGCCTTCTAAACTTGTCTTCCTCCATGCTCGAGTCCAGTTCTGAGAGGCAGTGCATGGTCTGGCTGCCGGGCGCCCAGGGCGACACGGATCGGAGCGACGGGAACCCGTCATCAATGCTGCTGGTGTCGGAGAATCGTTTCTCTAGGACTGTTGAAAAAGAAGAAAGGTTATTAGAAATATACGAAAAACGACGTTGTTCATGCATGCTGTCGTAGTGAGGTTGTCATGAACATGATATTAGTTTTATTCTTGTTTTTGGTCTTATGAAATTACGAAAGAAAAAATCCTAAGTAATGATGCAACTTGGGTTTAAGTAGAACGTGACGATATTTGATGAATACAAATGGGATACAAGGATATTTCCAATGTTTTAAATAGTTTAGATACGTTACGGAAATGACGATAAAAACATTCCTTACTGATTATTTTTCAAACGCAAGTTTGATAATTCTTCATACAAAAATGATAGAAATATCCGGCGGAAAGACGTGAAGTTTGACGTTTAAATAAAAGCTGGTTAAGATGGTGTTATCTACTCACCGGATCCAGTGCGGGACGCTATACTGAGCCTCGACTGCGCATCGTGGCTGTACATGTTGAGCAGGTCCGTGAGCTCCCGCCCCCCCTCCGCCGCGAACACGAACAGCCCCTCCCCCCTGCCGCATCGGGAGCCCCCCTCCACGCAGAAGCGCTTGTCCACGATGCCGAAACGTCTGGGGAATAGAGAGAAAGAGTTGAAGATTGGGGTCAAGAGAAGGAGAGTCAGAAGCAGTAAGAAAAAACTAAGGATAAAATATAGTAAAAAACCCGATGTAATGGTGGAAAGTAGGAGACTTTCAGATCTAATAACTCTTAAGCTATTAACCCGATTAAAATAGCTTGAGTATGAAAAAAACACGATGCCACAGAGAGGTATTAAATGTTACTATTATTTTACACGCGTGCTTACAAGCGTGACAGACTGCGACCATTCCGGGCGAGTGGCAACCCTCGGGCTCGCACCCTTAATTGGCGACGCCCCGGGGAACAAAGCGCAGGGCTGTCGCGACAGTTGGCGGAATTAACGACAGCTTACCTAGTATGTTTAGGTAAGGTTAATTGATGTCGAGATTATAGTAGTTTATTTATTTAAATATGGAATCAATAGAATAATCAACACCAACTGTTTGTATGGTTTCTAGCACGACCATTCTACACCAGACGAAAGACGGATACTCAGAACCTAGAACCAATTGGTGTTATACTCTTAATCGGTGGTTCGACCGGTATTTAGACTTTTGATCAAATCATTATTTGACAAACAATATCATTTTACAAACTTTCATTTCGCAAGAACGTGTTTGTGCTTAAACCATTACATATTACAAAGGTTACATAGTCTAGACTGTTGACCACATGAAATTGTAAAATAATACGGCCGGAATAAAATGATGTACTCGTAGTTTGTCAAATGATGATTTGGTAAATCATGTTCCTATGCTACTAATAATAAGATTAATAAGGCCTATGTATACAATATATGCAGTGCGATGTCCTTATAGATATTAGTACTTTTGACTATACCAACGTGTCAGGATCTTGGTTCATTCTATACTCAGCTGGCATAAAGTTGTAGACGTGTATAACCTAGTAATCCTTACACTCATATATAACGTTCATCGCTCGTCGGTCATTTTTATAACTCAAAGCACTTTGTACCAATTACTAATTTGACTTTTAAACTGCAGTTAACAGCTTAATCGCGCATGCGTTGAGCAGAATGCTTGACGACAGTTGCTGTGGATTTGAGGGCCACCCGCATGTTGGT
This sequence comes from Acleris laterana, assembly GCA_963966035.1. Lineage (NCBI taxonomy): Eukaryota > Metazoa > Arthropoda > Insecta > Lepidoptera > Tortricidae > Acleris > Acleris laterana. Next base: position 2,970,999 of record OZ014451.1, read on the forward strand.
AATTAATTTAGTTACGGTACAGTCGGCTAAGAATAATGTATAAGTTTCTGATGGTTAAAAAATCTGAACGTTTGATAGAATGCTTTTTCTAATTTTATTTATAACTATAATACTAACAGAATGTGTTTATCAATAATTTATATTTGCTCCATAACCTAAGCGTACCTGTATAAAAATTAAACTTAACTTGATCTGTCAAAAGTAGGAAATAGACAAGTTTTTTAAATTGGGTTATCACCTAATCCTAAATACTTATTGTTATAAATGCGAAAGTTTGTGTTTTAGTTTGTTACTCCTTCACGCTGCAACGATTGATTTGGAACGGTTATAGCTTATATTATATCCTAGGTAATCAACATAATAAAGGTGTTAATACACATAGGCTACTTTTCATTCCAGAAAATTGAAAAGTTTCCGAGGAAAGAACGTTAACCTAAAGCTAGTTAGTTATAAAATATTTAAGTAACGTCAGTATAGTGTAAATCGATATTTAAAGAAAAAAAATATTAAATTCAATTTGCGCAAGAGTTTACAAATGAATGTATAATACAACGCAGTGAACTGTACCTATTAAGTATAATAAAGACTGTTATGTTTCTATGATTGATGAGTGTTCGTAATTAACAAACAATAGAAACTACTTCCTGTTCCAACAATAGTACAGTTTACTAGTTACCCGGAACAGACAGACGTGCTAATGTAAAACTTATAATACCTACAAGAATAACTCATAGGTATAGTCACGGTAAAAAAAGGTTCATCACTTTTTGACTCTATTTTATGTCAAAAATATTTTGGCCAAACGAAGTGACTTTTGGTGACAAAGGAAACCTCGGAAGTACGATCGATTGGCGGGTGGTAGGACCTTATGCAGGGTCCGTCCGGATCGCTACCACCATCTTATCCATCAACCTACCGCCAAACAGCAGTGTTCGCATTGTTGTGTTCCGGTTTGGGGATAAGACAGCCGGTGAAATGACTAGCATAGAGGCATTCCATCTTAGCCTCAGGGTTGGCAACACATTTGCAGTCTTAGGATTGCATGGCAGTCTTGTGAATGCAAATGTCTATGGGTCACAGTTTCCACTTACCATCAGGTGGCCTGTGTGCCCGTTTGCCTTCTCAATGCCATAAAAAAAAAAAAAAAAAAAAAACGATCAAACAATCTGAAATGATTTTCAAACAAAATCGGTCCACAATTGACATATCGGTGATCATAATAGATTCAAAAACACATTACAAGACGCAGATAGACAGACAAAGACGACACATATATTTTGTAACTTCCTACATCCTTAGCTTAAAGTCGGAGGTTTAAAAATAACCATTTGCTAGAAGAATTCAAAAGACCTCGACCAAAAAGAGTGTTCTCAATAAAACGAACATTTTTGTGAAATTTTCACCATTTTTCACGAAAATTTCATAACAGTTTAAAACATTCTAACCAACCCGAAAACCTCCAACCGAATTAAATTGTGTTAAACCCAAAGTTGGAGATGCGAAATTATTTGGCCACGAAAGGAATGTAATCCTGAATGTTTCACGGGTGCCTGCCTCCGCAACTCGGCCGGGTAACATTTGGAAGTGAAACTCAATATTGTATGACTATGGGAACATTTATTATGTTTTGTTTTTGGAGGCACTTTTTACCGTAACTTTTTTGATAATGTTTATGTTGCTACGTCTTAGGTCCTATTATCACTACATAGTATAAAACAAAGTCGCTTTCCGCTGTCTGTCCCTATGTATGCTTAGATCTTTAAAACTACGCAACGGATTTTGATGCGATTTTTTTTAAAAGGTAGAGTGATTCAAAAGGAAGGTTAACATGTATAATAAATGATTTTTTTATGAACGGGTGTTACAGAAAACTCATATAAACCGAAGCGAAGCGAGGGCGGGTCGCTAGTCATAGTATATAAAATAAAGGCGCTCCCGCTGTCTGTCTGTCCCTATGTATGCTTAGATCTTTAAAACTACGCAACGGATTTTGGTGCGGTGTTTTTTAATAAGTAGTTAGAGCGGTTCAAGAGGAAGGTTTTTATGTATAATAAATTCTGGTTTATGTACGGGTGTCACAAAAAACTCACATAAACCGAAGCGAAGCGAGGGCGGGTCGCTAGTAAGTAATATAAATGTGTCGATATCTGTGACAAGGGACCTTATTCTGGATGGCGCTTCCGCCATTTTTAACGGTGCTCCGATATAAATACAACGTCGCGTGACACAGTGCGACGTAAGCGCTATCGACAATAAGGTCCCTCTTCGTAGATATAACGCCACAAATAAGGGTTATGCATTCGCAGTGCGAGGTAGCACGGGGACCAAATAAAATCCCTATTTTTTTAAATATTATTAACAGGATCGATGTTTTTTCCGAAATTATCTTTATGATGAAGCTCTTTTAAATTAAATATACTACTTACTTCTTACAGGTTAGTTAGGTTAAATAAAAAAAAAACGAAAAATTACCTTTAGTGTTATGAATATTCGGCAATTTGATCAATCTATAATTATACATAAGTATACAGTTATTTATGTAGGTTATCATTGTTAAGAGTCAAAATTTACCCCACAAATTTAAAAGCAAATGGCTTTAGGGTCGTTTTCAAAAACGTTGTACATAATTAAAGGCTTATTGAAAACAAAATCACGATCGCATCCTTTGGTAACGAAAGTTAGTCATGCAAACTATATGGGTAACTTTCGTTACAAAAAGGAAACAATCAAGTTTTGTTGTAATTAAAGCCCTTAACTATGTTAAAAAAAGACCCTTTAACCTATATGTCTGTAGCTATGCCTACCCCACTCTGAGAACGAAGGTGAAGGTATGATGATGACATTGATGATGAACCTATATTTTTTGATAATAAAATTTTCTGACAATCACTAACCAACGCTTGACAAAATTCTCGACATAAACCATGCCATGCATATCCTCCATGTTTTTGAACTATTAGTTGTTTAATTGTGGGTAGGTATATTCAGTACAAGGAAATGCCTACTGTCTTTGTTTTAAAGCGATTCCTTCTAAAAAGAAATGGCCGCCAAAGAACTGTCATTACCGCACATCCGTCCACTGGTGCACCGGTGCGCGAGAGACAGCCTTTGAGACTAGTCGGTTAAGTCCACGGATATAATATGGTCTGTGATACTGCAAAACCGTGGAGCTAACAAAATTATAGAGCAAAACCTTACTGCCTTATTAAAAAGGTGCATTTTGCTCCTTATTAAAAATGTTACATAAGCCGGTTTTGAAGTTTCACCGACGACGGTCTTTGGAATATTTGTATGACTCTGAATTAAAATATTGGCAGAACACGAGGAATGTTTACGTTATTAGGAGTTTTGCCGGATCAATATTAATAAAATAAATAAATAAATAAATATCCGAGGACAATGTCACACCAATTGACGTAGTCCCAAACTAAGCTCTAGGCTTGTACTATGGGTACTAGACAACGATACAAATATACTTATATGTATAGAGAAATACATACTTAAATAGATAGAAAACATCCATGACTCAGGAACAAATATTCGCACTCATCACACAAATATCTGCCCTTACCGGGATTTGAACCCAGGACCTCTAGCTTCGTAGGCAGGGTCACTACCAACTAGGCTATCGCTATTAAAGGGCCTGTTGTTTGATCAGTAGTTAAACTAACTTATTTGTTAAAACTCGTAACTAATGGTTAAATCTCAAGAAAATTTGAAGGAATCTCAAGGACATGTGTCAAATTTTCAGTTCCTTTTTCTACATACATACATACATTAAATCACGCCTGTTTCCCAGACGGGTAGGCAGAGACCACTTCTTTCCATTTGCTACGATCTTGACAAATTTCTTTCGCTTCTTCCACATTCATACATCGAGTCATGCACGCACGTCGGTTTCGGGTACTTAAGATTCGGATTCCTTTTTCTAATTTTAACAATTAGTTAGTTTAACTACTGATCAAACAACAGGGCCTAAGTGCCCTATGTCGATAGCAGAGTTAAATCTATTTTTGACTGCGGCTAACCAAATAACTTATTAGTTAGTTAATTATTAGTTTAAATATTTTTACTTGCCATAGTTTTACTTATCGTCTTAACAAATTCATTTATCTTTGTTGTCCGACTAAGCTGGTAAGTAGATATTCTTCTGTTTATGACAACATACTTACACGGGCTCTACTCGTATTCTTATTGGTAAAATAATATTGCTTTTATCATGTTATCGTATTATGTTTAACTCTGCTGTCATTACTGTCAAGAGTGTCAAGTAAATAAGAGCTAACATAACGTTGACAATACGATAACATGTCAAAAGTATATGGTTTTACCGGGTTTATAGAGCCTCAGAAGCCAGAGCAGACGCGGTATTATGTGCTTAAAACCTGCCACGTTACAGGCAGTGAAAAGGAGAGATTTCTAGTTATATAGCTTTGTCGCTTTAGCTCCCTGTAAGTTTTAAAAGTTTTAATACGACTCCCGATATATGTACCCTTACCATGAGTTACAATTACCGTACTCGCTAGCGAGTCGAATGCTCTGTCCCTCGCAGACCTCGCAGTATTCTTTTAGAGTGTGAGGGAAAAAGCGTTTGACTCACTAGCGAGTACGGTAATTGTAATTCATGGTAAGGGTACTGTAATAACTTCTAACTCCGTACAAACGCAATAGAGTTAAATTAATTTTATCCAGTTATTAGTCTTGTTACAATTAACTAGCGCCAACAACTTGTTGGAAGTCAAACAGTTATTTAGGATTCCGGCTCGTAATTAAAATAGGATTATTACGTTCGCAAAGTAAACCTTAAATACTGTGCAAAGATTCCAGGGGTGATTTGAGTTGTGCCCCTTTATTAATAATTTAAGAATTTGTAATGATTATATTTTTTTCATACAGCTCCGAAAAGGCAAACACAGGCTTTCCTTTATTGTTCATCATCATCATCATCATCATCATCATCATCATTAAATTTAAGAGCTAGGCTCTTGTCGGTGAAGTAATTGCCACTTTTCTCTACTCTGTGCTAGCTTTTTCACCTCCTGATACGACACGACATTGGCCTTTCTGTCTTATTTGGTTGAAGTAAGTAAGCCTTCCTCTTCCTCTTTTTCCTAAAATTAATTTCCTTTATTGTTATCGCACTGTTATTATTATGAATAGCTCTTATTATTTTGATGGTAAACGATAGATGCTGGAAAAAATCCAGTCTTAATCAGTTGATTGCAAATGTAGCCAACTTTACGCCAATAATTTCAGGGGTGTGATTCTTTTAAAAACGCGGTCGGACAAACGAACGAGTGAGCGGCGGCGAGTTTATGTAGTCCCGTCAGAGCGAACAAAAGACATTTTAGCGCGTGCACTCTCAATTAGGCAGCCTTAAACGTTCGATCTCATCGACAGAAGCCTTGCTTACCTAACCTAACCTCACCTGAAATCAACACAGGTTCAGTAGAAAATAATTTTCTATAAAACGAAAATTCTGGCAGTCTAGGAAATTTTGTGTCTATAAAAGAAGGGGCACCCCATACCGAGTTTCTCGTGCCTGGTTTTTATTTCGAGATTTTAATTTGAAAGTGGTTTCAGCTAGGCCGGTTGACAAACGCGGACTGAACGCTCTTAACACCATGTTTTCCAAATTCAAATCCCTTAATAGATTCAGTCAACAAAGCTGCCCAAATAACTTCCTAAGCTGTGTGCTGCATCGCATCCGTTAACTTCCTTAGTAAAAGCCGTTAAGTCGGTTATTAGCGCAAAGTTAAATTGTTAAGATTAAGCTCGTTAAGTTAGCGTGTTCGGGTTTATTAGACGCGAAGACAGTAAACGAATTCACGTAGTTAAAGTGAGCTATACTTAATTAATAGGGGGAATGAAGAGGTTTCGAAGTTACTTGCGAATAATGATCCACGCAGGCCCTGAACGAGTATGTGCGATTTTACAGTAGATATGTTTTGTATAAACCTGTACAGTCGCCCAAAAATGTAGTCTACCACCCTACGGTTGAAGTTCATTTGCACGCTATGACACGACAAGTTTGATTTTCCCTTGCAATAATATTATGCCAGTAACAAATGTCAACCTTAGCGATAATAAGATCTCACAGAAACTTTTGTCAAAAATGGTTGACCACTTTCTTGGCCGACCGTACCTAGTTATAGGTACATAAATATCAGGGTTAGTTACTACCTGCAAACCTAACTTCATTAAAGGGCATAATTATAGCAGCGAATGTGTTACTGAGGCCGTTGCCAAGATGCATTACGATAACTAGCGATTCTATTCGTTTCGTTTTTAAACCAATCGCGTCACTGGTAGATCACGTGACTTTTCGTATCACGTGATCTACCAGTGACTCGATTGGTTCAAAAACGAAACGAATAGAAACGCTAGTTATCGTAATGCATCTTGCCAAGGGCCTCTGTTATACTTAAATAAAGGTTGTAGCGTACATTACTTATGTAATAAAACATTGGACAGGACAAGAACCTTTGCAACAGAAAGTTGACAGTAATAAAATGAAATGAATATTTTCCAAGTAAAATCTCTGTGTGTAACGGACCTTAAATAAAAACAAAAAATCATAACACAGCGCGAAATTCAAAAATCGAATTTAGCTCCGCCATCTTGACAAAACAGCCAATAACTTTCAAGAGCTCGTATGCCGCTGTTCAATTCGTATAAATAATACACTTTGTGTTGTATAGTACAAAGTCGGTATTAAAACGGGTAAATTGAGTAAGATCCGAGCCTAACAAAGTACCGGGCAAATAAGATTCGTTCCTAAATAATACCGGTATCCCGCCTGGGGCCTCCCTTTGAAATTATCCCATCTTTCTAATGGAAACTCGAAAGCTATGTCCTATCTTTATCTTTTATTTTAGATTGACGAATACGGTTGCTGGGGAAATGTTATCGCCATTTTGCTTTGATTAAAAAGCACTCTTTTGAATTAAATAAGCGCAAGCCGCGCCGTAATGAAGACGCTATCGGATCTCGAGGCGATTGCCTTGGAACTGTTTAAAAAATACAGGTACTTACGTCTTATTTAAAGAATTCTACGTGGCCATTTTCATTTTGTTTCAGTTTAATACAATAAAGTTTAACATTTATATTAGAACCTAAGTAAGAACTTTTCTACGTAAATAACAGTGTTCTGTATTTTAAACAATTGCAATGTAAAAATATAACGACTGAATACTCTATTTTTAAATTGTACTGTTCCGTGGTTCGTTTTTCGAATTGTATTGTACTGTATATGTATGTGCAGACAGTGTAACATGACTTAAAATAACTATAGAAAATATTAATTATAATCAGGGGATCATCACAATAAATTGACCTAGTCCCAAACTAAGGTCTAAGCTTGTATTATGGGTACTAGACAACGATGACATACTTAAATAGACTTAAATTCATAGAAATATTGGTTGGTATTTTTTGGTTGTAAGTACAGATTTTTCATTCACATTTATAAAGCGATGTCCGAGCGATATTTTACTCGAACTGTAATTTGATTGTATTGCTACAAAAACTGCATCGAAAATTCATTTCCGACTATCAAATTGTTACAAATTAAATTCATTTATATTTCACGTGCCATCGTTGAATGATAAACTTACATCATTTATTCTTTATTCATGGGTAGTCTCAAATAAAAGAGGTACGTGAGTCGACTGCCGGCCTCGTTACGGCCACGTGGCCGCACGACTTCATTCATGCCATAGCCTTTGCAGCGAATTTTAAAAAGCTACCGTATGACAGTGTTGTCAGGCGAAAAATTAAGGTTCTTTTTTCGGGAGTCTTTGTTACTGCATTGTAATTTTTACAAGTTTGACGTTGATTGAACAGTCAATAGAAAAGTTTTTAATTGCGTTTTCGTTAAAACTAACAAATTTAATAACTAACTTTGAAATTTAGGAAATTACAAAAAAATATTTGATAGGGATTCAGATTTGTTGTTTTGTTTATTTTACTAAAGATAAATTGGCTGAGTATTTCATATGCACGTAAATACAAAAATCAAGTTTATTTTTAAACTGCATTAACTTATACCAACTTAATAATAAATCCAGCTTATTAACATTCTGTGGTCACGGGTGCGATCAAATTTAAAGCACGAATTATTTTTAAAGACGCGCGTGCTCATCACACGCGGGTATCTCGGAAGGGTTTGTTCTCTTTTTATTTCTACAATAAAATGTTTAGCTTTTCCTAGTACAAAGGTTTTGTGGTTCTTTAACATCCGGACAGAATAAGACGGACAACACACGACGCCACTTGTGAACTTCTTTCTAATATAAGTAGTTTATGTTTCTTGTAAGTATGAGTATATTGGTATTTTCTGCAGAGTTTTGCACTGAAATATATCTTGAATACTGCTGCCAAAAATATTATAAATGAATAATAATTCCACATACAAATGTGTTGTTGCATTTCCAACCGTTATAATCGTTCATCATTCGGCGAATCAATTTGGAACGCTAAAGCCTTTGGTGAAATCAACACACACACAAATACTTACATTTAATTAAGTTACTAAAAATACTTGAGAATTGTATTGGGTTAACAAGTTTAAAATTTGCTTAAAATTTCTTTACACTGTTACATTAAGTGCTGTTTAAAACAACCTGCCTGTGAAGTTTACTTTAGTGGCATCGTGTAACACCGGCCTAACTCTTGAATCATGAGATTTCTATTTTACTATGAACTGTAAAAGATACAGGGTTATGGTTATTTTATTTGTTGACTTGATGCCTTCATTTTAATATTTTATAAGGGAAATAAAATATTGCGACCCCAAAGTCGTAAAAGGCCAATCTCTTATCTGTCTTACGAATGGGAAATTTGTTTTTTTCTGTGATACAAAAACGAGTAGCATAAAAAAAATCTTTATCACTGTATGCAAAGCCGAGGGAGCTGTTTTTTCTTATTTTTTGGTTAAGTACGCATATCCTTAAGTCCCGGATTTAATTGGAATTATTAAAAAATATATAATGCCAGGTTTTATCATAAAAATAATTAAAACGTAGCTGCGTAGGTATCATTAAATATATCTAACGTTTTAATTTAAAGCATTTTTTTTTAATTAAATGCGGGTTTCATCAATAGATAGATTGATTCAAGAGGAAGGTTTAAATATATCAAAATAAATTTCTGGATTATGTACGGTATTGTACGGGTGTTACAAGAAACTCACATAAACCGAAGTGAAGCGAGGGCGGGTCACTAAGTTTAATATTAAGCTTAAGCAAAAAGTTTTCAACCCAAAATATTTACAGTTCCGAGGGAAGAACAATAACCGACTTCGACATAGTCGCGAAAAACAACTAGTATGAATGGAAAATATAAAGTAATCCATAGGTTAGCGCGGAAATGACTCGCCATAAATCTCCCCGAATACCTACATATGCGTGATTTATTTCATTATTAATGGAATATTCGACGCAAGTAAAGTGAAAACGGTGGATTTGGGAACATGTTTATTCTCATTTTAATGTGACATCCGATTTTACTGTTGACTCGTTGATTTATGTCATAACTGGCACCATTATACAGCGTAAATAGCACCACTTAAATTGCCAAAGATGCCGAAATACATTTCTTGGATTTATTACTCCCGTGTTCACAATTATATAATACTAAGCTCTAGGGTTTTACATTACAGTATTCATTATTGTATGTTTGTACAGCGTTCCGAAAGCCACCGAGACGCTATTGGCTGAAAATCAGCGCTGTAGGTGTCTGACGCCTCAGCATAATGCTGAGTTAGTGTCCGATTCACTGCCGCGAGGACACACACTCCGTGTTGTTCCTGTTATCTTAGTTATGTGTGTTATGTGTAATAAAAAAAAAACATTATTTCTTTCTTTCTTTTCTTATAATTGGAAATATTCGAGCTCATCACATAATCCTTATAATCGATGCTCATCACATCACACAAATATTTGCCGTTGCCGTGGTTTACTATGTAGGCTAACCGCTACGGCAAAAAAAAAAAATAGAGCTATATTTCTACGACTATTTAGTAACTAGTGGTATAACAGCTGTATAGCATTATCGCCAATTACGCAGCTGTCAGCGTTGATGGATCGCGTTACTCGGGGTTCCGTGCCGTGTGGACCATTAGTCTCGCTCACCTGTCCGTTGCAACGGAACCCTTTTTGGAACCTATTTGTAGCGAGGTGCTGGTTGCAGGGAATGGAAGGAAAAAGGAGTACAGGTAGTGCGGTAGCTTTGTGAGGAGAGAGATGTCACTTTAGAGTGGGAGATTAATGGTGTGACTTATAAATTAATGTTGGATTACGGATTTGCTTTAAAAAGGTTTTCAAATCTATAAACGAGGTAGCTTTTTGAATTAAAATGACGATCTGAGGTGAGTTTAACGGGAGTTGATGTTACAGACAGTTTCACATTCAATCGAGAGTTATCAATTAAATTTTCCACAAATTGACCTAGTCCCAAACTAAGCCCTAGGCTTGTACTATGCATACAAGATAAGGATTTGTATAGATAATCAAATAATCATACATTTGTATATGTAAAAAACAGGTCAATATTTGTCCATACGAGAAATCGAACCTAGGACCGCAAGCTTGGTAGACTGGGTTACTACCAAACTAAACACTACCTAAATGTGTCGTTAAAATTAAAATAAACCTTAATGTTTACACCTAAGTGTCCCTTAAATGAAATAATGTTTTCTCAAACGAAGCTTATTTGTAGTTTAGTCCAACAAAATCTCACATAAAGCCCCACTTAACCCCACTATACAGCTCTTAACCGCCTCTAATTTACACTTGCTTGCCTAAACGAGTTTTTTCGGCCACATCGGGCCGAGTTACACACGCCATTTCTCACGGAAACAGTTATTACTAAAACAGCATATGTCCTACTAGAAAGTCGAAATACATACGTCGTTTTGATATAGTGGAGCTAAAGGGGAACGGGATAAATCGACCGCTTGCGAACTCAAGCGTTTGCCGCTGTAAATCTTTTGCGGCCGTTTGTACGACAAAATCAATTAATTTGTTGGAATCCCTAGAGCTCCGGCGTTTAACTTTGTCGAGGACGTAGACTTATTGATACAGTATAACATTAAATAACCAACAACTAAGGTACTGTTAATAGCACTGTTAATAGTGCTTAATTTATTGAAAAATATCTTCTGCCCACGACTTCGTCCGCGTAAATTTTGAATATCGTTATACCCTGAAGTTTTAAATTTTCTGGGATAAAAAGTAGGCCATCCATTTCAAATAGTATCCCTGTCCGTTCAGCCGTTGCAACGAAAAAGAGCAACAAACTTTCACACAAACTTTCGGATTTATGATATGAGGAAGGATGGTTAAAGTACAAGAAATCATAAAATTCGTATGACGAGGCCATTTTAATAAACATGACCTGCTTGAAACCATACACAATGATTTCAAACGTCAAAACACATAACAAAACTCAGTTTAGTTTTAATTTTTATATATTGTATTATTGTTGAATTCTGTAAATAAATGGTTTACAACACTCACAAACATACTAAAACATCTTTTTTAATTTATTGAATTGCGTCCATACCGACAGTAAATTCAACACTACTATACGACTGTTAAAATACTGCTATACGACCAAAGCATTAGCTAATAAGCCACCGCGTCTAATAAACGAGTACAATTTACACTAGTGGCCAGTAGCTGTACTAATTTCATTATTAAGGCTAGAACACGCGTGCCTACTACAGCTCCCCGTGGATTATACCGCGACAGTGCAATAAAGACGCTCAAGGTATTCGAGGAAGCGAGAAAAACTACAGAAATGCGTAACTACCCTCTTACAAAACAAAAAAAATAAACACGTCAATAATCTACCAGTGCTTATCAAGAGGAGGTCACTGCACAGAAAAAGCATCACAAAAAAGTCTACTGTCAGTTATAGTTATAGTATTTATATAAAACCATGAATATACATGTGTATATAAATTATACCTATATAAATATGACAGTGAAAAAACGAGATAAAAACAGTACCGATATGTTTTGCTACATAATTGTTGGTCTCTAGACACGATACAATGTAATGCGTAGATCATGCGTTGCGTAGATCATGCGACTCTCATATTAAAATTAGAACATTATGGTCTGACTAATAATTCTCTAAATCTCATGTCCTCATATCTTAGTGATAGGACACAAACGGTTGTTGTAAACAGAACACAGTCCATTGGAGCAGCTGTTAAATTAGGTGTGCCTCAGGGCTCCATATTAGGTCCTTTCTTATTTTTGGTTTACATTAATGACTTACCACCCATGATAGAGAATATTTGTGATATTGTGCTATTTGCTGATGATACATCATTGATTTTCAAGGTAGACCGAAAATCCGTCAATTACACTAGGATAAACGCCACGCTAGGTAAAGTACATAATTGGTTTACTAGTAACAATTTGCTACTCAATGCTAGGAAAACTAAATGTGTTAGGTTCGCTTTGCCTAATGTTAGACCGGTAGAATCTAGTATATTTCTAAATGGCGAGTGTTTGGAAATGGTAGATAAGGCGCTTTTCTTAGGGATAACTATAGACAAAAACTTGCAATGGAGTCCCCACATAGCAGTACTAGCAGGTAAATTAAGTTCTGCAGCTTATGCTGTTAGGAAAATCAGGCAACTTACGAATGTTGAGACAGCTCGCTTAGTTTATTATAGTTATTTTCATAGTGTTATGTCATACGGTATTCTGGTTTGGGGAAAAGCTGCTGACATACAGACTATATTCGTGTTACAAAAAAGAGCCATCCGTTCTATATATAACCTAAACTCCCGTGATTCTTTAAGATTACTATTTAAAGAAATTAGTATTTTGACAGTAGCTTCACAATTTATTTATGAGAATATTATTTATGTCATTAAAAATCAGGACTCTTTTATTAAGAATTGTGATATACATAATTTTAATACGAGAAATAAAAATAAAATAGCTACTAAAAAATTTCGTGTTCGTAAGGTTTTTAAATCATTTGTAGGTCAATGCATCCATTTCTATAATAAATTACCTGACGAAGTTTTAAAGTTACCATTTCCAGTACTTAAAACTTACTTGAAAAAGTCGCTGATGTCTAAAGCTTACTATAGGGTCGAGGACTATCTATCAGATAAAAGTGCTTGGCCTAAACTAAACACCCAAATAACTTAATAATAACTTCATCGTAAGAAATATGTAAACATTGTATATTGTCTAGGGGACACGGTTTCTGTAGGAGAATGTATCGAAACTTTTTATGTAGTTGTATTACACCATCATAATTAAGTATAATTTTTCATAATTATTTTCTATTACTTACTACCAATTAGTTCTGGAGAAAACTCAGAGTTTTGGCACATTTTCCTGCTCAACTACGCGTGAATACATTTATTTCTTATCTTATGTTAGATTCATTGTTTTATATAATGCTAGGTTAAGTTTTAAAATTGTACCTATATTTAAAAAAACGACTAACTGTTGAGTTTCTTGCGGCGCTTCTTCTCAGCAGTGGTCTCTTGCGAAGCGCTGGTAGATTTTTGACGTGTAAAAGTGCCCGTGCGGCCTACTTACTGAATAAACATCTTTTATCTTTTTTTATCTTTTTAATGTTTACATGGTTTTATGACTAACAATAAGTTTTTATTAAGTTTCAAGTTTAGGGCTAATTTTCTCCGTTAGATAGTCCTCGACCTAGTCCTTGTTCTGTGTTTGTAATTTTGTTTTCCCTCTGTCTGGTGGTTTTGTGCTATTCTCATAAAAATTTGCTTAGAATTTTTCAATTTCTACAGATAATGTTAAGTCTAAAACTCTCTCATAATGCTTACCACCAACAACTGTCTCAGATAATCGTTACAAACAAACTCGATCTCAAATTGAATATCATCAACATAAACAGAATCCTCGGGCTTAAATAGCAATTATACAACCCTAATAGAACCTTTAATTTCGGACATAACAGTTTGAAATAAGCCTGTATTTAGTAATTGGGCGTTTGTAGAACCTCAAATGATCTTACTCAGCACCTTTTGGGAACTGCTATAGACCTTAACTTGCGCTGCTTGCGCTTTATTAGAGTTATGATTATCTATTAAGCAGCAGCGGTTTGTTAGACAGTTTTAAATCTGTGACATTGTGAACTTTATTGTCAAGTGTCGGTACGCTATATATTGTGAGGGACTTGTTGAGTAGGCCTCACACCTCAAAACCGCTAGCTGTTAGACTTTGCGGCATACAGTCAAGGCGATAGCTCGGGGCTGTTCGCCTTAACCGAACAAACACGACCCTAATGAGCTTGCCGATGGGAAATAATGGAACTTCTCCGTTGTTTCCTCTTTGATGTGTAATTGGCTTTAGGTTATATTTGACTTTGAGGATCTAGGAATGTTTTAGTTAGTAAAATCAATGGTGTAACACTAACAATAAATTGGCTTTTGACAAATGGGAGAACCGCAACGCTGTTCTAATAAATTACAGAAACAAAGCGCCGATTGAAGTAACTTATCATACATAATGAGTTATTTTATTTATCATGCGTATATAGCTATGTATTGCTCTAGTTTTACCGAACTGAGCGAAGTATTAGTGACTATATGCATGTATGTTTTTGTTCTAAAATCTAATGCTGAGCCAGTGTCCGGTTCACTGCCGCGAGGACACACTAACTACTTGTTTATTGCTGTTTTCTGTTTTTACTTTTTTCTATGTGTCTTGTGTCTGTAGTGAATAAATGTTTTTTTTTCTTTAATATTCCACCTGCAGCTCCTACCTAAAATATTGTTTAGATAATTTAATAAAAGAGGATTTAATCATATGATATGATTTATTAAGAACGTGTAGGTGGCACGGCTTCACTCAAATACCAGTAAAATTTTAGTTATTGAACTGTTTTACGAATTATTTCTTTCTTAAATTAAATTGGAATTACAAACAAAAACATAACCTGTACATACCTCTACCAATATTTGACTTTTTTTTTCTATAAACATCAACTTTACAACAATGCAATTTCGTTAATTTACGAAAGGACGTTCGTCAAAAGATTATAAACATGAAGATTCATGCATCGTGTCTTGCTAACGTTGACGCGACAGCCGCATTAGACTGGGTTTAAAAATACAAATTGGAAGTGAAATTTCGTTTGGCTTTAGGGAAATCAGGGAATGCAGTTTTGATGATTAAATATGTGTGCATATAATTATGCTGTATATCTACAAATAGGTACTATAAAGTCTTTGTGTGGTTGCCGGGTTAGAATAGTGCCACTCCATGTCTTCCCGTGGATTTCATAAGAGGCGACTAAGGGAATATAGGCTTGCAGTACTGGCGATGGGCTTGCATCCTGTCACTAATACGCTGGTAAACATCTCAGTTTATTTGTGCAAAATGTGGTTACTGAATTATCAACAAGTTTTTAAAGTTTGAAGGTAATTCTGTAGCTCTGCCTACCCCACCCTGGGATTGCAGGCGCATGTTATGTATGTGAGTATTTGTAATAATCTAACTTTGTAATAATTTAAAAGTCAGAATACTCTACCGGCCATTGTCCGTATTGAGATCATTAAACTGACATCGACAGGTGACAGGTGAAAATTCAACATACAATGATGATCTTGTCCGAAGCGCTAGGACATTCTCACTTCATATTACAGACGTGTAAAAGAGCCCTCATAATAGCCAATTTATTAGACCAAATAGACACTTGTTATGTAACAGAGTAATGAAAGCATGGAACAAACTGCCAGAAGAAGTAGTCTCAGCACTGAACATCAATCAGTTTAAGAACCGACTAGACCAACACATTAGCAGTACAAAGAACACTTGAACAAGGAACAGCTACAGGCATCTATCAGTTGTCACAACTGCCGCCTGATTAAATAATAATAATAAAAATAATAATAATTAGAATTTATAATTCATTAATTTAACTTTCAAAAATGCTACATCACGAAGGGAATTAACACTAAACGATATCCATGCAAAATAAGTCGCGGGCGCACTTTGTTTTTTATTAGAACAAATAATTAATGCAGGCTGCATAATCTACTACGGTATTATTTGGTATTATTGGGTAACAACAGAATTTGCGTAAATATGTAGCGCGAGCGCCATTAAAGGGCTATAATGGTGCTATAAAGGCGCGTTTAGAAACTCGGCGTGCATTTACATACGGGTAATGCAATGGAGTGTCGTTGGCAGTTTTATTGCTGGCTGGTTGTAAATCAATGAGTAACCATTATATCGCTGTTGTAATATTGATACTCTTGTATTTGTAACACTAATGAACGAGGGTTGCGTGGTCAAACCCGATAAGTCGATATAACTTGTTGTGTCAAAAAGAACATTAATTACATTAACCGCCTGTTTCACAATCGACAAGTAAAGGATATTTGACGGATAAGTTTAGCCCTTTCTTTGTCGTACACTTAAAAATAGACAAGGAGAGAGACAACTTTATGTGACAGATAAATTTACTTGTCGATTGTGAAACAGGCCCTAAGACAATTTAAATTTGAATAAATAATTATTACGATTTATCGAGTTTGACCACGCAACCCTCCATATAGGCTCTAGAGTTTGACAAGCGAGTTGTATCCCATGAAAAAGACGAGAAATAAAAAAAACTTGCATGTAAACACGGATAAGCTTATTGATGGAACTAGAATTTTTGTAATTAATTTTGATTGAAAATATGTGTACATACTTACACTATTTGCCATTTGTGTTGCCATTTTAAGAAATCAGCTAACCGGGCGTGGTCACCACTCGCTTGACAGTCACGCGTAAGTTTTCGTCGGTCGTGTAAGTTTTAAGCATTAAGTAAGTAGTAGGTATTTTTTTGATGGTAAGTGGGCTACGTGGGTCCATTTAAAATCTAAACTTGGACGCTTTTTCTACATTTGGCCCCGTAAAATGTGTTTTACATAGTGTACATTTTTGGAGCTAGATGTTGTTCCTAAACATCGTGTTTCTTTCCGTGTAAAATAGTTCTAAACTTCAGAACTTTCATTTAAACAATTGACCACAGTCATTTTTGGAGAAAGTTTTTCTCAAAAGCATACTAGTTCTTTTAAATCATTTTATGAGATGAAAATATTGAGTATTATCAGGACTAGTGGTTAGAATGACGTCGTTTTGTTGGTTGCCGCCTTTTATTTTTTCTAGCACTAACTGTGACGTTTAAATGACCATGTGGCGTTTAAGCTCTTTAAAGATTAGCAGTTATTTTTTTATCGACGTCTAGAATGTTTCGTAGTATAACGATGGCATCACTAGTAAATATTTTGCTATACTTATACAGCTTCCACTACAAATTACTTGCAGTTGGTGGAATATTTTACCAATTTTGTGATCGTTTTGTTCCAGTTTATGAATTAACGGCATTTTTTTAGTAACCCCTATTTCACTGAAGAGAAATAACATCTGAGGAAAAAAACAAAGATATTTTGATCGCCATTTTTGCTATTTCCAAACCGCGCTGAAACAGCGTTCTATAAAATACATGGCGTCACGTTATACTCCATAAATCCATATAAAAGCGTGGTCGGTGGCAAATTGTCGCCGACAAAAGTGGCCGACAAATCATGTCAGTTATTGTTTACCGGAGCCGACGCTCGCGGTAATGAGGGTACATTTGATACTTGTGTCGACACGGCTTGCCTGACGGTGTACCACGTCTTAAGTGCCTTTGCTGTGCTGCATTGGTTCCAATACGAAAAAGTATAATACCTATGAGCATTATGAACTTCTAATGTGTATAGAGCGTAAGGAACTTTTACGCAATGGGGATTGTCCATATTTTTACAATTACTCCAATTCGAAAGGAATAGGGTTTTAATGCCGTTCTGCATTATTAAGTTTTTGAAATATTTATTTATTTTGTATATTTTGGCAAAAGTGTATTTAACCTTTGTTTGACTTTCGTTTTCGGCTCCTAGGGGTATCTTACGGGTTAGGCGAAAACAGTTTGAAATTGTATGTTTTAATACACTATTACAATCACTTTATTTCATTAGATATCATTTAATTGTTGTAATTTATTAGAAAATGCCATCCCAAATTTAAAATAGTCATGTCATCCATAAAACGTCTCCTAAATAAATAAAAATATTAAAACAAAACTATTCGGTCAAATACAAAATCAATGAAATAGGTGTCTTAAATTTTTTCCAATTCTTTCGAATGAGAAAGTAAAAACCGTGAGTTATTTTTTTTGGTCAATCCCAATTACTCTCTTAGGTACACTCAGCTGGCTCGAACGTGCAGGTTTCATCACGATGTTTTTCCTTCACCGTAAGAGCATCGGTAAGTTAGAAAAACTCATTGGTACATGGTGACCGCGGAGGTTCGAACTCAGTACCTTACGATCACGAGTCGACCCCCTCAGCCACTAGGCCACCGACGCTCTAACCCCTACTTTTACAGAACTACCCTAAATCAAATAGTTTCGATCCATCGTTTTGGAGTTACTAAACTCCAGATGAAGATAAGCAGGTAACACCCCCCTTTTTTGCGTTGGGGGTTAATGAAGGTATCAAATGCCGACGCGTCACCAGGAGTGCGCCAGTTATCGCCGGAATAACGCGACACCAACAAACACGTCTGTCGTTTGTCACGCGCTATCTTTCGCGCGTTTTAACTGCTTGAGGAATACGTGTGTGGAGGTTTTAATGAACATAAAGGTAGATTCACATGATCCAGTTTATCGATCGCGCTGGATTAAGTCACTGTGAATTACATCAATAATATTAACTAGGTATTTAAACTAGCGGTTGTTGGAATGTAAAACGCAATGTCAACTGTTTTCACTGTCTTAATAAGGAAAACAAGATTTGTATCATTTTTTTTTTACGATTGGTATGTATGTATTTTTTACAAAACAAAAACAAAAACAAAAGCAATACAATGAACATAAAAAAAAGTAAGTACAAAGGCAAACTTATCCCTTTAAGAGATCTCTTCCAGATAACCCTTGAGAGATTGAGAAAAGTGAAAGTATGTACTAATCATCATCATATCACTTGTTAACATCCTCTCCTGATCATACTATTACTACTCGCATTGATCTATTTCTGCCGATCATTACCATCGTTTACCAGCACATTGCTTCCTAGTCCGCAAGCGCTATATTCGACTGATTTTCCTCCAAATAAGTAGATACAATTCAATAAAGTTACTTCTAACTTCTAATGCGACAATAAAGTGAGTATTTTATTCAGCGAACTCAAACAATCCTCGATTTCTTACTTAAAACACCCAATCTTACGAAGGGTTAAAAAGAAAACATTCGAGTCCAAATAAAAGACCTAAAATCGGCAAAGTACTGCGAAGGGGCGTTTTTCCCGGTTATTTTTATTTCTTTAAGAGCTATTCCGACTGAGTTGGGCTTGGAAATACGCCTTGATCTTTGTGTTAGGGGCTTTATGGGGGTCGAGTTAGTGTGAGATCAAGTCGGTTGATTTTTAAATTTGGAAGCTTGAGGCGTTGTTTTAAATAAATAGAGTGAATCAGTTGAATTGCTAAGAGCAAGAAGAAAAGATCAAAGAGGAATAACGTGGTTTTGACTCTGCTTTGGTTGCACAGATCGGGAAAAAACGGTCAAGTGCGTAGGTTTTTATTACAATAGGGTTTAATATACTGGCTAAAACAATTGAAAACGTTTTCTTTAAGTAAAAAAATAGTTTTTATTACCATGTCATACAAACGATTCAAAAGAACTAAGGATAGGAACTAGATATCGTCTTCAATTAAAACCTCAAGTAATTCCATTTAAAACCTATATTAGAAACTTTTTGCACCTATTACAATTGTTTAATTTTTACATAACATCTTAACAAATTGAAATGACGCTACAATGTCTTCAAATTGACACACGCATTTTAACGACTTAAATGCTCTATCGAAAGTGAGTGGACGGGTCGGAAGGGGCCGCCCTAGGCGTACTTTTTTGAGTCAAATCGGAGAAATACTAGAAAAGGGCCGAATCTTAAGTACCCGAAACCGACGTGCGTGCATGACTCGATGTATGAATGTGGAAGAAGCGAAAGAAATTTGTCAAGATCGTAGCAAATGGAAAGAAGTGGTCTCTGCCTACCCCTCTGGGAAACAGGCGTGATTTGATGTATGTATGTAAATGCTTTATGACGTATAAAATAAAAACCTAATTTTGTTCACCGCTTACTTATAATATCTACAAGCCTAGAACTTAGTTTGAGGTTAGTTTTTTTTTTAAGTTATGACAGAAGTTTCAAAACTAAAAATATTATTTCGTTTTCATTCGTTAAGTAAGCGGTTTCACGGGCCATTACCCAGTTCATTAAATTAATTTGGAATAGAACGTTCTAGAGAAATTGGAATTCTTTCGCGCGCGATCTTAGTTCGCTCCGCCGGCTGGAATGAGCCTTAATAAGACTTAATCAGCGATGAAAGTACGTCGGTAAATAAACAGAGGAAAATTATTTTAATTTATTTCACTTTCTTTAAAGTAATGTAGGAGATGAAAAAGAAAAAACTTGTACAATTTGTATTCTAGTTTCTTTCAGACTAGCTTCTGCCTGCGACTTCGTCCGCGTATGTTTGTCATTATTCTCTCGGAAGCTTTTAAATTTTCCGGGATTAAAAGTAGCCTATGTTTTAATCCAAAAGCAAAAACCTACCTCCATTACAAAAATTATAATAATAGTAGGCTGATACACAGACAAACAAAAGCTTCGATCACATAACACTTATCACACACGCACAACTTTTACATAGGTATAACATGTTTGTGGCACAAAAATTTGCAAGCACACAGTAACTAAAATACTTCAAATTTAATTAAACTCCAAAAAACTATGTGCAGAATAACAGTAGTTAGTAACACAAGCTCTATCGTAACAAGGGTCCTCAGAGACAGCAAAAGGTAACGCTACCCTAACGCAATAACAAAAAACAATAGAAACACGCCTCTCCGCAAACACCCTGATGAAATTACGGTCGTCGAAAGAACGAACGGAAACAAAGAACGAATGAATGGAATCGAACAAAGAACTGAAACTAGCGTGAGCGATTGAGGAAACCAGGGAATTACAACGGACAATGTGTCGCGGAAACTTTAAAATTGGAACGTGATGAAAAATTTAAAAGGAACTGGGTGTTCTAAAGGTTTGTATTGTGTGTGATTATTTTTCTGTGGGTATCATAGCATTAGTGAAAATATAAACATTAGGGGACAATCTTACACAAATTGACTTAGTAAGTATCCGTACTATTTGTCGGTGGTTAAATAAGTTAAGGTTTGTGTAATACGTGTGGGTGACGACATTGATAGCAAACTGCTGAATTTCCTTAACAAACTCCTTCGCTTATTTTTTGCAATAGACTAATCTTGATTTGGTTGTAGTTATTATGAATTATTATCTACGACCTTTTTAAAACCGCTTCGAAATAAGCAATGAGTTTCATTCATCACCAAGGTTCCAGCAACGCGCGGAGATGTTATTTAAACAGAATGACGGGTCAAGTCAGACTTGTTGAATATGTAAGAGGATAAAATTATTAAAACTCTGTACTTTTGCTTGCAGTCGCTTTAAAAGGAATTGCCATCTTGCCATAAAACCATTGAATAAGACAATTTAAAATTTAAATATTCCTCAAAGTAAACATTGGGGTAAATGTGAAAAACTTCCAAGTTAACTGTAATCGTGCAAATTTAAACGTCAAAGTTAAACCATAAGGAACTGGGTCAAACTGCCAGTTAGACCATTAGGTACCGGGGTCTCTAATTCCTATGTAAAATGAGCTCCGTATTGAGTTGTTGGCACAGGGGGTGCTGGGAGGATCTACATGAAATATCGAGTCATTTTTCAGACGCAGCCAAGATTGAAGCCAGGACAAATGAGCTTGATTTGAGAAAAGTTCGGTGGGTGAGTTCAGTGTTGCCCTCAGTAAATATTTCAGTGATAAGTAGGTAGAGTATGCAGAATAGTTCCAGTAGTTTGCATGCGTTTTTAAGATGTGCGAAAATGTTGATTTTTTGACCTTGGGTGATACTTAAGCAGCTGCTGCAGCAGAGACAGACCTTTTTTTTTTCAGTCAGACCTTTCGTAATCGTCGATAGTTTTTAATTTACATTTTTGAAATGTTATACATTAGTAGATCTCCTTGTACTATTTTTTTTTCACTACAATTCAAATTTAGGGAATTTGTAGTCAGGGAATTTGATTGTTTAGCAGCGAACGTCAGTATGCCTGGTTATACATTTTCCACATGCTATTAATCGTTTCACGCCGGGAAATGTATAACACGGCTAATTTACATATCGTATCAAACTGCAATCAATTTCCTTTACCAAACATAAACTTCCTCAAATTACATATCGTTTTTTCGTTAGTTTCAATCCATAACTAAGAAACTAAATAGCCGATATAGATGATGATGATATCGTGATGATGGTGTCGTAAGAGACGGCTAAGGGAATAAAGGCGTATAGTATTGTTATTCGATGGGCTTGCAACCTGTCACTAATACACTGGTAAACATCTTAGCCTAAGTGTGCAAAATGTGGTTATAGTTACAGAATTATCAACAAGTTTTTAGAGTTGTTGGTAATTCTGTAGCTCTGCCTACCCCACTCTGGGAATAAAGGCGTGAGTTTATGTATGTATGTGTATGTACTAAATAGCCGATTTGTTTGCCTAATCTTAGCCTATCCAGATCTTTATTCCCCCATTTGTTTCCCTATTGCTATCAGCCGTCTCGCTCCATTTACCGAGACACGTCTTATTTCCTTCCTTTTGCACATTCTAAACGCAACCATTTGTTCGAATCCACCGGAATAGAGCGTAAAATTACTAGCTAGCTAGGTGCCGAAGACACCACATTGAGCCCAATTTGAAAGGAACTTGAAGACTTTGGCATTGAAGATGTTAGCATAAAAAGTTTGTTGATAAGAAGTCAAGAAACAAAAAACAACAATGCGTTGTAATGACCACTATTGTGTAAATAAATGAAGTTGAAAAAAACTAGAAAGAAAGATAAAAGGTGACCTCAGGCCCTTGGTATTTTCCTCATCCTCATCGTTTGAGGACTTGTAGGTATTCATTCACCATCATTTCATATCATTTCATTAACTTTGAATTAAGGACTTATTTCCAATCGTGATTTTTGGTGTTTTAAAAGAGTTTTCAGAAGGCTATAATATAATTTTTTCACATAATATTTCATTCTATCACATAACTAGGTCGACGAACCGGTAATGGACAAGGACCAATGATGGAGATGGACACACTTGATTCTTATTTTACAGGAGACAAGGGTTATTCATCTGTTTTGCAACAATCAATTTAGGACTGTTTGAAATTTGAATTAAGAGTGTAGAGTCCATTACTGGTGCCGTCACCCCACTAGATTACCCAAGTTTCGTTATTTTCAGGCGCTTGAAATATGTTGTAGTCCGTTTTAGGCCACAACTCTTATCAGATTTCGCCATACGACGGAAACCGATTTTCAGGTGATTTCAGAACCTCTTGTGGAATATCAGAATATTCCAGGAAGAGACAGAGATATCTTTTTCACTAACTGGAACTTGCCAGTATTCAACAATCATTAATAAAGCCTCTGTACAGTCGACAGCAATAATTTATTATACAGTTTCTCACCATTTTTACCGTCACTCAACTATTTTTAAATTATGTTCCAAATCACGTAGTTATGTGTGTTGTTGGAGTATACAGCTCCATCTTATCTACAGAGTGTAATGTAAGTCATGAATGAAATGATCACCTCTGTGTTCTACCCACGAATATGAACCACTTTCACTATGGGACCAACTCTGAAATCACGAAATAAAATCAGCTGTTTCATAGAAAAGTTCAATACGTACTCGACCAAAATGTATGAAGCAGCTGATGTACGTATTATTTTCGTAGTATCATTACTCATTACACAGAATTTGAATTTCATCGAAGACATCCTAAACATGATGGTTTCATCAGAAAATAGCGTTCGATGAAATGATACCATCGATGAAGTGAAATTCGGTAAGACGGGACCGCACTTTATTTATAAAGTTATGACGTTACACGTAACCCCGTGTTATCTTGCGTTACTATCATTATTGTAGTTATGTGAACTAGTTAATTGCTGTAATATGTAATCAACAAGGATCGGAAATTCGGATCGATATTTACCTAATCTTTGGCGGCGGCGATGTTGTTCAATTGTATGGAGGCGGACTCAATATTAATTTATTAACAAAGTTCCCGGGATTTAGGAATAAATAAATTAAGCCAACATAAATCCGTAATTAAGTATTGACATTCAACATTTGAAGTTATTTTTTAAATTTTTTATTTATTTTACGGGTAATAACTCATCTAACTTAACCTAACGAAGTCTGAGGAGCAAATTGACGTAACATTTTATCCTAAATGTTAAATAATTAAAATAAACGTTTTGTAGAATCCCAGAATCCCGGAAATTATATTATTAAAATAATGTTTTTAAGAAGCCGACGCCATATTCACTCAACTTTTTCCGGGATTTTGCCAACTTTAGGTAAATATCGATCCGAATTTCCGATCCCTGGTAATCAAGCTAACATACCTCAAAAGTTTAACATCCCAAAGCGCCAGCACTTCGGGCGGGCGCGACGCGCATAGTGCCAACCTCGGCCCGCAGGCGTGCAGTCGCGCAGGACCCGGCTTGAACGAGCTCGGAGCCGAAATGATCACCGCTGCAAACTCCTTGCTGCTGCCGAGGTTGTGTTGGACCTGAGAAAGTTTAAAAGTTAAACAGCGAGTCGGTGTTTGAAATTCGAACGTTCGAAAGTTATTCGGAAATCAAAATTAAACGGTGAATCATTACAAGCTTGTGTGTTTAGGTCGTATCTTGCAAATAATTTTTTTTCTACACCCGTATCTCAAAAACTCTCTGACGCTTTCAGAAACTGTCAGATTAGAGCTAGCATTGATAGCATAGATGCGAGATTGAAATGAGGTTGTTGCGTGAATAGGAACGCAAGTTCAAATTAAAAAAAAGTTTAGAAAAAACAAAACTATCTATTCTCGTTCGTATTTTGAAACTGATTCAGATTCAGATTCAGATTTTATTACTCAATATAACACAGTATAAATTACATTACATGTCAAATTATATGCAGTTACATTGAGATCGTCAGAAATAGAATTAAATTATAATAGGAAAAATAGTACAAGTCAACACACAAACAAAGTACATTACAAAATAGAATAAAATACGAAATACTAATAATATAATGAGGAATACTTAATTAGATTGTGCAATTTATGAGATGCGACTGCAAAAAATCCGACTAAAGTTAAAGTAATAGTCGTTTTACAAACTTAATGTTGCATCCTCATCCTCACCTTGACTCTCCACTGCATCAGTATCTCCCTGGTGTCAAACGCCAGCACCGGAACCACATCTTCGCACAGGATAGCGAGTGTGTTCGACTCCTTATCCAATGTGAAGCCCGACTCGAAGCCGAGGTACTGTTGGAGCGAGAGGGAAGCCTTCGTTTGCCCGTTCTTCTGACGCTCCTTCAGGTCCTTGTATAGTTGGAGGTGGACGCAGTCTGGAAAAGAAAGGAGTTTTTAGTATACATTCAAAGGTAAAAAGCAATCGGCCTCTTTAGACACTGGCTGGTTGAACACTGGCAGTATAGATAAAACTTATTAGTGATCTTATCAAATACTTATTAACCGATTTCAAAAAAGGTTCTTAATTATTCTGTTTTGTCCGCCAATTGTTAACCGATTTAAAAAAATCGCTTGTCAAGGGTACCTAACTAATAACTATAAAAAATATGAAAATTGGTAAAATATAGCGAAAAAAAAAATACTTCACAAGATCAAGTAAAATAAATTCCAAGTAGGGACAGTCGAGTTCAAAAAAAGTGTACACTTTAGTACCTTTTCTATTTAATGTCATGTTTGAACTGCCATACATGAATTGTCACAACGATTAACGTGACAAGGTACTAAAGTGTTTACATATTTACTAACTCCACTGTACCTAGTTTATTCAATTACTCTTTCATTTATAAAAGGAATATGCCTAGTATAATATTTACAAGAAAATCTTATTGTTTATTTCCCTAATAAAACGGCACCGTATCACAAGACCCATATTGCCAACATAACAATATTGTCAAGGGAAAACGTTATCAAAGAAAATTTCGTTCAAAAACTAATGAGGTGCTTTTACCTTCTCCTTTGTTCAACTCGATCCCTTTGGAACAAATGAGCTATTATATCGTATAATAATATTTAATATAAGACATTGTCCGTAATGATACCCTCAAATTGTACATTAGATCATTTTCAATATTTTTATCAGCAAATAGAACTGTGTTGAGGCCTTTAAGATAAAAGTACGTACTCGAGTTTCAGAACGATTTAAAAATCAACAAGCTGAGTCCAACCTTGTACCAAACGCGATAAACTCGAATTTGCAATACGCTTCGCAAAACAGCACAAAGCAATATTTTACCACTAACCTCATGAGGTATGCAAAAAATTAAACGAACCATTTTAAGCTCTGCGGATCAGACACAAGGATCAAAGTTCCGCCCGTGTAACAGGCGGCACGTGACAGATTTCCACTACATCAAATTCGAGTATTCCATTTTCAAATTAATTCGGGAACCGTTTTCTAATTGGCGGGACGTGACTCGGCTGCTGGAACCTAATCGGTGATGTTTGAATTTGGAATCCGATTTGTGTTTAGAACCTTTGTGATTGTTCGCGTCCGATGCGTTCTGTAATTAAATTGAATCTACATATTTTACAACGGATATGTGAATGTTAGTTTGCGAACGGCTTTGTTTAGTTAATAATTTTGATCGAAATTTTGACGTTTATATCGTGAATGTTTAACCTAAAGATTTAAAAAAATAATTGTATGTTGATTAAGGTAAGAAATAATTGTAGGTAATTTATTCAATAAGAGTAATTTAGGTTTGAGTCAGGTTATTATTCACATTTATTCTATAAGAATGGAATTTTTACCTCTATTTGTATATTTCTGAATTTAATTTTTCGCCGTAAGATAAAGTAATGCAAAAGAATATTTGGAAAAAAGGGTGCTGTTCGGAGTGACATTGGCAACATGATCCAATTTTTACCAAAAACTGCTGCTGTCGTGGTTGCCAGTATTACCACAAAAATATATTCTAGTACCACGCCAAACTCTTTTTTGCCAAGCTACAACACCTCTAACTAGCTTCCTAGACGTGGTTAACCCATGTGCCATTTCTATCTCTCTCACGCTAAACAAACGCACAACGTGTTGGAATACGTGATACAGTTGAATAACAGTTCGTGATACGTTAATATACTCGTGGTTGTTACTTATGTGCTATTAGGGTCATGGCTGACATAATACTTCTAAGAGCATAGAAATCATTATACTCGGTATATTCAGTCTTTATGCTGCAAGGGTCAATATACCTACATATTTTTAAAAAGCCGTAAAGTGTTTTCTTTTTAAGAAATGTAGTTCTTGAATTAAGATAATTATAACAATTAAAATAAAATTAAAATATGTGAAATGTTACTAAAATTGGTAGATAAGTTAAGTCCTTTCACTAGTTAGATTATAAAGAAATTTAAAAAAATTAAAAATCGTATTTTTTGATTGAAAAAGTTAATATTAATCAATTAACTTATTGATAGATAGAGAAAGTACGGTAAAAAACAAACATTTTAAATTTCGAATGTTTAATTTTTTATTCAGTCATGTCTCACATCTGCTCATCTACCTATACACTCAAAACTGGATCATTCTAATTTTAAATTCAAAATTATAAACCGGCCAAATGAAGATGATAACACTGTACCTAGCATCTACTGGATATATTTGTAGTATTTGTACTATCAAAACAGTTAAATGTGACATAGACGCACACCTTTCCGACCTCCGCAGCGTTTGCTGGAATGTCAATTTGTCCCAATCCCTCGCTGACATTGCACCTCGCATCCCTGGGTTAATGTTGGTGGAAACACAGTTGAAAGAATAACATAATTGGACTCCGCGGTTTTTTATACGCCTATACAGGGTGGAAAGAATTATGGACCCTGGAGGGGACTACCTTAAATCCTTAAGATTTTATTCTACTATAGGATTATTTTTCAGGATAAAATACAAAACCTCGTAAAATTCAACAATAATGAAAACGTGTTAATTTTATAAATTTTTAGCTGGTTCGTTTTCAGACAATTTTGAGACAAGTTTTTTTTTAATCTTTTAATGCAGTATTGTTTCTTTTTAAAAATAAGAGAATGTTTCCTTTAACTTAAGGATTTAAGATAGTTCCCCTCCAGGGCCCATAATTTTTTTCAACCTTGTATATTACGAAAATTTTCTATAATACCCCCTCCCTACGGGCTTGTTTCATAATCTCGAGTAAAAACACATTCTGCCAGCTAAAGTGCCTTTCCTTTTCTTTAATTAAAATAAAATTACAAAGCTACAATTTATCAAGGATTGTGTAACCAGCCCTTAATAAAACGCAGGTGTCCCGCTTGTTATATCGGCCCGTATGTCCCCCATACGTCCCAGGCCGTAGAGTTTCCCCCAGGAAATGAATAAGTAATGGACCCTGAAAAGAATCGTAACTAAGCGACATACAATCACTTTGTAACCTTTATAGAGTTTACCTGTTTAGTCCGCCATTTTGGAAGTTGAGTTAAACTGTAGCTTAAATAAAAATATCGCTGTACATAAATTTGGATAAAGCATGTGTCACTTTCTGACAAGTATGCAAGTACCAGAGCCTGCTGATGTACTCCACATATTTATCCCTCGCGATATCGACTCAGATTAATACACAAGTTTGAAAAAGAAACAAGTTAATTGTCTCTAAATTTCTCTGAGTACGGCGGTATTTAAAAATGGTTAGAAGTTTTTTATTGTTAGAATGTAATAACAAAAACTCCAGTTTTTTTTAAATAGACCACTTTAAAACGAATTGAAATATATTTCTGAGTAATTTCGCAAAGTTCGAATGCGTTTCGTTTACTCTAAATATGACCTGGGTAGTGATTCTGTTAACAACGCCGGTCGTGCGGACTGTCGAGTGATATCCAAGCGGCGAGATTAAGTAGTCCCGTCAGTGCGAACAAAACACATTGTAGCGCGTGCATTTTCAATTTAGCAGCACGATGGGTCGAACGTATAAGGCTGCTTAATTAAAAATGCACGCGCTACAATGTGTTTTGTTCGCACTGACGGGACTATTTAATCTCGCCGCTTGGATATCACTCAACAGTCCGCACGACCGGCGTTGTTTACAGAATCACTACCCAGTAAATACTATGTTCTCAAATAATGCAGGTTTCTGCTATTGTTTCTTTGGTTACGTGTAAAATCTTTTACGATGTTATCGTCAATGTAGTAGTTAGTATACAGTTTTAGTGCCACGATGTTCGATTTTCATACAAATTGTACTCAAGATCGTGTCAATAATTTCCATGCACTGAAACTTGACTATAACCTGTTGCATCACCTGCCAATATAACCGCAAATTAAATATAATCGTCTATCTCAATTGAAGTCATTAAGCGTAATGCCACAGATTACACCAACAGATGGATCACTCGTGACCTTTTCTGTGAATAAGCGTACTTTCTCCGCTCCCAGACCAAAGTTGTGTGAAATCTTGCCGTTGACAGGGATTGGGAAGTTATGCAAGATTAGGGCGCTGTGAGTTTGCAAGCTGTGTTAATTTGAGATAGGAATTTTGAAATTCGAATGTGTTTGTTGACGTTATTTTTTATTTTATTCTTTTCATGTTTTTTTAAATTGATTGCATGCAGTTCATTTGTTTTTATCTGTTATTTCGTTCCGTTATATTCAGAAATTCCATTTTTGATTTTTGCTTTGATTCCCACGTTTGTTAAATTGAAAGATAACGGTTTTACATAGACAATGGCATTTTTTTGTGTTCCGTAGTACGGAGTCTTACTAAGCTTACTTTGTCCATCCGTCTATCAGTCCTAGGTTATCTAAAGGCTGTATCTTTTGAACCGAAATACAGGTTGCTTACATTGCTCGCTGGACAATGGTCATCTTACGTCTTAACCATTCTGCCGTGCAAAATTAAAAAGCAGTAAGTGGCCAAATCTACCACCATATCTTGGACGCCAACTCCACATAGCTCCTCAAAGCTGGAGACCATGTTACGGTGGTGTGAGTGTTCACTTACTGGAGTTTAAATTTGGTTCGGCAGCATTTAATTAGCGTTACGTATGGAACCGAAACCCTCGGTGAGTGAGTCTGACTCCCACTTGACCAGTTTTTAGGTTAAGTGTTACACAACTACATAAATGAAAATGATAACATTGCTCAGTGCTAACTAAACTACGCTCTACGAATTCTTTGACATTACCTAGTTAAAACAGCCAAAGTCAAACAAAAACACGTAATTAATGACAAAACAAAGTTAAAACGAAACACCCTTTGAAGTTACCCCTTTGCAAAACGAGACTAAAAGAGCACCTCCCAAATAGACACAATGTTGAAAATGTTACACAACAAAGAC
Organism: Acleris laterana; assembly: GCA_963966035.1. Lineage (NCBI taxonomy): Eukaryota > Metazoa > Arthropoda > Insecta > Lepidoptera > Tortricidae > Acleris > Acleris laterana. Next base: position 3,001,545 of record OZ014451.1, read on the forward strand.
TACGAAACTCCTGTGAACTTGACGTTTCTTACGAACAAAGTAAATATCTTCATACTGCCGTCTCAAAGAAAAAGGCAGCATAAGAATACGAAGTCCATATGCGCATACTGCCTTTTGGATTCGATCGGGAGCATACACTGCAGGCCCTTCTCGTCCAAATGTTATTTGATTTGCATGAGCTGAAACTCAACTGGCGAGGTCGGTGTTTGCTACACACTGTATATAAAAGGCCGGTGCACTACAACAAGAGCGAGGCTATACTTTATATTATCGTTCGAGGCGTATGCAGTTATGCACGGCCTCTATAATAATATTACGGTAAGATATTGCTTTTGACTTGTTACCGTATTGGAACAAAGGCTTGTAGTAGGTACTGTTAGGCGATGATCTTGCAAGCTGTGCAAAATGTGGTACCTAACAGAATTATCAACAATTTTTTAGAGTTATTGGTAATTCTGTAGCTCTGCCTACTCCACTTTGGGAATGAAGGTGTGAGTTTATGTAGGTATGTATGTATGTTTTAACTTAGCTGCCATTACTGCCAAGTAAATGACAGCTGTCAAAACGTTGACGATACGATAACACGTCAAAAGCAATCTTTTTTAACCGTCTTGAATAGAGGCCTTGTACTTTGTGTCTACTTTTTTTCTACTTGTTTTATTTACATGAAATGTGTTGCCAGTGTACATTTTTAGCTCAATACAAAACCGGGGAGTGGATCAAAAACTTTTAATATTTGATTACTGTCAATGGAATACCCCTAAAACGACCCTATATTTCTCAAGATGATAAGAAGGGTAAAAGAGAGAAAACAGGATCATTAAAGACTATTTCTCCACGAAAATTTACTTTAAGGACTTAGGCTTAAGTTGAAAACCGAAAACAGAATAACAAAAACATAATCTTGTCTAGCTATCCGTAATAGTTAGGTAAGTAATTTCAAACTCTCTATCTGCCTTCTAACCCATTCTCAAAATGGTTTCAAATTAAGGCACATTGAAAAAAGAAAATAAGTCTCAATAACCTACCAAATTATGAATAGACTTAGGTACTAATGTTGCAACTCATACCAAATAATATATAGCTTAAAGATAGCATGGGTTAGTGCCCGGCCCTTATCGCCCCCTCCGGTCGATTTAACACCCATGAGGGGGTTTATTTCTTGTTACGTCCCAATTCTGCAGATATCTAGTTTTCGTTCTCGAAGAATTTTTTATATCTCCAATGAAATTTCGATGTTGTTTTCTTATTGAAATATAACTTTGTTATTATGTAGGACGCCATTTTGACGCGAAAATACATTTTTTAGATTTATTATTTTGTCTTTTGTTTGTCGCGTGTTCGTATCTTGTTATTGACGCTTGGAAGACAATTAAGTTAAGGAAGGAAAACAAATTTTATTTTTCGGCGGAATAAAATAAATAATGACTCAGCCTGAGGAATACTTAATTGGTTAGCAGTTAGCTTAGATAAGTTTTCTGCTATTTTTTTTAATGTAATTAATAACTAGATTTTGCCCGCGACTCCGTCGACGTAGAGGTAATTTATCGCTAATCCCTTGGGAACCATTAAATTTTCCGGGATGAAATGCCTGTGTGTTAATCTAGCGTATAAGCTATCACCATTCCAAATTTCATCCAAATCCATCCAGCCGTTGAAGTAACCAAAAACACACATACACACAAACTTTCGCATTTTATAATATTAGTGCGATAAGTATTACTAGCTTCTGCCCGTGAATTAATCGCTACTCCCTCGAAAACTGACCAATTTTCCAGGATAAAAAGTACCCTATGCATTTCCTTCGGTTTCACGCTATCTCCAAACCAAAATCCATTAAAATTGACTCAGTCGATTAGCCGTGAAAGTGCAACCAATAAACAGAGTTATTTGTGGATTTATTATATTATTATGGATCTTGTGTATTCCGTGTTGCCAGCTTAATGTATGTAAGAATTTAGAATATAACTCAGGCATTTTTTAAATGAGTCAAAAATCACTGTTAATTAAAATAATAATTAATAGCAATATATAAATAACAATAAACGAGTTCTGCGCAGATAAAGTCGCAACCAAAAGATAAAAATATAACATATATTACATTAAGTAATAATACCAGAAGGGCTCAAAATTCAGAACGTAACACAATATTTAATTCACCTAATGTAACCCTAACTAACGATACGCCCTAATAACAATGCGTGCAAGTAAAAATAAAACCTTTGAAGATGTCGCAACGAGTCCACGCTCCGTCGGCGAGAGCCCTGACACTGTTAGCGCGACACGACACGCGACGCGACACGCGACGCGACACGCGACGCGACACGCGACGCGACACGCGACGCGACACGCGACGCGACACGCGACGCGACATGCGACACACGACTCAAACGTGTTATTTAGCTCGTTAAATGAAAGATAACACGAGCTCAAATCAGAGTGCAATTGATGTTTATAACGTGAGCTAAGAACTAAGGTTAAATAAAATGAATAAATAAATATCACGGAACAATGTCACACCAATTGATCTCCCAAACTAAGCTCTAGGCTTGTACTATGGGTACTAGACAACGATATAAATACTTCTATAGAGAAATATATACTTAAATACATAGAAAACATCCATGACCCAGGATCATATATTTAAATGGTTATGTAAAAAAAATGGAAAAAAAAACTGTCAATAGTTTTCGGTGAAAGGGATAGAGCTAAAGGAGTATTCCCTCTGTTCGTTGCACTGGAATTGCAACTGGTCAGTTTTAGACCTCTGACCTTGAAATACAAATTTAAAACAAGATAAACCATAGGTAATCAAGATTAAAAAACCGACAGCATGTTTTATACTAACGCATATGTGAGACAGTTTTTGTTATATTTTCAAATCCGCCATTTTGGGATTTTTTAATCAATGTTCCTTGAACACGACGGATAGACGAATATAACGACACTTTTTTTTCGAAAACGGGTCATGTGGGGGCCTACAAGACAAATAGCGATGAAGATTGACGTACGCTGATGACAGATCGCGTTGACTTAGGTCAACTTCAAACGTTTTGAATCGCTAAGAAAAAGAATCTGTAGCATCATTTTCAACTTGTCGAGGCCTACTGTTCAGGACCTAATACAATAGAGAACCATACATACTTGTACTTACAGTCGAGTTAATAAATATGGTGCTGGTACACTTTAGTACCTTATCATCTTAATCGCTGTGACAATTCATATGTGGCAGTTAAACATGACATTAAATAGACAAGGTACTAAAGCGTGTCATAATGAACTCGATTGCCCTCCTTCAAGAAACAGTTATCTATTTTCGCATAATTAAATCCCAACGTTACAATAAAACCTGTCTTCGCCCTAAAAATCGTAACAAAAATGTCCGCCACTAATTACAGAGACATCCAAGATTTTCGAATCCGTCCCAGAATTTCCTTAATGAAGTCCCTTCTCAAAGAAAAGCGGCGTGAGCAGAAATTATTGCCCCGTTTTCATTCAGAAAAGGATAATTTTGGGACGAAGGACAATGTAGCCTTTTTCTCGTTTGTAATAGTTATATTACGTTGGCATTATAGCACCGATATGCCCGAGATTTACGACCCATAATAAAACTATTATACAACAGGGTATGTAGGTACATGGATTTTTTAAATCGCATATTTATTAACGAAATTATTAAATACCGTAAAAGAGATCACCAAAAGTAATTTTTTTTTTTTTTTTTTTTTTTTTTTTATGGCATTGAGTAGACAAACGAGCACACAGGCCACCTGATGGTAAGTGGAAACTGTGACCCATAGACATTCGCAATCACAAGACTGTAATGCAATCCTAAGACTGCAAAATTAAAATAAAATTAAATCGGTCTCGAAATACGGATGATACAAGCACATTTTAAACTGCTAATTAGACAAAGAGATCCAAGTGTACTGTGACGTCATTGTAACATGTCGGCCATATAAACTCCATGTACAATTCTGTTCTGCTAGAAAGAGCTTTTAATAGTTAAAAAATTTCAAACAGAAGGCACAAAATGAATTCACAAAAGTTTTAATATTGAAACTCATTTGTTGAATGTGAATAAAAGCTATTGTTTAACGCAAACGAAAGTATTAAATTAATTTGTTCTAACAAAAGATACTTTTTAGGGTGAAATTTAATTTTGGCCAGAGATGTATGTCGGTCCCAATTATGTATTGTTATGTGCTGCGTAAATTACGTTTCGTTTAATTATTTTTAACAAAGTATTCCGTAGGTTTTTATTACACATGCTTTTGAAAGCGAGAGGGTAGAGCCTGAAAAATGACGAAGCTAAAAAAGGTTTTCCTGATTCGGTATTCTCGATGTCCGTTCCTTATATTCAAATCGTCGATAGACTTTTTATTTAATGTATATTTTACCTATAAAGGTCGAGGTTCTGCCACATTTTTGTAGGCATGTACAGTCACCACCCGCGAATGTTACGCCACTTGCCACTCTTCTTAATTTAGCCGTGTACTACACTCGGGTAATATGTCAAGTCGACTGTCAACCCAAAATGCATTAGCCAAGAAAGTGGTCTCCAAGTTTTGACAAACGTTTTCGTGAGATCTAATTATCGCTAAGGTTGAACTTGTCACTGTCATAATATTATTGCAAGGGGAAATCGAACTTGTTGTATCGTGACGTTGTGATCTTCAACCGTAGGGTGTTTTACCACATTTTTGCCCGACTGTACTATGTATGAAAATGAGCTGAAAATAGATATAATGGTGTCTAAAAGTGATCTGATTCGGATGATAGTATCAGAAGGTGGCCACAAGTTTTCTTTTTACCAAAACAATAATAATATGAAATTTGTTTGTCTCGAAGTCAATGCACTAGTTAGATGTTAGGTACATGATAGATACAAGGTTTAGAAATTGTGTATATTTTGAAAACGGACCTTTAACTCCCAAAGTTAATAAATCTGGAAGTTTGTGGATTAAGTCGTTTGCGGGTTACGCATGGACGGGACTTCCGATTGGGGATTTATTTGGGACATTCCCTCGGGATAATGGGAATTGTTTTAATTCCCAATTCTCGTGAAATTAGCTGAATAAGTTTGATAGACAGAGTTACGAATGATACAGCAAAAGTTTGTAGCTTAAAAACAAGATCGATTTGACAAAGTTTGGGAAGTTTTTGTATATTACAATGTTTTGTCTCAGTGTGTAAGAAAGAGACGAAACCATTCAAATAATATCAAGGGAATTACTTTAAGAGATTCCATGTAGAGTGAGTGCTTTTTCCGAGACTGAGACTAGGGAATGCAATTTAACCGGTTATTAGACGTTTTTGTATGAAAATTACCGGTCGAAACCGGTTATAACCGGTTATATGCATTCCGTATCTGAGACCCATAGACATTTGCATTCTCAAAACTAAAATCACAATACTGCAATCCTAAGACTGCAACAGCGTAATCAACCCTAAGGACTAAGACTATTAAATATATATGAGCTTAAGAGAGAGTAACACACAAAGAAACACTATCCATCAAAATAAGGTTAATCTCATAATCTACTCATCTATGTTAAAACTAATCTTAATTTCATCTATCGTGTCAAACACGCCGCCAACACATTAGACGTATATAATCGCGTTAGATGGGTCGGTGTTACACAAGCCGCTCTGTAACGTCATAAAACATCCATTAGATTGTTTATAAAGCTGTTAAATATGTCAATTTACCAACGCTTGGTCACCTTAATACTGGTCAAATTATGTCAGAGATTTTAAATTTATTACGATATGATCAAAATTCTTAATTTAAATTAAAAATACTTTCATGGAATTTGTAGGAACTACATTCAAATTCAAAACTATAGTAACGTAGGAAAATAAAAGTAAACCTTATTCATAACAGATAAGGTACAAAATTAAAAGGTGGTAATAACCAAAAGTTACTGGCCACTAAGAATGTAGGGTGACCACGCTTAATCTGATCATTGGTTTACAATTGTGGAAAATAATTGGTTATACCGGTATTTTTATGGTTTCATCACGTTAAACTACCTTGAAGGTGTTTATGACAAATTAAAACGATCATTTCAAATTTGGAAGGCTTTTTTTAATTAAGCTATAAATGTGTGTATTTTTTTTTATAAAATAATAACTCTGATAAAAAGTGTTGGCTTTCAAACGGTGACTCACTTAGGTTACTTTTAAACGGTCTATTGTTTTTTATCAAATCTACTCACGTCCTCTTGAAAAAAAAAACCATTTCAATTCTTTATAAGATCAGACAACAGATCACTATCTCTATCCATTTCTTACATAAAAAACACTCTTTACTTTACCCTAACTTCCGACTGATATTGGCACGTCGTACCCTATCATATTTTAATAACGTCCACGTCGTCGTTACAAAGCTCCATAACGAACCCAATAAGCGACGTCAAACGTCGTTAACTTTAACGATTGACGACAAATAACGACGGGTATAACTTAGCATTGACTTACAGGAACTGAACACAAAGAGTTTGCCTTTTATGCACTTTGTTTGTTGCGATGAGAAACTTGATTCGATAGTTTATTCAAATGGGTATGCAGAATAAGTCAGGGTTAAGATGTCAGTTGCGATCAATTATTGAAATGAATGTAATTAATAAACTTTTAAAATAAATTGAGCCATCATTACCAAAATATTTTTATTTTTTTATGTAAGTATTAAATTATACTCGTATTCATGTACTTAGGATGCGTAAGAAGAAACCTTTGCCAAGTAGTGGGACACATCAAGCTCTTATTGAATTGCCGAGTCAACACCTGGGTAGTGATTCTCTCAACAACGACGGTCGGACGGACGAACGAGTTAATGTCCAAGCGGCGAGTTTAAGTAGTCCCGTCAGTGTGAACAAAACATATTTTAGCGCATGCATTTTCAATTTAGCAGCGTGGTTTCTGCCGATGGATCGAACGTATAAGGCTGCTTAACTGAAAATGCACGCGCTAAAATGTGTTTTGTTTGCTCTGACGGGACTACTTAAACTCGCCACTCAACCAAAGTAATTAGGATTGGCCAGGCAGGCGCTATAGTTTCATAAATAACCTAGTTTACCAATTCATGTTAGTTCATTCCATAGAGCTTATTATTAATGTTCCCATCCTTCTTAAATAGTCTTAAACAACCCGGTGGTTGTCCGTAGCAAACTTCTATAGTTTGAACTCAGGGACACTCGCCGGTTGGTGTCCCATCACTTTACTAAATTAAACTCATCTAAAGGGTCTCTGTGTGTCGTCTTCGGCTCCATGTACGCCTGCCAAAGGTCCGGGACTTACTTACATACCTAGTCCCGTGATTGGTAAAGACATACAAATAATAATAATTGGATGCGTGTAACGGAACGACGGATGACATAGAGAAGGACAGAAATAGTAAGATAAGATGTGATGTGACAGAAATAGTACTCTTTCTTCATCAAGAAAGGAAAGGGAAGTAAGAATGAACAAAGCTGTATTCAAAACGATTGGTTTTTTTTTAGAACATTGAATATATTGATTGAAACATCTGTTAGTAATCAATACGAAATGTCAATAAACATGTCAATCATGACATATGTCAGTATCAGGTAGCACCGATATAGGTTAATGTGTTTCACCAAATTGTGAAATAACTCAAGAATTTGAATACAGCTCGTTGTTGCATCATACCAATAAAGCTATAAAATTGGGGTACAGTCGGCCAAAAATGTGGTCTACGGTTGAAATTAATTTGCACGTCGTGATACAACAAGTTCGATTTTCCCTTGCAATAACATGTGACGGTGACACGTGTCAACCTTAGCGACAATCAGATATCTCAGAAACTTTTGTCAAAACTGGTAGACTACTTTCTTGGCCAACCGTACCTATTAGATCGAAAGGCCTTTCTTGCCGCATGAGCTAATTTTTTGGTGGTCACAAGCCTTTTTTTTACGCTGGGGCTGGGCTTATGCTTTTTCGCATACCACCCAGGTTCAGGGGGACCTAGAATTGTTATGTGGGACTCACCAACCGAAAATGGCCGGAATACCCACTGAAAACCCAGTGGTAAACCATCTGCTTCATTCGTAGACGTGCCACGCGATCACGAACAAGCGCATTCGGCTGTGGGTGGTCACTAGCCTTACCTAACCTAACCTACAGGTAGATTCACTAAAGCCGGCACGAATGGAATGAACCAAAGTAATGTCACCTATCACTGTGTGAGTGCGGTCCTTTAAACCGAATGTTCGAATTTCAAACCGAAAACCTTGTATACTTTCGTTCACTTATTCTATCCATTCGTGCTAGCTCCTGTAAATCGACTTGTACCCTGTACGTAATGCATGTTTAAGATATACGAAAATAAATTTGATGAAATGACTCTAGACGATCAGACCATATATAAACGCACATCGCCGATAGTTGAGACGGGCCATGAGGTTCTTGCTTCATGTCAGAAAGACTAAAATTTGTTTGACCTCCTAAATACCACAGTTGACAACCGCAAGTCAGTATTATACGTGCCCCAGTGGCCAAGTAATACTATAATTTATGCTTACGCAAAATGGAGCGTAGAAAAAAATAGCTATTGGTGTCTGTGTGTGCCGCATGCGTGCGTACGTGCGAGCGTGCATGCGTACGTGCGTGCGTGCCTGCCTGTGTCTGTGTTTGTCTTCCCGTAACTTAATAGTCGGCTGGGTTCATATGGGTAAGTTTTTAGTTTTTCGTACCCGAAGGCATCCAAACGGGACACTGTTAATATGCTTATACTGTGCTAAGTTTAAAGTCTTTTTTCAGCATGTGTTTTTTTATGGCATAGAGAAGACAAACGAGCACACAAGCCACCTGATGGTAAGTGGATACTGTGAGCCATAGACAGTCGCATTCACAAGACTGCAATGCAATCCTAATACTGCAAATGCGTTGCCGACCCTGAGGACTAAGATGGAATGCCTCTATGCTAGTAATTTCACCGGCTGTCTTATCCCCAAACCGGAACACAACAGTGCGAACACTGCTGTTTGGCGGTAGGTTAATGGATAAGATGGTGGAATGCGTAAATAAAATAATGGCGTATTACACTTATTATGACTTTCTTGCGGCGTTTCTTCTCGGCAGTGGTCCCCTCTTGGGAAGCGCTGGTAGATTCTTGACGTGTAAAAGTGCCCCATCTTTTTACACTTATTTGTGGTACCTACTAATAACAAACTGCAATAATAAAAAAAAGAAAAGTTTTTCCTTCAACGAATTGTTATTAGTCGTATCGTAAAAACGTCAAATTAGGTATGACTACTACAAACCGCGAAAAAAAATACCAAATACTAACAATGGTCAAGCGTGAGCTGGGCTCGAGCTGATTCGATTCGAAATCGAATTCAAATTGGAATATAATAATACCTACTGTGCGGCGGTACGGAACCCTCGGTGCGCGAGACCGACTCACGCTTAACCGGATTTTTGATTTTAGCAGATCTTAATTGCTGAGTAAACTTACGTTGATAAGATCGGTGTGTTTATTCGACCCATAACCCTTCCCCTGTAATCTTAACGTTATCAGCGTCACGAAGGCCTCTATTTAACTACTAATTAAATTCCAGGCACAACGGCAAAAGTAGCTAGAACACTTTAGCCTGGTTAGACGCGTGTGTATCGGTACCTTTAGCATTAATTACAATTTCTGTACTCGCTAGCGAGAGGATTTTTTTTGCATCTTTTTTTTTCTCCCTTTGTCTCTCTCGTAATTTTTTTGACATGTTTTCCTGCTGAACTACGCATGCTATTTGATATTATATTTAACTTAATATTTATAGCTTTATATAATGCTAGACTAAGTAGCATCATTGTAGTATTAAATATGGTTAAAAAACAGCTGACTGCTGAGTTTCTTGCGGCGTTTCTTCTCGGCAGCGCTGGTAGATTCTTGACGTGTAAAAGTGCCCGTGCGGCCTACTTACTGAATAAATATATTTTATCTTTTTATCTTTTTATTGCTTTGTCCCTCGCAGACCTCGCAGTGTTCTTGTAGAGTACGAGGGACAGGGCATTCGACTCGATAGCGAGTACGGTAATTGTGACTCATGGTAAGGGCACGGATACATCTTTTAGATATTTCAACGGTGAAGAACCTGAGGACCTGAACAAGATGATTACAAATATCGTAAACGATTTATATTATACGATATTGGTCGAAATGGCGTGATTTTGTGATTACAAAGATTACATAGAAGAACCAGTGAAAAGAAATACATACAAGTCGTTTTAAGAGCTTTTGCAATATATGTTACGATATTTTTGACGGCGGCTATAAAAAAAATGCATACAAAATTTCCAATTGACCAATTTTACTTTTATTCTGTTAGGCGATGTAGTAACGCTCTAGAAGTTTCTAACTCTACAATTGAACTATTAAAACTAGAAGTCTCATAAAGTAACGGCAGCCATTAAAAATTTTTATGTGCGTACATTCACATACATTACTCTTACAGATGTAAGAGTCTAGATTGATTAAAACTTGGTAATCCTATTCTCGACGTTTTATGTATACAGTGTGTTACCGGTATGCGTAACTTCACAATTATTTTTCTTAGATACCGTCCATATTTAATGTAGTGCATGTGCTGCGTGTTCATCGTTATCAATATCGCTGTTGCTTGGTACAAGGCATGTCGTGGTACGGGGGCAGATCATAATAATCAAAGTAGCCGTCGACTGTCATTTACACTTGTCAAATTGCTGTGCTTTACATTGCTGGTAATTAACATTTTGTTAGAAAGTTAACAAAGCCTGAAAAGTTGTTTATTAATTAAATTAATGTCAAAGTTACGTTGCAGATGTTATTTTTAACTACTTTAAAAAAAGCCAGGGTGCTGGTAGGTCGGATCCCTTTGACTGCCATACTTATCGTTGGTCATAATGTATAGTTAGTCATACTTTTTTTTCTCATAACTTCTTTCAGGCTGAAGTTCAGTTTTTAATAAACGTTTAACGTGTAGATTAGTTAGGTTAGGTTAGGTTAGTTTTATAAAAATCCTGACAAAATAACCGTGTCCTGAGAAAAATGCATTATGACTTGCGAAAATTATGACTTAACACACATTATGACTAAAAATAATTATGGCAGTCAATAGAGACCCGCTGGTAGGTACATACATACATTGCAAGTTAAATAAAAAGTAATAAAGTTTGCGGGTGGTAGGACCTAGTGCAGGGTCCGTCCGGATCGCTACCACCATCTTATCCATTAACCTACCGCCAAACAGCAGTGTTCGCATTGTTGTGTTCCGGTTTGAGGGTAAGACAGCCGGTGAAATAACTAGCATAGAGGCATTCTATCTTAGTCCTCAGGGTTGGCAACGCATTTGCAGTTTTAGGATTGCATTGCAGTCTTGTGAGTGCGAATGTCTATGGATCACAGTTTCCACTTACCATCAGGTGGCCTGTGTGTTCGTTTGCCTTCTCTATGCCATAAAAAAAAATGAAAAATAATAAAGCTTGTAAAATACAAAGCAATTTTTTTCCTAACAGACTAATCTGTTTTTCTCTCGGTAAACCCTTAACTGCCTGCGTGATAAGGCAATCTTGGCCCGCACCTTCGGATTAGCGGAGAACCCTCCAGAGGGCGCGAGAAGCCGCCATTTACCAGAAAAAGTGTGACGTCATCACTCGAGCTTTAATCACGTGACATCACTGAGATGTCACGTTCATGGTTGGATAACTGTGTATTTTTTACGCTGCTTCAAATATCATTTTAATAATCTATATACGAGTATGTCACCTGAAAACCCTGTATACAGGACGAATTCTAAGTCGTGAATTAAATGATCACCTCTTTGTTCTACCCACGAGTATGAACAACTTTCACTATAGACCCACTCCATAATCACGAAAAAAAAAAACAGCTGCTTCATACATTTTGGCCGAAAACGTATTGAACTTTTCTATGAAACAGCTGATTTTTTTTCGTGATTATGGAGTGGTTCCATATTTAAAGTTGTTAATATTCGTGGATGGAACACAGGTGATCATTTAATTCACGACTTAGATTACACCCTGTATTTAGATATTGTCGTCAATATACCAACTTTCAAAGCCGCCATTTTGAACATACTATCAGCACATGACAATGGAACCCTAACCCACCATAGAACGAAATCACAGTGAAATAAGTAATAAAACCGTTTGTTTGAGACGTACTTCTTACTACTTAAATCTTAACGTCACTGTGACACTGACAAATAAAAATGTCGTATCTACCTGAAGTATCGAGAATCAGAGATGTAGTTTTGCTGTTGTATCGGTTATTACCTGTAACAAAAAACAATTAATTAATTAGTAAATTATATCCTTTATATTTTTATATTCTTTCTTTATTGGTAACATTAAGATATGTAAAATGGCAATGCATTAGGCGTACTTTTTCGAATCAAATCGGAGAAATACTGGAAAAGCGCCGAATCTTAAGTACCCGAAACCGACGTGTGTGCATGACTCGATGTATGAATGTTGAAGAAGCGAAAGTAATTTGTTAGGATCGTAGCCAGTGGAAATGTAGTGGTATCTGCCTACTCCTCTGAGAAACAGGCGTGATTTAATATATGTATGTACATTGCCTATGCAAAGTTGCAGGCGATTTAATTAAAAACCATGAAAATTAATTAATTACTTAAAGACTGCGCCGAGCGTACACCGGATCAGTGGCGCCCTCATTACAAGTGTGATGATATGTATGTGTGTCTATTTATTATTACATGTTATACCACATTTTTGTAATATAGTTCAACATGATTTTCCATATAACATTAAACATTACACAAACAATAATGTATTTATCAAGTGCATAATATAAACGTTTATATGCACGCGGTCAGACCTTGACCCTCAACATGCATTTGCATACAATACACTGCCAGGTCGGGGCGTTGACAGCCCGACAGGCAAATGCTACCATTCGGTGACAATTTGACTATAATGTCATGATTATCTACATCAAAGAATACGAGTTAGGACTTGACTCATAAATTGCATCAACTTACGAACAACTTTCAAAGCAATTGGGATTGTTCATATTTTTACATATATTCCAATTCGAAAACCATTTCGAAGAAGAGGGGTTTAAGCCGTTCTGCATTATTAAGTTTTTGAAATATTTATAAATTTTTGATATTTCGGCAAAAGTATATTTAACCTTTGTTTGACTTTCGTTTTCGGCTTGAAGCCCTCCTAGGTGTATCTTACGGGATAAAGACTGTATCGTTTAGTATAAATACATACAAAACCTAGTCTAACTTTTGACATCCGTATTATTTTAAATTACAATGTTGTGAGGATATGACCTGCAGGTGTTTTTTAACCATTTCATCTGATATAATATGGTTAACTTTTGTGTCTTGGAGACTTTATGATGCTTTCAAAATCGTCCCCAAAATATATTTCGGACAAGCCTATTGAGCTCAATTTGAAGTATTTCAGCAACTCCTATAGTATAATTTTAAAATGCAATATTTAGGTTGGTATGCAGCCAAAACATGTGAACTAAGTGTCCCCTTCATGTTTACCCGAATGAGCATCCGCAGAATAAATATGATAGATTTTTACTTTCACACAAAAGCGACTTTTTACGTAATGTTTTGGTTTCCCATCAATATCTGGTGCGAGCGGGAGGAGGGAGACTAACCAAAGGTCTCAGCCAGACCCAAGCACAATGGACAATCGTGGCGTCTAACCATCGGTAAAACACGTCGATAGAAACGCTTCTTAATAGTTATAATAGATGTCAAAGTCGGAGTTGTAATGAGTAATATGCCATATTCTCAAAATGGCCACCGCCCATCGCCATCCATGCCTTTTTTTTATTAAAAATAAATTAAAGAGAATGCTCAGATGTTTTACTTTGGGAATCATGTGTAATTATGGTTTGTGTAGTATGATATTTTTTTTTGGTTACGTTGTCTAGCTCGCAAACAGTAAAATTTATTTTGCTATTTGTCCATTTTCGTTAACATCACTCAGATGGATTCGGTAAATTTTGACTAAACCATATGCCTCAAGTCGAGCCCGCAGGATGAAATGTGTACCTAATAAAAGCACTAATTAAACACATGTACATTTAAATCTAAAAAATACTTTAGGAAAGAAAGACGACTACGTAAAGTTGTATTTATACTTAACGATACAGTCTTTAGTTGAAAACAGCTTGAAATATAATGTTTTAATACACTATTACAATCAATTGGCCGTGTGGTTGCCGGCAGAATAGAATAGTACCACTCCATACCTTCCTGTGGAAGTCGTAAGAGACGACTAAGGGATTAAAGGCTTGTAGTATTGTTAGGCGATGGGCTTGCAACCTGTCACTAATATACACATGATATACATCTTAGCCTGTTTGTGCAAAATGTGGTTACAGAAATAACAACTGCCTGTTAAAGTTGTTGGTAATTCTGTAGCTCTGCCTACCCCACTCTGGGATGAAGGTGTGACGGTATGTATGTATGTATGTACCTATTACAATCACTTTTTTTCATTACATACCATTTAATTGTTGTAATTTATTAGAAAATGCCATCCCAAATTTAAAATAATCATGTCATCCATAAAATGTCTGCTAAATAAATAAAGATATTAAAACAAACCTATTAAGTCAAATACAAAATTAATGAAATAGGTGTCTTAAAATTTCCTATTCTTTCGAATTAGAAAGTAAAAACCTTGGGTTATTTCTTTTGGTCAATCCCATTTGATGCACTTTAGGTTCTTCGTTGTGTATAATGTATTGTATGTTTTTTTTTTCTGTTATATAATTCTGAGGTTTGCTATAAATATTTATCATAGTTGTTGCCCGCGACTCCGTCCGCGCAGAAAAACAAAACATAGCCTTTGTTAATCAGAGATAACGTAGGATTGTAACGAGTAGTTTCGGAGCCTATTCAATTCAAACAAACAAACAAATAATTTTGAAATGCATTTTTTTTTTCGCATAATGTGTCATTTCACATCAATACAAACAAACAATCATACAATCCTCTTTACAAATCTTTCCTCTTTATAACAATAGTGTAGAAGAACCCTGAAATAAATATCAGGGGACTATGTCACACCAATTGACCTAGTCCCAAACTAAGCTAAATTTTGAAATGCATTTTTTTTTTCGCATAATGTGTCATTTCACATCAATACAAACAAACAATCATACAATCCTCTTTACAAAACTATCCTCTTTATAACAATAGTGTAGAAGAACCCTAAATTAAAACGGGGGACTATGTCACACCAATTGACCTAGTCCCAAACTAAGCTCTAGGCTTGTACAGTCAGCTGCAGAGAAATGTATCCACCTTTGCTAGGAAACTTGTATGCAGGGGGGTCACTTTTCTCTGCAGCTGACCGTACTATGGGTACTAGACAACGATATACATACATATATAGAGAAATATATACTTAAATACATAGAAAACATCCATGACTCAGGAGCAAATATTTGCCCTTAATAGGATTTGAACCCAGGACCTCTAGCTTCGTAGGCAGGGTCACTACCAACTAGGCTATCGTGTCCTTTCCTTCCCTTTGGTATAACACCCTTTTTAGGCCGACGTTGCGGATTTTAATACACGTCTATTGTGTAGATTTGGTTAGGTTAGGTAAGGTTAGTTTCGTTTTAGGACAAACGATTTTATGCGAAATGATATATTATGTGAAAAACCATTATGCGACCCAATATTAACCCGTTTTACGAGTATGGTCCGTTACAAGCATAAACGTAGAGACAACGCTAATTCGATGTTACCATTTCAAGCATTAATAAATTCAGGATAAGAAATAGATTACGCTCCTAATATATTGTTGGGGAGTGACACGGCCTTTTCCCGATGATGGCAGTTTGGGTTCGATCCTTGTGGCTGCTTACGATAGGTTATTAAGGTCATGGTAAGGTCAAGAGGAATTTCATTAAGCTTAACGAACTAGTTTTTTTTTGCTGTATGGTGACTTTTTGTAGTTGGTAACCCTAAAAAATCGAGTGGCTGTAGGACCTCGTGCAAGGCCCATCCGGATCGATACGCTAGATCCTTTAAACTGCCGCCAAACAGCAGTGTGTGCATTGTTGTGTTCCGCAGGATATGACAACTGGTGAAATTACTAGCATAGATACATTTAGTCTAACCCCTAGACTTATAAACGTGGGATAAGCTTTGGAATAGTTTATGCCATGCTTTGTCCTTATCTGTAATTGTGACATTTGCATCAGACAAATAGTGACAAAGTACGGCATAAACTATTCCAAGCTTATTCCACGTTTATAAGTAAGGGGGTTAGTCCTCAAAGTAAGACTTAATATCGTTTAAAGATTCTAAACTCCGTTTCGATCCAATCCGATGCGATGCGAGCCGTTTCGTAGAAACCATCCTTAAGGCAGACCAGACACAGAGATTAAATTATAATCTGGACAGAGGCTAATTTTTTATCCTGGATTAAGTCACTGTTCTTGTGGGATGGCAGAAGCTAGTCCTTTATATATTAATGTCTTTCGTTGCATTGAGACTGCGCCGAGCGTACGCCGGATGTACAGTGGCGCCCTCATTACTATTAAAGTGTTTTCTAATAAACTAAAGTATTTTCTTGAAATTGGTCGATTGGTTTTTGTGCTACAAATGAAAACCCAACTTATAGGGTATATTATATAGTTTAATAACAATTCACCTTCGAGTTATCAACTTAACGGAAAAAAGTGGCCACCTTTTCCCGTTGCCGACTACTCAAAGGGTGCTTGTTATTAAAGTTTGTTACGTATCCCATAAATTTTGTTTTAACTTGCACTACAAAAATGTATCGTTTGATTGCAAGGAAATTCTTTAGTTAATTGGAAAACACAATAATAGTAATGAGGGCGCCACTGAACGCTCGACGTTTGCTCGGTGCAGTCTTAAATCGTGAAATATTATTATAAGCAACATAATATTCCTGCAGCCGTAACATTATGGTAATTTTCTAACCAACATAAACAGGAATATATCCAAGAAAACATTTAAACTTAACATACATTTTGCATACAACACTAGTAGTTACAATCCCGTTCCTAATCACTTAGCCTTCGGATACATATTATATCCAACTGTACTTAATAAGGTGTTGAATTCACGCTTAATTTTGCGTTTAGCTAGGTACAGTCACCACTGGATAGTAGATAGACACTAGTTCACCTGCCATTGTAATATAATTCTTATGCTGTTAGTTCAAGGTGCAATGTGAGGTGATTGATATGTTGATTAATTATTTTAATAGATAGGACCGTTTACGACTAAATACCTACCATTTTCACAAGCGGCATAAAAAATAAAATATTAACTACTGTCTTTTGTAAATTTTGAGTTGTTCATGGAAATAAGAAATAGTAAATAAAAATATTACTATTTATAAACGGTACTCCTTAGTTTTACCGACACTTAATTCATGGAATGTATCATTTCACCGAATTTCACTTCATCGAAAGCTATTTTCTGCTGAAGCAATTAATTATGTGGGTTAGGTTAGGTTAGACTTGTGTCTGTCACAAAATCTAAACTCCTTCACCTAGAAAACAATGTGTGAAACATTTCATAGAAAGTATCACTTCGCATTATGTATATAGAACAAACCAATCATAACACCAAGTTACGAGTAGGTACATATCAGGAATATATATTATATGTATTAAGGCATTATTAGACTATGCTTAACGATACCGATTTTGTATACTCTTTCAAAGTAAGAAAGGATGATTTTACTTGTTTTTATGTTGCCGTGAAATTAAGGATTAAGTCCCGTTCAAAGTGTTTACCTACGTAGAAAAATGCAACCACCCTTACGATTTCACGTTACATCATTTTCGAAACACATCACATAAGCTCAGCATGGTACAAAAGCAAGCACGTTGCTAATTTCACACACGCTGTCAAAGCTCGGGCTTTAGCTCCCAGCGAATATTCACATCACAACGCGCAAAACTTAACCTATCCCGCATCTAACGCGGAGCGGCATCTAATTTGCAAGCGTCATTTCCATACTATACTGTAACGTACAGTAATCATACTAATTTGCATTCTAAATGACGGAACCCGATACGAGCACGATATGATACGGGGGGAATAAAACACCCAATCATTTTCATGTAGGGTTCCGTAATGTGGAACCCTTGTATGTATGTATGTAAACACTTTATTGTGAAAACACAAAAAAACTAATATGATATAATATAAATCAGGATATGATATAATATAGTCCCAAACTAAGCTCTAGGTTTGTACTATGGGTACTAGACAACGATATAAATACTTATATAGAGATATACTATATATACTTAAATACATAGAAAACATCCATGACTCAGGAACAAATATTTGCGCTCATCACACAAATATCTGCCCTTACCGGGATTTGAACCCAGGATCGCTAGCTTCGTAGGCAGGGTCACTACCAACTAGGCCATCGCCTACAAAATGGGAATGGAAAGTTGACTTATCCCTTTAAGGGATATCTTCCAGCTAACCATTGGGGGATTGAGAAAAATATAAAAAAAGGTGGCAATGAGGAAGTACGAAAACAATTTTTACAAGGTTTTAAGACTGCGCCGAGCGTACGCCGGATGTACAGTGGCGCCCTCATTACTATTATTGTGTTTTCTAATAAACTAAAGTAATTTCTTGAACTTTGTCGGTAGGTTTTTGAACTACAAATGAAAATAGGTACAATTTATATGGTATATCACATAGTTTAATAACAATTCACCTTCGAGTTACCTATCAACTTAACGGAAAAAAGTGGCCACCTTTTCCCACTAAGATGACTACTCAAAGGGTAATTGTTATTTAAGTTTGTTACGTATCCCATAAATTGTGTTTTTACTTGCGCTACAGAAACGTAAGAAAATTCTTTACTTTATTTGAAAACAAAATAATAGTAATGGGGTCGCCACAGTACATCCGGCGTACGCTCGGCGCAGTCTTAACACTTTCCATCATCGAATTAACTTACACAAATGCGTTTAAAACGCCTTTCAAAGTTAGTTTTCAAATAACATTTACGCCACAAGGGAGACTCAACTGTCACAGACTAAATGGAAATATCATGGCCCTAAAGTTCGCTTTACGAGTTTGACAACTGCGGAACCCTTATTACGCTAGTTTCGCTTCACGCTTGACCTGCTTTGTGACCAATTACAATTTAGGGTGATAGGTTTATGGTAATGGTGGTAGTTTCCTTTTGTTTTTATACGTTTGTTTTTTGAATGGATAAGTAATTAATTTAACAACAATGGACTAGGTAATTTACTCGTTGCGTATTTAAAATAATAGGTAGTTTTGCAACAATAGGGCTTTTTGATACTTTTGAAACTTATTAAAAATTACATAGTGCTAGGCATGGATTTATTGAAGTTCTGAAATATGGAACAACTCTCATTTGCAATGGACTTTTTTTGCGCAGTAGTCCATCGCGATCTGGACAATCTATCGGGTTATTTTTAACTATCTTTGTACCATAATTACATCAGTGGCTTGAAGTGTTCAGTAGTGAAAACGGAATAGATAAACAGAGGCACTTTCGCATTTCATAATATAAGTTACTTTTTCTCTCGTTAATAACTTTTCATCAATCTTAATCGACTCTTAATTCATACATTTTGGCAGCTGTTAACACATCTAGTTGTTGGTGAAACGCAACGTCAATGTCGTAAATATAAAAAAAATTGTCTGTTCGCAATTCCGTCCTTTCATCTACTTTGAATAGCGCTACTTCCCTTTGTAAAACCTCTTTAAAACTTATTCTAAGTAGTAAAGTCCCGAACATTAACAAACTACCTTCGTAAGAAAACCCTTTTAGTTCCAAAGGATTACCCGAACTTGCTAAAACCCGGAGAAAACTGAAAAGAAAATTTGTGAAAGACCCGCTTCGAAGATTATGTTATTATCAGAGCCCGGATTTTTCGCGGCAAAACAAAAGACTGTCACAATCTAGCTAGTGTTAGAAATATATTACTTTACAATCATTCGCGACAGTTGTTTTACATGTGTGATTCCATCTAAATTTGAACTCCTACTTTTTCATGTCAAGTAATAAAATAACCCGTCGGGTAACTAAGAGGTAAGACTATGAATGAAGTGACTATACTACCTAATGGAAAAAAAAAACACGTCAGAAACTGTCTACTCCCAGAGAATGTTGAAAATGTAATGATTATTATACTCCTATCACTATTACTAACCAAATAAAATGTCACGTGCTGCTGTGTGTGCTGACGGATTTCGAAGAAGGAATTGCATCTGTTTCTATATATAATTTTCTACAAAGTTCACGTAAAATGTTTTATTTAATATTTTTTTTATTTCGTAGACCTAAGTATTACACAACTATCGAAATATCAATAAAAAATATTTCTAACACTAGCTAAATTGCGACAGTTTTTTGTTTTGCCGCAAAAAATCCGGGCTCCGGTTAAATATGTTACACCTGAAGATTTATTTTGTGAACGTATTAAATCCCATTGAGGAGTGTTTTAGTTTGCACCCACAGCCGATTTTTTCAAGGTGTCTTATTTTTAATGTTGTCTGATTGAGATCACTATTATCGCTTGTTGACTCAATTTGCAAACCTCTCTTTTTAATTTTAGTGCTGTTATAGTATGTGTTGTTGGATTACAAATATTTGTATTGTATTGTACAGTCGAGTTCATAAATATGTGTATTCTTCAGTACCTTGTCTATTTAATGTCATGTTTAAACTGCCATATGAATTGTCACAGCGATTAAAGTGACAAGGTAGTTACTAAAGTGTAAATATATTTATGCGACATTTTTCTATGTAAGTCTAGGTTTATCGTTATTCCCTAAAAAACCGAAGTCCCAGCATAAAAAGTGTTAGAACTCATAAAAAATTTCATCAATATCGATTCAGCAGAGCTTTTTTAAATTTCCGTTGACAAACTAGGAACCTGTATAGTTTCTCAGTCAATCTGTCTGTCTTTATTAAAGTATTTTAACTTTAAAAGGCCATTCTAGAGTAAGGTACTTACTTTAAAGTAAAAAAAATTAAGGTACATTTAAGGAATTTAAAGTAACACTAATAACACCGGCTTGACATGCTTTTAAAACTTAAAGAAATGACAATTAACAAATTGTCTTATGTATGTTAACGAAAAAAACATAGAAAACAAAGACCCTATTCATTACTATTATCACCAGTAGCCAATTGCATAATAAAATGTACTGTTTCAAAACAATTAGAATTTTTTCAAATAATTTTTAACCCTGTTCTAGTGATATTAGGGTCGCAAATACTAAAAGGGCATGCGACATCTCACGTCCGGTCATCGACCCCGAACGTGTCAGGTGAGCGATTTGCATAAAGAAATGACTCATGCGCAGGGAAGCAGCGATCGATGGGGATCCATCGATGATGGTAAAAAAAAAGTTTTGTTGGTGACGGAATTAGGTACGTTTTTTTTGAGAACCTTGGACGTGTGGAATGTTTTCTTTTTTTTGTGGAGTACTAAGGATGTGTTTTAGTGTATCTTAGGGCCTGTTGTTTGATCAGTAGTTAACTCAACTAATTGTAAAAAATTGAAAAAGGTATCGAAAATTTGACGCATTTCCTTGAGATTTAACCTGTACTACCGGTCTTTATCGATTAATTAGTTTAACTTCTGATCAAACAACACGCCCTTAAATATTAATTAAGCTGAAAATTGTTTAAATTTACCTAAATAATGTTTTTTTTTTTTTTTATTGTTTATTTATTAACCAAAAAATTACATATTTTTCTTAAAAAATAGTCTGCAAAACTGTCACAACAGTTTGACTGCAGCTGAGTCCTTTTAAACTTAACAACTTAACACGTAACAATTTGGTTCCTTAATACTAGATTTATTCAAATTTATTTTATAATTTAATTTATAATAAATGAAGTAAATGTTTTTTAAGCAGCCTTTTAAATTTGAGTAAATTAGGTTCTGATCGGATGTCTTCGGGTAGACTATTTAAAGTGTAGGGTATTCGTTTTTTAAGTGTTCTGTCTCCGTAATAGTTGTTGATCCTTGGCACCTTAAATTTACCCTCCGACACCGATCTTGTGCCATAGTTATGACTAACCCGAAATAGGTGATGCTCCTGACTGCTATGGTTATTAACGGCAAGAAGGTATTTATGTTTTATACTAACGGGAAGAATACTACATATTTTAAATAATTTTCGGTAATCATTTTTATATTTTTCTTTAATTTTATTATTTACAAGTAATTTTATAAATTTTAATTGTAATGTCTCTAATTTATTAATATATGTTTTAAACGTTAGACCATAGCTATCAAGAGCATATCCCAAAATCGGGTCAACTAATGCGTGATACAGACACTTTAAGGTCCCAAGGGGTACCCTATAACTAAGGTGATAAAATTTGTTTAATAGTGTTCTTAACTTTATACTGATGTAATCGATATGACAAGCCCATGAGAATTTAGTATCCATTTTAACTCCCAGATAGGTAGCACAATCCACTCTTTCAATTGGTACACATTGACATTTAGTTAAATTATTATGTAAACAAGAATAACTATGTAATAACAAGGCAGAAGTTTGACAGTCTATCTCTAAATGTGGCGAATGTATTATAAGGTGTTTAGTTTTCCCTGAGTTTAAAATAATGCCATTGTCATGAGACCATTTTACAATAGAGTCTATATCCTGCTGAGCCACGTGGTACATCTCCGCAAGGTCCGTTCCGACGGTCACGGTGCACAGATCGTCTGCGAACATGTAGGGAGTGCTGTTCTGTATAACTCTACCTAGGCTATTTACATGCATAAGATAGCAGACCGGGCCGCACCCCGAGCCCTGCGGAACCCCACAGCGCACCGGCGTCCGCTCGCTGAGCTGCCCGCCCACCTGCACGCGGTAGGAGCGCGCGGTCAGGTAGTCGCCGAACCAGGCGTTGAGCGGCTGCCTGACCCCGCACTCACCCATCGCCTGCAGAAGGGTTCCTGTATCGAGAGTATCGAATGCTTTCTTATAATCGTAAAAAGTTACTAAAACGATTTTCTTACTTTCCAAACTTGTGTTAATTTCATTTGTAAACTTAGATAATAAAGTATGTGTTCCCTTTCCTTTTTGAAATCCGTGTTGACAATTATGTAATATGTTGTTTTTTTGTGTGTACAATCCAATTTGATTAATTATTACTTTTTCAATTATTTTGTCTATACTAGACAAAATCGCTATAGGTCTGTAATTTGTGAATAGCTTGCGGTCCCCTCCTTTGTAAATAGGTCTAATAATCGCTTCCTTAAGTTTACTGGGAAAACTACCATGTTCAACTGATTGATTAATAAGCTTGGCTATGATTGGGCTTACCTTATTCACTATGAACTTCAGATCCGACATGCGTATGAGATCGCTACCGGGTGATTTTTTTGTACTCATGTTGTTAATAACTTTCGTAACTGTTTTGGCATCAACCGGTTGCCACCTCATACTCATATCAGGATTACTAGCATAAGTATCTCTAGACAACCATTTATCACAACAACTATGTTTAATCTTACTAACCTCATCTGAAAAAGTAGTTGCAAATTTATCACATATTTCTTTTGTCGTTCCAATTTTCTCCATATTATTAAGAATTGTGCTATCCACTGACTGTTTTACTTTACCTAATAAACTATTTATCCTATCCCATATTTTTTTATTTTGTTAACTGGTAGAGATTGCCTTACGGCATTAAGTTCGCCTATTGTATATCAACTGTATTCTTATGTGCAATAAATATTAAATAGATAAACTATGCAACAAACGCACTTAGGAATTTGGTGCATGAATATTTATTCTGTAAGTAATTAAATAATTGTTTAATCATAATTTAATAGAAAACCACCACAATTAACATTTGCAACGCAAACAGAATTATTTAATACCTTTATTAACAAATTAACTGCGGTCGTGACTAATTACTTGATAAATAACTTAACAAATACCTACAATGTTTAATGATAAATAAGTCATGCAAGGTTGAAACATAATATATGGTTCGTTATACATAATACTAGCGACCCGCCCTCGCTTCGCTTCGGTTTATATGAGTTTTCTGTAACACCCGTACATAAAATAAAAAAATATTATACATATAAACCTTTCTCTTGAATCACTCTATCCATTAAAAAAAACCGCATCAAAATCCGTTGCGTAGTTTTAAAGATCTAAGCATACATAGGGTAGGGACAGACAGCGGAAAGCGACTTTGTTTTATACTATGTAGTGATGATAGTGATAACAAACCTCTTTTTATGGTTATAGTACGGGAAGAGACACAATTCAAATATAGAATGCCTGTAAACACAAATTACCACTACATAATGCAATTCCGCGTTATCGTTAATTTATCTATATCTAATATGGCTGCTGTTATAGCGTGATAAAGTTTGAATAAGCCATCTGTCACCTTCTGGCACGTAGATAAGTACGAGAGTGACGGATGCTTTATCCACATTTGACACGCGATAAACGCAGCCATATTAGGCTCATATTATTTTAGGTAAATACGAGCTATCACAACGTTGAAAATACGATCATATACAGTATGTAAACGTACTAAAACCATCTCTTCTCTCTCTCAACCAGTTGCTAGGCTAGTTGAGTTAAGTGTTTTACCACATTTTTTGCTAATATTTTTAATTTTGTCATTGCATAAAAATTATAACATCTCACCTTTTTCAAAGTCGCCTAACCCTAAAAGTATCATCCCAAGTGTAATGTTTACATCGTTGTTCAGTGCCCATGATAAGACCCGTATGTTTTCATCGTAACAAATGATTGAACTTGCGTTCAGTGCATTCTTTATTTAAATTTGAAAAAGTGTTAAGATTTCAATAATTTATATACCCAAACCTTATCTATCGCCTAGACATGCTCGGGTTCAAATAAATGGTTTTAGTAAGTTTACATACTGTATAAAAAGCTATATATATTTTAATTAGTAGATAAGAGCCGCACAGTCATTACGCCATCGAAACAAGATAGGCTTAAAACAAAAAAGGTCTAGCCTTATATAAAAATAAACCTAAAACTACAAGCAACGTAGTTTTACGTCTACATCGATTCGCATTACAGGCCAACGACCGCTCATTTCGTGTAATCCTCGCCGTAATATAAAAAACACGGAGGAAATCTCTGCGATAAAACACGGGCCTTTGTTCCACGAGGCTGTGGTCAGAGAGAGAAGATACGTATGGCGTGTTATATTGCCCTAGTAGTTGCGTTTATCACGTGACAAAATGTGGATGAAGCATCCGTCACTTTCATACATATATGTGTCAAAAAGTGATGGATGTTTT
The DNA here is from genome assembly GCA_963966035.1 of Acleris laterana. Taxonomy (NCBI): domain Eukaryota; kingdom Metazoa; phylum Arthropoda; class Insecta; order Lepidoptera; family Tortricidae; genus Acleris; species Acleris laterana. The sequence goes on from OZ014451.1 coordinate 3,026,878, forward strand.
ATACACATTTTGTCACGCGCTAAACCCAGCTAATGGCTCCCATGACTAGGTATAGTCTATACTTTTAGGCATTTAAAAAAATGTAAACAAAACAACCACGAGATATAGTTCGTCAGCCAATAGCAGAACACTGATACGTCAAAGTTAGATAAAACAGTTTTGATTGGCAGTTAAATGTCACGTGGTTTGGATTGTTTTCATTTTTTTTAATACATAAACGCATAGACTAGGTTTTGCCTTGAGGCATCCTATAAAGGTTGCCAGTCTTTTCTGGATTGCGATGTGTGAAGCCATATTCTTAATAGCTAGCTTTAAATTTGCTCGCTGGATCGATCGACTGACAAAAAGCTGTTACAATAACCCCTAGGTGTCCTAGGTGCTTGTTTGCCTTCTCCAACCATAAAAAATGGACTCGCACGGGGAAGTCCACTAAGACCGTTGCCTTATACCGATTTGAGAGCGTGACTTGAGTTTTATTCTCACTTACAATGAAGTACGCTCCTCTAAATAATTCCTCGTTTTTATCGTCACGTACCCAGTAAATTAAATAGGTATTTCACGTTTTTTGTCTATCTTGTCAGTAAAATTATTTTAAAATGGTTGCTTTTTTACGAACGTATAAGCAAGGTGTCTTACATGTGTGTGTATCTAAACGAATAGCTACAATTGATATTCGAAACTTGAATCCTTGGCCACTCTATGGACCTGTGTCATTCTGACGTAATGATTCAAATCGTAGGAGACTTCTTAAGAATTGAATTAAAACGTCGTCACTTCGATATTAGTTCTATAAGTGGCCTATGAGTGAAATTGATTGAGTGTACTTACCTATTTTGTAACCCCCGACACGCGTATGTCTGTTCCATCGTAGCTCCAAAACGGATGGACCACTTTGAGCGCGGATTTAAAAAAAAAGCTTGTAATAATCTTGGGCGGTTTAAGAGTTTATCTTTTGAACAGTAGGTATTTAATTAGTAAAGGAATGTCCCATCTATAAAAACTTAAGTAAATGACCTCTTGCATGTAGTGGCGTACGAAAGTAACAGGGAATTTACGTCAAATTTCAAATATAGAATGATGAACGATCTATAGATGTGTTACAACTTCATGCGATAGGTAATTCACTTAAGTTTTTCATCTACAATCATGTTTATCAATTATCAAGGTATTATGCTTAGAAGCTTCGATGGTTCGGTCATTTGGAAAGGATGGATGAAAGAAGATTGACGAAAGAGATATACCTACAGATCGATAGTGAGTGGACGGGTCGGAAGGGGCCGCCCTAGGCGTACTTTTTCGAGTCAAATCGGTGAAATACTGGAAAAGGGCCGAATCTTAAGTACCCGAAACCGACGTGCGTGCATGACTCGATGTATGAATGTGGAAGAAGCGAAAGAAATTTGTCAAGATCGTAGCAAGTGGAAAGAAGTGGTCTCTGCCTACCCTTCTGGGAAACAGGCGTGATATAATGTATGTATGTATGTATGTATGTATGCTTAGAATTAATAAAATAAAATAATAACTTCTTTCAGACCGTTTGTGAGCTCGTAATTTACGAAACGTTTAGTATACGAAACCTATTATGCAGAATAGTTCGTTATCTTAATAAATTCCAACCATGCTGATTGCTTGTCCCTATATGTAAAAGTATACAACCCAAGTAAATTAATCGGGTAAAATGCTGGCTATCCCCAAAAACGTTTTTCCCCAAAAAAGGCGGGAAATCTAGCTAAGCCTCGAATTGCTATAGGGACGCGATAGACCGTAAAACTACGGGCTATGTCAGAACGGCCTTTTGTTCGTGTAACGTAACATATTATTTTGTATCTGTGACGACTAAACTACAAGGCCATGGCGCGGAATAGAAAAAAAAGAGAAATGTTTATTACGGGACGTATTTTTTTAGGTATTGTTACGCTAGTGTGGTATAAATCATTTAAGAAGCAATAGGAAAATAGACAAAAGAATCCTTGTACTTCGGCTAAAAAGGCTCATATTAACAAATAAAACAAACAATGATAAAACAGCCTGCAAGAATATTTTAGCGATCGGGTTCTTTAAATATTAGAAATGTCAAACCAAGCTCCTACCACAGACTTTAAAAAATTCAAGGTTGGCCGCAGCTTGAATATTATATTCCTCTTAAATGAAAAACTACGAGAAGAACAACTTAAACGCATTTACTTACGGAAACGCATGCATCATGCAACCGTTTTCGTGACTTGTGTACTCTGCCCAGGGAAAAATCTGGACAAAATGCGTTAAAACGAATAAATGCTCATCTAAAAAAACGGGTCTAAATACGTTTTTATTAAAAAATCCCCTCACACTTCAATCTTCATAGACAGCCTATTTTTCAAAAAAGAAATGACAGTTTATTTTTGTTCAGCCACTTTAGCATTTTCGTCGATGAAATTCGAAAAAAGAACGCTCCACCGGTTGATTCAGCCTGCGTTTTATTTATTTCTTCCCGCACTGGCCAGTAAAAACTTTACTTTTATCGCATCCATCGAAAATAGTTTAGTTTAGTTTTATTGCCGTTCGGACGTTCCGGCCGCAACGCTGTTATTGCACGCATTTTAGGAGTTGCGGAGCGAATGGTTTAGAAAAAAAACCGGATACGAAAAGTAATTTTATTTATATATTGAACATGGACTATTTTACAATAGTTAAGTCTAGACTAATCCTCTTATTTATAAACGTGTAATAGCTAAAGTGTGTATAAGGTACATATGCTAAGGTACATAGGCATATACATACTTGAGTTGTGCAACTTTCTAAGAAAACATCTTGATTTTTTCCCACAGCCAAAAAAAAACACAAATTCTAATTTGCGCCCTAGATATAATATCCCAATCCCATCATCGAAATTGAAAATGCACAGTTCGAGTCCACACGTGATGTGCATCAAAGTCTACAATAAGATTCCAAGTTACATAAAAAGCGAAGAAAAAAATAATATATTTACTTATAATTATTTTTGTTCCCTACAAGAGTTTTTTGAATGCGCAATAGAATAAATTCAATATATTGGTGCCATATGTAACACGTACTTAGTTTAGTATAATAAGATAGTTTTTAAAAGTGTCAACATAATATTGTAGTGCCCGACAGGGTTTCATGGCAGAACGAAAACACCATTGTAAATACCCAATTACCCATGAAAGCAATGAATAAACTGCTTTTTCCTTATCTGTCATTATGAAAGTCATTGTGAAAGTGACAAAGAATTCAGTAAACTAAAGAAGGACTATAGTGCGTTTATAAATAAGGGGGTAAGGGTATTGTGGTTAACGCTTTCATCAATCCATATACTACGCGTAAACGTAGCTTTGGCTGTCTGTTTGTTAGGCTTTCGTGGCTAAACTTTACCTTCTTTCTAAGAAATAAATGCGTCCCTCTCGTCCTTTCAGTCCTATACTGTTGGTCTGTGGCAGCCCTTATAGATTTTAGAGTGCTAGGCGTGCGGTTTGGGATTGCAGGTAAACTGTTAGTTAGTGGCTGCCTGAAGACTATCATACACAAATTGCATCATCCAATGATGTTATACGCTCAGTCTGGCGTCAGTTTAGACCATCATGTTATGAAGAAAAAAAAACCATCAGTCAGTGCGTTAGACGATTAGTCTGACATCAGTTTAAACTGATGGACGCTGACCGTGTAACACCCGACTTACGAACACATCCAAATCAAAACATACATGAATTAATTACTGTTAAGAGTCTCCCACGGGATGAGCTTTGATCTAGGGACGGCGTCATGCGAGATGGCACCAACATGAATAATAAAGATGGCACCAACATTATTTATTACTTAGCTATTTCTGAGCAGTGCAACAAGTCTGTTAATTGGGTTTTGCTTCTATTTGCAAAGTGTGATTTAGTATCAATTAAGAATAGTTGGAGTGAGTTATATGTTGTTAACCTTTTTGCGTAGCGGTGCATTTGGCAATAAAACTGAAATTATTAATAATTCAGGATGTTTCATTAAATTGTTTTTATTATCTGTGGTAACCTAGCGACATCTAGCGACAAGTTGTAACAACCAACTCCACAGCAGCGCCACTTTGGACAGCGCAGATAAAGCTGTAAGTGTGGTACCATCATCCCAATGGTCTTCGGTCGGTCCCCATAGGCATAACACCCGCCTGAAGAGAGATTGATTTGAGAAACCTACTAGTACATTTGTGTTTTATCTTTGTCTGTGTTTAATTTTGTTTTGTTTGTTTTAATTTTAATTAAAGTTTTATTTGTTATTAATTGTATGAAATAACATGTTACATACATGTATGTATGTATGTATATATGTATGTAAACACTTTATTGTACAAAAGAAAAACCATAACAATACAATTAATATCAAAATATGTACAAAGACGAACTTATCCCTTTAAGGGATCTCTTCCAGCTAACCCTTGAGAGATTGAGAAGAGTAAAAGGTCGTGCAACGATATATCATTTTGTTTGAAATAAATATCGTAAAAAAACCTACTTAACTCACATATTATGTTTTCTTAACCCTTAAAAATTAGCAATAAATTTGCTTTGTTGACCTAAAATTACACTGTTGAATCGTCCATATAGCTCTCGGATCCCACATAACAATAGGTGGCCTGGGTGACCCATCATTTTACCGAACTTCACTTCATCGATTGTGTTGATTGAAAAAAAATATTCATGCAGTGAGAAATACCTTTCGATGTAATGAAAATTCCGCGTAATGATACGTTCGTTGAAAGGAGTTTCAATAAAATATTAGGTACCCATTTTAAACAAAACCGACGGTAAAATTCCAATAATCATTTGTAAGTCAGAAATAAAATTGTTCTTTACCGGTTAACGCCGTCCCACCGGGCAGTCTCAGCCCAATTGAATTTAATGGAGACGCTAGGATCTCACAAGTGTGCATCGATCGACTTGTTTGTCTGTCCGTCGTTAACTTGACAACGAGCGAGTGGTTGTATAATGTAGTGAAATGGAAATCTGTCTGTTTCAAAACGTTAGGGGAATAATAATATCTACGTTTTAACATAAATTGGTCTAGTCTCAAACTTTAGACTCGAAATACGGGTAGAAGGTCACTATTAAGATACTTATATGTGGAGAAAAATAAATACTCAAATATATACAAAATACCCCAGATATAGCAACAAATTATTGTGCACATCATAAATAATAGACAAAAAACTTGGGAAAAAAACACTGCACTTATGAATGCTATGAAGCTATGATATAAGAATAGTATGGTCACGAGCGTTAATTTGGGACCCATTTCAAGAAAAATATGCTTGAAGTCGTCAATGTCATTAGAGATGTCAAGTTATGTGTAACTTTTAGGAAACTCAACCTTATTGTTGTAGAATGTCAGATTGACTTTGGACCTAAGGTGGGTACCAAATTAAATCTCGTGACTGTACACGGATCAAATAAGTTTAAACCATTAAAAGAGAAACCTCTAATTTATCAAATTTGTAAACATATTATTCAACAAGCATGTTTATTATTACATATAAGCGGTCATCATAAAAGTAGAAAATCCAAAAATAACCAGCGTCACCGTTGATCTCAATATGAAACAAATTTAATCTTTATAGCCCCAAACAAGGCGTGTAACATTTGTCAAAAATAATTTTCTAACAAACAAAATATATCCTTAATCCAACGCATTAAAACACACATTTTTTCCACACACGTAGGTACACTCCCGGACAATAAATATTGCTTCAAAGCTACAATTATCTTCTAATATATCACAAAGCTATATTTTTAACCCGTGCCAGACCCTAATATTTCTATCCTTTGCTATTAATATAATATTTTTATGGGACGACATATTTTTATTAGGCCATCGCTCATCCTATGTAGAATACACATGGGGACAAGATAAGGGTACACTTGAGTTTATGAGTAGTAAATCTGCTTGGGAGAGGACGGCCATTCGTTAGTTAGACTATAATTAAAACCATGAATAGGTGTTGCTGTATTACACTGATTTATAACAGCAACATTTATAATAACTACGTTTTATAAGTTAGTATTTAATTTACAGAAGAAAATACATTTGTCAATAAAGAAAAACTAGTCCTAACCAGCAGCTCGAGTTTTGCTACAGTTTTTTTATTAATACCAGTCTTGTTCTTTTAAGTTTTATACATTAAGGGCCATCTGCCAGATAAATATACAGATAATGTTGGGAAACAGGTCCTGAATGACCAAAATAAATACTTACTATAATTTCAAAGATTCTTTACAAGCATGCAACCAAAGCAAGCTGCCTTGTACGCCGAAAAGTAAAGTTAAACAGGGCCATAAATTAAATTAGATCAGAAACATTTACTGTCAGAAGTATAATATAATCCATTACGACGTTACAATTGCCGCATCCAAAGAAACAAGACGTGAAAACTTTGTAATATCGTAATTCCACTCTGCGATCCCACAGTTCTTAACACAATTATTTTTAATCTCTTTTGCCTCGACTCGGTGCAAGTTAATTGAAGTTTGTTAAAGGTCATGGCCCATAATCCTACCCGGTCAAAAAATGTTTGCGTACATGAACCAAATTGGTGGTAAATTATGCAGTTCTAACCCACACTTTATTTTAAGTAAATAGTTTAAAAAAAAACCATGGAGGTAATATGTAACAGTGCTAAGAAGATTGGCTATTAATATATCTTTGATTAGGTAGTTATATGAAATCCCTACTTAATGTGGGTAGTTCAGTCTTCGTAGGTTTTCGTTGTGATCTGTATGTTCGATTTGATTATTTTGGCGTGTTTACTGGAGATTTTGCTTTTGGATTTGGATTTTTTTGATTTGGAAAGACTTAGTAGTTGTGTAGCGTGTAACCGATCTGTGTTACGTCGCAGAAAACACAGTCTTACAGGAGTTTTCCTCGAAAGATTTCGGGATCACACCGTGTTATTACTACAAAAAATAATACCACGTGAGGTAAGTTCGAGGATATACCTAATATTAATACACATTAATATTACACTTTCGCCCGCTGCTCCGCCCACATGGAATTCGGTTATTGTTGTTTCTATGGGAGCTTTTCAGATTTCCAGGATAAAAAGTACCCTAGTGTTAAGTTAATCCAGGTACCTATACCTCTATCGGTATCAACCTGTTATTTCAGACTCCATTTGATGGCTCGAGGTCAATTTGCCATGCAATTGCACATTACCGAAATAGTATCGAGGGTTACTACTGCTCTTGTATACAAGGCCGCCGCACCATAGGAAGTTGTGCCCGCATTGCAAGCGTAGTCTACTATTTATCCTGGGCCAGACATCAAGAAAGTATAGATACACCTGCAGCCTTTTTGGACGATGTAACTTTAGATTTATACATTGATGAAGTTGAATAAAAGTTAAAAAAATCGCTTTATTGTTTCTTCTTTTATAATTACTAATGCGACATATACCATTATAAAGTATACATATTTATCTTTAATTCCCGCCCTATTGCATTTCTGTACACCCTGGGTATAGTTTTCATACTAGGTGGGCCATGACCTTTAACGCGTTGATATAAACCAAAAACCTAGCAGAGACCCAAACGGAGAACGAGGGATCGATTTGGTTCAAAAACGATTTTTTACGGTCGCGGAGACACTGTGAGAAAATATTTATAGACTATGGTTAGGAGCGATTATACTGTGTCTTCACGACACTGGAACCAGACACGATTTAATGGCTTAAATAAGTTAAAAATTTGAGTGGCACAATTGATCGGACAACTGTTCTTTGGAAGCTTAAAAATCTTAAAATTGGTCATCTTACTTACCTAACCGTTAACCAAACGCCAAACAACTTCTACTATTTAATTGTAAGGGTAACAGTCAGTGAAATTACTAACATACAGGCGTTCCATCTTACCTCCGGGTTGGCAACGCCATGTTAAAATTTCATAATGTTCATGAATCTCAAAGAATCAGAGGCCAACCAACTGTAACCAATCGCGTCATTGGTAGATGACGTGACTTTCAGTATCACGTGATCAACCAGTGACGCGATTGGTTTAAATACGAAACGAATGGAAACGCTATTTAGCGTAATGCAACTTAGCAACCCCCGCGTGGTTGCCGGGTAAGAGTAATGCCACTCCATGTCCTCCCGTGGATGTCGTAAGAGACGACTAAGGGAATAAAGGCTGTGTAGTACTGTTAGGCGATGGGCTTGCAACCTCTCACTAATACACTGGTACACATCTTAGCCTAATTGTGCAAAATGTGGTTACATGACTAGCATAGAGGCATTCCATCTTAGTCCTCAGGGTTGGCAACGCATTTGCAGTCTTAGGATTGCATTGCAGTCTTGTGAATGCGAATGTCTATGGGTCACAGTTTCCACTTACCATCAGGTGGCCTGTGTGCTCGTTTGTCTTCTCTATGCCATAAAAAAAAAAAAACAGAATTATTAACAAGTTTTTAGAGTCGTTAGTAATTCTGTAGATCTGCCTACCCCACTCTGGGAATAAAGGCGTGAGCTTATGTATGTATGTATGTATGCAACTTAGCAAGGGCCTCAGGTGTGCTCATTTACCTTCTCTATATCTTGAAAACTCAATGTCATCATCATTATCATCCTATAGCAGTCCACATAAACATAAAGCCTTTCCATTGGCCACTGAAAACGATTGCCTGCTCTCCTGGTAACTTGCGAATATCATCAAAATGACTAGTATTTTTTTCGCCAGTTTTTTTGCTCGACACTGTATCTAACACGCCCCGGAGCAACGGCCAATTAGTAAAAAAACCCTTTAATTAACAACGCGTGGGCCTAAATCGCTCACGTTCTGAAACTTATTAGTCGACGAATCAGAGTGGAATGAGGCTGGCATCGGCCCAAATGAATACACGAATTGTTTGCAGATGCAAAAGTATAATTGGTAAATGTGTTTTTAACTAGGATTGATGTTGGGAAGTTTGCAAGTCCGTGACAACTTACTAGTTAAGTGTTTTGTTAATACTTTTGAGTTTAGGCGTAAATAGCGTGAAAAATAGTATAATAATAATTCTGCTTTAGCTTTACTAGGGTAAATCGTCAGTAACTGGCCACCCCCCGGTAACTGGCCACTTTGCAATAAAATGAGTTAAGAAAGATATTTGCTCACATTTTTGCGATTAAACTAGAATACCTAGATCTTGAGTTATTACCCGGAGTACTGTCCAAGTATCTTTACTAACAGCGTCAGTAAGAAATTTGGTGGCTAGTAACTAAATGACACTTTCTAAAGTGACCAGTTACTGACGATTTACCCTATATGTATTATTTAATTTTCCAAAGTGGAGTTTTAAGTTTACCGCGTATCTGTGTATCTGGGTTCTGTGCCTTTCCGTGAATGAATGAATCAGGTTGCCAAACTTTGTTCGGCAAAAAGGCAGGACCCGGTATATATCTGTCTGTCGCATCGAATCTCCCAAACTGATAGACCGATTTGAACGCGGTTTTTTAAACTGAAATCGATTTAAACTGGAATGTTAGCTGAGTTTTATTAAAATTGGTTGCGCTGTTTAAGAGTTATCGGCTTTTAAAATAGTGCCGCAACTATTTTGAAGCATTTTTCTAAATATGTAAATTGGGAATCACCGTAAGGTTTTTCCAAGAGGGCTTTTACGGAGGCTAGTAATAGTAGAAAACGCATGACAACTAACGTAAATTCTACATAAATTATTTGATTTCTGAATTAGTTAACGTTCGCTAAATGCCACTTGTCTACACTCGCATAGCCACTAACGCTGTCCCAGCGTAACCATAACAAACATACCAAAGTATCTATTGTTCCACCGTAACCATAGCATCAATATTTTGTTATTTAGAAAACGTTGGCTAATGAAGGGGTAATTGCATTGTCCAGACGACTGACACCCGTATATCTACTAACTGTACGAAACAATATAAAAACATGGCCGCCGTTCTAAACCCAAAAGTCCAGCGATCGCTCTCAACTCTATAAGTTATGGTCGGCATCGAAAATTGATTGTCTGTGGGCGGATGCGAGCGTTAACGCCAATCCCCGCGTGTTGATTTATCACGGGTTCTGGCGGCCATAGAGATGTCACTCGATGCTGTGGCTTTTAGAGGAAGCTAGATTTTAAAAATCTTTTCATCACACTTGCTCGTAAATAGTGTCCTAGACATGCTAGAAAAATCGACCGTAAATCCAAAATAATACCCGCGGGCCTTTTTTTACCATTACGCTTCTAACGTACGTAATAGCTTTTTTTTTAAATATTACACGTGGACTCAAACTATCACAATACGTCAGGACCCCAATTCTTGTGCCATTCGATATGAAGTTTCCTTCGAGATGAAATGTCAGTAGCATACAATTTCCTAAAAATCTCGCATATAAACTATTGATCTCGACTGTCACTAGAATCGGACTCCGAACCCGTTTGACATTAGCTGTGGTAAGTCACAGACAATGATGTAGTCTGCCGAGACATATCCTATAATCTGTGGTCTGCCGCTAATAAGTTAAAAATATGATCTTTTGTCTGATTTTATTTCATTTCCTCGCAATTGTGATGAAAAACATTGTATGTTACACGGGTGGTAAAATAAATACAAATCTCGAGTCATTAAAGCCCTCAGCCTTCGGCTTCGGGCTTCTAACAGACTCTCGTTTGTAATTCTTTCTTTACCACCCTTAATACACAATGTACTATTAAATCTGTTAAGCGTCCGGCGGGCATAATGTCACCTATGACTTGACACCAATCACTTAACGGCATAAGTAAGTAGTGTTACCATTTTACGTTTTTTTGGCTGGGAGAAGGCCACCTGGGTCCTAAGAGCCATGGACTTTGCAGTCTTAAGGCTATATTCTTAAGACTGTGAAATGTTGCTAACTCTGAAAACTAAGATGGAGTACCTAAAAATTACAGAGAAAATAAAGCCAATCTCACGACATTTTTTGATTAGGTAGTTATTTATTAATTAGATACCCTAAAAACAGCAAGTATTATTAATAAAAGTGAACAAACTTATCTAGAAAACCTGAAGCATCGAATAAAGCACCGTCATTTTCCAATAAAAAAAAAGGCAAAGAGGTCAACGCATCAGCCAATATTGACCGAAGGAGTTATGCTTTAACAAGTAAAACCCAATATTTGCTCTGTAAATGAGTTAACCGTGTCCGAGTAATACTATTATACGATCCGATTGTGAAATACGATTGCAAGCCAAGTATTTGTTCTATAACGGGCGCAAGTGTCAAAGTGACAAGTTAGTAAAGTTAATATTTGGTTAATTGCGAAACTTTGACCACACCGGCTTTTGTTTGCGTTTTATGAATCGCTTCAGTTTTATGTTCCAGACAGAGAAAAGGACGGAGATATGTAAGTAAATATTTGATAATATTTGTGTTGTAGTGTTTTTGTCAAATAAATGCTATGAGTTTGAGTTTGTTTGAGTTTGACATTTAATGTTGTAGTGGTGTTTCGTTCACCGCCGTGGCTGGATTTGACACTTTATAAAAACGTCATTTGTTCTATACGATTTCATTGTCAACCTTTATTGAAACCAATTCGAAAAACAATATCACGGTAGAACTTTAAAATTCATTCTTCAAAATTAAATACCGAGTTCGATGTAGTAAAATCAAAAAGGCCCATGTGATTTGCGGTAAACCTTCTTTTACTTGAGGCGCCAATTCACAACGTTAGTATTATACTTTGTGGTGTGTAGCTGCCAATTCACGGTGAGCCTGCTTGATGTGGGAACTACTTTTGAGGTTACTGACTTTATGGTAGGTGTTTTCCGGTAAACATCAAACGTGAAGTTCCAGTCTTACTATAAATCCGTTGGGACTTCTTTTATTAGCTAGCACTTATACAACAAAGGGCCCGCGACTCCGTCTGCGCAGTCCGTTTATCGCTATTTTGGAGGAAAATGCTCGATTTTCTGTATAAAGATTTCATATCGATCGGTTGAGGCGGTAAACTATGAAGATTGAATAAAAAAATACACCTAAGCATTTATTTTTTAATTTCGGACGGCATTAGCTTAGTCAAAAGTAACCTGGCCTACAAAGCCAGTCATTAAATTTTTAAGTATTTATCTGCATTATAAATCCTTGTCATCTATTATCATTTAGTACCTATACTTACGTGCCTTTTTAGTAGTAGTTTAATTTATGTGAAACCCCTTTATTTACTAACCATATGCCCTTTTTTTTTTTTTTTTTATGGCATCGAGTAGACAAACGAGCACACAGGCCACCTGATGGTAAATGGAAACTGTGACCCGTAGACATTCGCAATCACAAGACTGCAATGCAATCCTAAGACTGCAAATGCGTTGCCAACCCTGAGGACTAAGATGGAATGCCTCCATGCTAGTCATTTCACCGGCTGTCTTATCCCCAAACCGGAACACAACAATGCGAACACTGCTGTTTGGCGGTAGGTTAATGGATAAGATGGTGGTAGCGATCCGGACGGACCCTGCCCTCCTTTTGCAGCCTATATTATTCAGGGATAATGTAGTTTTCTACACGTAAATTAAATAAATTTCAGTGGTGTCAGACATAACCCCCACCATACAAACAAGCACACATTTTTACCTCTATATAATATTATAGCAATCACATTGTATATTGTATAGATTAAGTTGTTGTTAGTGTCTTATTGTTTAAAGTTGAATATACATACATACACATACATAAACTCACGCCTTTATTCCCAGAGTGGGGTAGGCAGAGCTACTCCAACAACTGTAAAAACGTTTTGATAATTATGTAACCACATTTTGCACACTTAGGCTAAGATGTTTACCAGTGTTGAATATATTTCAAAGAACTTCCATACCATCTTTATTAGTGAGCATAATATTAGGTTAATATTGCATTAAAGTCAAACACGGAACACGAGCTTGCATGACTTTTAATTAGGCAAACGTTAAGTTACGCGTACGTAACGTTAACTTCAATGTGTACGTTTGGTTTGTTAGTCATTTCAACTTAACGAGGAACTTAAAGGCGAAATTATTCGTAACGTGTTATTATAGTAGTTTATGTGACTGGTGCATAAAGCGTTATTATGTGTACAGTTGCATACATAACTTTAATTACATGCATAAGTTTTCTACAATATGTGAGAAACTTGTATATGTAGTTGGCCTGTATTTTAATGTAGCTCAATATTTAATGATAACATAAAGATGCAACATCATCGTTACCCGATACTTTAATGACATGCAATACTTTAATGTTATCATTAAAATACAACGACAGAGGCAGGTTTCTTTATATAGGCCATTTGCTTATCGCTTCTGGGGGGTTATTATGACATAACTATGCAGTTCATTTTACGGTGAGTGTAAGGGACAGAGCTATGGCAGTTATATAGCTCTGTCCTTTTCTCTCAGCGTAAACAGAATTGCATAACTATGTCATAATAACCCTCCTGAACATATTGTTGTAGGGAAGGTATGATATGGATGTAGATAAATTTACTAACAGTCCTTCCTAAAGTTTTTTCTTGCATGTAACACACTATCGGCCGCACTCAGAGTCAGTTAATAACGATTAAGTCGTTGCTAAGTTACAATTTTTAATACAAATGATTGAAAAAGGTACGAGTTATTTTTGTCTGAGTACGCCGGTAAGTGTCTTATAAATGTATCTTATACTATTTTTTAAGTATTACATAAGAAAAATAAGTCAACAGATAAACAAAGTAATCTAAAACCAGCGCATAATTGATGGGTATTTATAACAAAGGAAAATAGAACCAGTTAACGCAGGCTTCCTAATCAAACCACTTGGCCAATCAGATGCACTATCTAGTATAGTAATATCAATTACTTGGAAAAAACCCTGTGTATTTCCACAACAAAACGACTAACGCGATATTGATTAAAACTTTGACAGTTGGATTTAATTTTTACATATTCAAGAACATCATAAATTATTCTGTCCCTTATCACGGTGGATAGAGCTTCCGTCACTTTTACACTTACATGTACCTCAGAAAGTGACAGATGTTTTATTCACGCGTATCCACGTCTATAAACACGAATAATAGATAAACCTGCTGGGCATAATATTATCCTTTATTGATGTGGACAAACGTTTATAGAGCAACTGTCACTCTCCCACTAACATACAGGTCAGAAGGTGGAAGATGCTTTTTCCATGCTTATCAGCATCGATAAGTAGGTACTAACATGTTAGGGTTGCAGAACTTGAAGATGTTACAGGTTACCACCCAAACCATAATCGCATGCGTCGCATTATACAAATCAGCGGAACTGAGCACAAACAAACCGATAGCATGATATTTGTCATCAAACAGATATTCAAATACTTTAGAGATATAGAGTTCGATGCACTCTGTCAATATGTACAGTTTACTACGTAGGGTTACTTGTTTGTGTAGTTACCGCCTTTATATTGAATGGGTTTGGGTGAGCCTAAATGTGTCATTCTCAGGGAAAGGGTTTGGATTTATTTATTTTATAAATCGTTTTGTCACTATATTTCTTGACTAACTTAACATCGAAAAGTCTTTCTAGTCTCCTGAAAAGTTATTTTTCGGTAAATTCCTTTCTTTTGAACGCCTTTGTACGATGATTGAATACAGTTATTCCAACTTGAAAAAACTTTTTTTATTTTCCCGCTCCCCTAAGTTACACCACAACTTTTGGTTACAAATAGTCTTATGCCTCTCCGGGAATGGAACCTGGGGCTTAATGATCGAATGCACACTTTAACCAGCCGTTTTACGGCCGGGGCTACAACCGTGTTTGAAACAGGGGTGTTTAAAATTTCCTACTGAGGGTCCCACCCTCGTCCTATGACGATTTAGAATAAGCCATGAGCGAGCAGCGATAAAACAACAGAGAGTTGACTGTCGAAAAAAAACCAAAATATTTTCTAGAGAAGCCTTAACCAATAAGCATCATCAGCCTTTCCCAAGGTCTACCACAAGAACCGATCTTGGGGTCCTAGTCAGGATACATAACGCTATCAATAACGAATTTCGAAAATTGTTGAGATGTATGGAATTAGCAGCGGTAGAAGCGATAGATCGTCAGTTTCCGTCAATCCTATACATATTGTACATGTTAATCTTAAGTTTATGTACCAATTTACTTGTACATAATTGTTTTTTTTTGCAATAAAGAGTTCACATTCATACATACATATTGTCTATTTTTGAAAATAGTTAACTTTAGCGGTATGCATATTGACTAGAACCCCTGCGCCGCTTGCATCCATCAGTATCCATTTTTCAATGTATTTTTTACTGCAAAAAATATTTACTTGTAAAAAGAACTCATACGTCAAATTCTATAAATGACTGTCGTCATAGCGTAAAGGCCATTAATATGCAAGTTATTTATTTGACCCAATTCCTAAGACGGAATAGAGATAGGTAATAATATCGTACATTATTCATAACGTTTCATCTGCGGTATTAACGCGGTTATGTCAGCTCATCACCGCAAATGAGATTTGGCTAATAAAACATCTATTTGATGATCTCATTTATATCCGTAAAAGTATATGCTTATAGTAAACCACTTGATTATCTGGGAAAAACATTCAGATTGGCAGATTGTACTAATTTATAAATATGTCGTTCTATGTCCGGTATTTTTTTTGCAATTTCATGTAGGTAATATCTGAGGTATCTATCATGCAGAGGTCGGAATAGATAGTGCTTATTAACCTAAACTTGACGCATGTTCATTCAAGCGTGCATGAGATGGAAATACGTTATTGAATGAAAATGCATCAAATTTAGGTTAGTAAGCACTACCTATTCCTACCCCTACATGAGCTAACCTATATAGCAGTAATCGTAAGTAACTAGATTATGAAGTGTCAAAACCTGCCAGATTCCAGGCAACACGAGAGCTGTTCTAGTATCTCTTTTCTGTTCATTTTATATTAAACTAGCGACCCGCCCTCGCTTCGCTTCGGTTTATTTGAGTTTTCTATAACACACGTACATAAAACAAAGTTTATTATACATGAAAACCTTACTCTTGAATCCCTCTATCTATTAAAAAAAACCGCATCAAAATCCGTTGCGTAGTTTTTAAGATCTAAGCATACATAGGGACAGACAGCGGGAAGCGACTTTGTTTTATAATAATGTAGTGATGATCGTATGTTAAAAATCGCCGGCTCTTACAACTAGTACCACATTTTGTACGAACCTACCTCCAAATAAAATGGCCAGAGTATTAAACTCAAATTTCCCGAGTCCACACCTGTTTTGGGGTGTCGTTTTCTCATTTCGGATCAATAATTGTACACAAAGGGCATATTTTCTTTGAATCAAAACAGTACAATGGCTTAAGATATTACTGCCAATGTCGAGAACAGAGGGTCCAGATCAAAGCGAATTTAATCAGAACTGTCAAAACCAACAACTCAAAAGTATAAGGGGGCTCTTTTTAAATAGAAAATGTTTTTCTCTATATTTTCAATCTGTTTCAAAGCAAAAACGTATCAAATTGGATCGAGTGTAATAAGATAAGAGAAGGGACAAATGTATAATCGACGTCTCTCCTTTACCACCTTTCAACTCTATTTCTAAGACGTCAAGGTTCAAAAGTGCTAAAGGATTTTCTTGGTTTTCTATTATATTCGAATCAGTACACTGTACTTGAAAAGATACATTCGGACAGACTAAATAAGTACAAGAACTTTTACAAGTATGTACATATGTATGTATGTAAACTCTTTATTACACAATAAAAAAAAACAATTACTAGTAAATTCGTACATAAACTTAAGATTAACATGTACAAAGGCGAACTTATCCCTTTAAGGGATCTCTTCCAGTTAACCTGACCATGATTGAGGAAACTGTACGAGGATAGGGATAGGAGGAGGATAACCAATGCTTCCTAAAAGTAGACCTCAGTTGGGAAGAGGCACCACAAGAATCTCAACAGTTAAGGTGCGATCCCACCGCTGCATAAAATACGGTGTCGTTCCGTAAACAAAAGAAGTGGCCATAGTAATAACATGGCGGCGTTTTTGACGCACCGTTGAGACTGCGCCGAGCGTACGCCGGATGTACAGTGGCGCCATCATTACTTTTATTGTGTTTTACAATAAACTAAAGTATTTTCTTGAAATTGGTCGGTAGGTTTTTGTACTACAAATGAAAACACAACTTATAGGGTATATCACATAGTTTAATAACAATTCACCTTCGAGTTATCAACTTAACGGAAAAAAGTGGCCACATTTTCCCGTTAAGCTGACTACTCAAAGGGTAATTGTTATCAAAGTTTGTTACGTATCCCATAAATTGTGTAGGGCGCGGGTGAAAAGAATGATTAAAATAGCCCATGCGCAGTATCAGGAGCGCGTTCAAAACCATTTAACGGATGATCCGAAAGCGTTCTGGAAATATGTTAGGTCTAAAACTAAAGGTAGGAATGCACTGAGGTTATTAAAAAATGGGGAAGTACTTGATGGGAGGAACGGGGCCAAAGAGTTTGCAGAATATTTTCGGTCTGTGTATAGTACTAATCCAGCAGTGCTTAATGTGGATGAGGCGATGAACGAGGCAGACTACAAGGGAGACTCGGCACGAATATGTCTGGACGGATTACGTCAGTCGGACGTGATGAGGGCACTTGCGAAACTGAAACCGAAGCGATCGGCTGGACCGGATGGTATTCCAGCTTTTATATTTCGAGACTGTAGATTTGTGCTGGTCGAACCGCTAGTGCATATATACAACAGTTGTATAGAGAATGAAGTATTTCCAGACATATGGAAAACAACCCGGGTGGTCCCAGTTCCCAAAGGAGGAGGTAGTGAAAGTGTCGACGGGTACAGGCCTGTTGCGGTGCTGTCCACTCCTGCAAAAACATTCGAATCAGCATTGCAAAATATTATATATAACCAGATACGAAGTCAGTTGTCAGAGGCTCAACACGGTTTCCGAGAAGGTCGTAGTACAACAAGCAATCTGGTAAGTTATGTGTCTCAGATCGTACCGGAAGTGGACAGTGGGGGGCAGGTCGACGCAGCTTATTTTGACTTCCGGAAGGCGTTCGATGTCGTTGATAACGACATCCTGCTGAGGAAACTAGCCGGCGTGGGCTTCACCCCTCATCTGTTGAAGTTCTTCGCGAGTTACATGAGCAACAGGCGACAATATGTCGAGTATGCAGGACATAGGTCAGAGTCATACATTGTCAGATCTGGAGTAAGTCAGGGAAGTAATCTTGGCCCGTTGGAGTTTATTATAATGGTTAACGACTTACCCCAGGTCGTCAAGGATGCCGGTTGCTTACTGTTTGCGGATGATTTAAAAATTTACCTGCCCATCAAAAGCGTCGACGACTGTGTAAGATTGCAAAGAGATATAGATCGAGTGGTATCATGGAGTATGACTAATAAGTTACATTTTAATACGTCAAAATGCGTGACTATGAGTTTTACTCGAGCGCACAAACCCATACTTCATGATTATGAAATTAGAGCGGAGAAAATGAATAGAGTCAAAAAAATCAAAGACTTAGGACTAACATTCACATCTGAGCTTGAATTTCGAGACCACATTACTCTTATTTGTAAGAAAGCGTACAGAATGCTAGGATTTGTGCTGCGTAGATGTCAGGGTTTCAGTAGTATGAAGGCGATCATCGCCTTATACAATGCAATAGTCCGCGGTAACCTGGAGTGTAATGCAGTAATTTGGGCTCCACATGAAATTAAATATAATCTCATGGTGGAGCGTATCCAAAATAAATTTGTGCGGTTTTTATATTTGAGGCGATATGGGGTTTATCCTTTTTACCCCTTAATGTATCCGACTCTGTTCGTATTGGGTATGGTCGGATACAATGAGCTGCGGGTACGGAGAGAACTATGTTTAGCAACATATGTATTTAAAGTAATTAGGGGTAGAGTAGACAATAGTCAGGTGCTGAATTGTGTGGGATTGTGTGCGCCAGCCGGGTACGTGTGGCGGCGGCGGCGGCCGCGGCTGCTGGCCGAGCCGTGCGGGCGCACGAACCTGCTCCGGCGGGCGCCGCTGACGCGCGCGCTGCGCACCCTCAATCTCGTCGCGGAAAACACTGACTTGTTCTTTTGTTCTCTGAATGAATTCACAAAGTCGGCTTTATTCTGTATTTGTTATAGTCGTGATAAGTATAATTAAGTATAGATAAGTTAGAGGTAGTTACGCTATTGTCTTAGGCACAGTCCTGTAAAAATAGTTGTAAGTGTGTGTGAAAATAAATAAATAAATAAAATAAATACTTACGCTACAAAAACTATCGTCTGATTGCAAGGAAATTCTTTAGTTAATTAGAAAACGCAATAAAAACAATGAGGGCGCCACTGGACGCTCGACGTTTGCTCGGTGCAGTCTTAAGCATCGGTCCGGTCGCACCTTAACACGTATAATTTTATCTCACGAAAGCGGGTGGGCCATACTTGTGTGTGTAAATAACACGTGCACGTTGTCTCTGTGTGCGTAGCTGTCGCCGCTAATCGTGTCTATACGCATTACAAGTACAAGTATAGCCCATTCGCTTTCGTAAGCTGAAACAACTGCTTCAGGAAGCTTCCCTGTTTGCCTTCTCCTTAACTTAACAAAACCTACATCCCCTTTTCCCTATTAGCACCATCTCATGATGTATTTGTCAAAGGAAAGTCCCCTTCCCAGGAATGAATGGACGTGTGATGTCAATGTGTTCCGCATCTGACATTATGATGTGATTTGGTAAATATGTCGAACAATACATATACTGAGCAATGCTTTATTATTTATTTATTTAAACTTTATTGCAATGCACAAAGTAGGTATAACTGGCGGACTAAATGCCTTAAGGTATTCTTTACCAGTCAACCAAAGGGCCAAACAGAAACTATTTAAGGTTAGTGCTGATGATATGACAAAAAGAAAAATGGACATAGTTAAACTAACGTTAAATACGAAAACATACTCATAATGACAATAGGTAATTTAGATATAAATAAAAAGTATACACATAATACGTTGTAAATCATTGTTTAGAAAATGCTTATGTACTTACCATTTATTCTGTAAATTATATAATTATCCTACTTATTAATTCATGTTGACCTGCATATTTTACAATACTGACAGAAATGCATTGATATCTAGAAAAAATGCTTCCAGACATCTCTAAAAACATTTTTATTTTAGAGAAATTCTACAATAATAAGCACCACAATTACCCGTATAAAACGCGAAGCTAGCTAGATTATCTACAGGGTGTCAATATAATTAGTGACAAATTACACAGTGTCTCTCCCATCCATCACCGTGATAATCACTAGCTGCCACCCGCATCATCCCCTAGCTTAAATTAAGTGAACTCCCAAATCAGGTGCCTCTAGGCTCATTAAGTGCTTAAAATGTTTGTATTTCCAGAGATATTGCATTAAATCCATCAAGACATTGTGCATAATCCTATTTTATACCCCCCCTAAAGAGGAGTTTTAAATTAATATCAAATTTTAAGGGTGAACACCCCTATCTGATAAGGGTGCAGTCGAGAACGGGACAAGCGGAAATCGTAAAAGGTGTAATTTACAAAACACTTTTTCTTACATACAGTGATTTGTAGACCATTTCGGACTATGTCATAGTGCCGTAATCAATCAAAACAAAAGAGACTTATTAAGATTTTATTTACAGTGTCATTTTGACATAGTCTAATCTAGGAATCAATTATAGCGACCTAACGCCCCGGACTCCGTAACCCCTTAACCAAATTCTGCTCATGTTTAAACTTAAAAACTGTATCTGCTTCTACAACAAAATTTCACAAAAAAATAATCAACAATTATTAAACTTATAGTTACACAAACATATGAAAGTATTTATATAGATACATAGAAACGAATGCCCTCTCAGTTCACTTGCAAAACCTCGATTCGCTCAGGCGATTATTTGCCGTTGTTATTTTCCTCGGTGCAACGTGTAATTATGGGTCGTTTGCATTTAACCGCTACATTGTACGTCATCTTATATCACTGGTGTCATTTTCTAATGCAAGCGCAGTAGATACGATTCGCTGGTAGTTGAGCTGGACATATTAAGCGCTAGATAGCAACGTTATTACTCCATAGATTAGATCACAGACGTACGAGTCAAGGTAATTCATTTCATATACCACCTTTAAATCCTGTTGCATTAAATATCTTGAAAAATCAGGAGGGTTATTATGACATAGCTATGCAGTTCTGTTTACGCTGAGAGAACAGGAACTTAACTTCTATAGCTCTGTCCCTTACGCTCGCCGTAAAATGAACTGCAAAGCCATGTCATAATAGCCCCCCAGGAGTTTGTTAATTGTGACAGTATTGAATTGTGACGGTAAACAAACGTTATAAAATAAGTATGTTAGATTAGAGCTAATAAATAAGTTTTTTTATTGAAGGTAAAACACAGGTCACAGGTAGTTATTTCAAGACTGCAACCCTAATATGGATTTCTTAGTTGTCTTATCACATCATTCATATTCATTTTGATTTCAGAATATTGCAGTTGCACTACCTTTTCCTTTCCTTGTTCAAAAACCGCTAAACCAATCCGCTACAACAAAGACGTGCCCTTACATTAAGGCAGTAAAAGCTATGCGATTTGTAACCATCAATCTTGTTGCCACAGCCTTACGATACGACTGTTTTGATTTTACTACCTATATAAAACCTATTTATCGCTTGTCGAATGTTTATGTCTGTGTGTCCCACATAAAAAGCACGTGAACTATTCATTCTGTGTTCCTTACGTAGGTCCATGGGTTGGTTTTTACCTGTAACAAATTAAATTTTGTTAGTGAGAAATAATAATAGAGTAATTTTGAATATATTTCAATGAGACTATATCTTTAACTAGACAAATAATAGTTTCGATTGGTACAGTGCGACACAAAAGAGTAGAAATTAAATGAGGGCGCCACTTTTCTACGTAACTGTGACATTTTTGACGTAAAATGCTTAAACATGGCAATAATTTAGTATGTTTTTTTTTTAGCTCCATTTTATTTAATTTTTTGTTGCACTATAACTGGTGGAATAACAATTTTTTTAAGTGGCAAACAACCGATTTTTGCTTAGCTTAAATACGCCACCATTTTTTTTTAAACTCTTAGGCGGACTTGCGCGGACCAGAGTTAGCCCTTAACCCAGAGTTAAGCGTCTACTTTTGTACGTGGTTTGCCGCCTAACCTCGGGTTAAGACGCTAACTCTGGTCCACGCAAGTGGGCGTTATAGTTCTAAAAACATACGTCTTATTCCTGCGTTGATACCTACTTTCAAGGAAGTGAACAATTTCCCAAAACGGGATCACGAGTTACAAATCCCACCCCGAGAACCAAACCGACCTCTGCCAATCACAATTAGCTTTATAAATCAACCGAACGTCGGCAAAACACTTCAAATGAAAACAAATGTATGTTACAATATCTCCTAAGCTATAGGAAATTGAGTTCTACTCACTCAGCTATAAAGGATCATGTGGAATGGAGATTAATGTCGATTGACTTCATAAGTTCGGACATTAGCGTCCGGTGAAAAATTGTTATTATCGTTCGGAGTTAAAATCATATTAGTTTAATGGACGATGGTTTTTTTATGGGAGAGTTGTAAGTAGATTCTGCCCGCGACTTTGTATGTATGTATGTATGTAAACACTTTATTGTACAAAAGAAAAACCATAACAATACAATTAATATAGAAATATGTACAAAGGCGAACTTATCCCTTTAAGGGATCTCTTCCAGCTAACCCTTGAGAGATTGAGATGAGTGAACGGTTGTGCAACGAGTAAACAAGTGTACAAGAAGAAGACCAATAAAACTTATATAATTAAATTTAAAATAAAACTACATTCAAATACCTACATAAATAGATATAGAAATATACATATTAATAGTTAAATATACATACATAAACTACATTTTACGTATCTAGAGGATAATTGATATTTAGGAGATAGAGTCAAGCCAGAACTTCTTTAATTTACCTTTTAGGGAGTCTACCGTTTGTGATTGCCTAATGCCAGTCAAAACCTTGACCTTGACCTTGAGTGACTTTGTTTAGTCAAAATTATTTTATCGTTATTCCCTTCGGAATGACAACAAGTTACTTTAGTGCTAGTAACGCTAACGGTCCTGAGGCCCTTACCACGATGCACTACGCTAACTAGCGTTTCTATTAGTTTCGTTTTTAAACCAATCGCATCGCTGGTAGATTGACGACACGCTGGCCTAGTGGGTAGTGACCCTGCCTACGAAACTAGTGGTTCTGGGCTCGAATCCCGGTAAGGGCAGATATTTGTGTGGTGAGCGCGAATATTTGTTTCTGAGTCATGGATGTTTTCTATGTATTTAAGTATATATTTCTCTATATAAGTATTTATATCGTTGTCTAGTACCCATAGTACAAGCCTAGAGCTTAGTTTGGGACTAGTTCAATTGGTGTGAGATTGTCCCCTTAATTATTTATTATTTTATTTTTATTTATTCTGATATGGAACGCTAAAGAAATATCAAGATATCATGTTTGTTTATTTATCGTACCGTTTTAATAACATTTATTGTAACTTCGTTTTTTTGTGCTATTAAGAATATTATGGTGCCTATGTAATATACTGCTAAAGTAACGCAAAATCATATTTCGAAAAGATAAATCCTCCAAACGTATAAATAAAACGGAAAAAATCTGCCAAACATTTGCGTACGTCAGGACGTCGGGACGTCAGAAACATGACGTATCCCGCGTCACTGCCCCGCTGTCGGATCACGAAAGCAAACAACTCCAGTTTGAGTCAAGTGAGAGGATTTTGGAAGGGCTATAAAAACATTATAAAATTCGCAAAATGCTAAAATGAACTCTTATAGTGACATTTGGTTGTCACATTGTCTGTTATTTTGTTTTAACTTTTGCTCTGAACCGGATAGAGAGGTAAGTATCAATAGTTTAAGGTTTGAAGCATCTAATTCAACGCAATCAACGATAAATTTTATTATGTTACACACTTTTCTAAAATTTTTAAATAAGTTCCAACTTTTTACCGCTCCAGTTGACTTAGTGCTGTAAAACTCATAAAAATATCTAAAAATCGTTGGTTTGTCTTTTATCTTATCACTTCATTCTGCCATTACGATCTTGCATCTTGCTGTTATAGCATCGACCGTGATTTTTTTGCGATTATCTTCCAACTAGGACCGGTCAAAACTGTCGTATGGGACAATATTTCTGACTAGGAACTAAAAATATATATATATTATGATGGTAAATATACTCAACATCCTGTACATTCATGAATTCATGACGTAAGGTAAATAGATAATGTTCCTTCATCGATTACGTCACAAACTATAGACAAGAGCCGATTAGGGGCCCGTACACGTAAGAACCGTGTTACGGAACCCTCCGAGACAATCGATGGCCCCAGGCGTTACTCAAGCCGTTTACTGAGTAATATGTTTACTCGATCCCAAGACTGGCGCGGTTTTCCACGATATTATGAACGTCAATTTTTAGCAAAACGACTTTGATGAATTGGCGTGTTTTGGAGCGATATTTTAGTGAAAGGTGTATATTTACATATCTAAAGTATTTTTTTCGAACATTACTTTGAGAATTATTGGGTTCTTGAATTACAGCGAATAATGTTTTTTTTTAATTTAAAAACAAGCCGCATAAACTTTTTATTTTTTGAAACTAGTCACTACAAAGTTTAAAACTTCCTGCTGGCCTATTGCCTAACGCGCTTGCAATCGCAATCGTCTTTAATGCGGACAATTGTATTGTTTTGTATGCAGAGATGCCTTCGATTTTCAAAATTAAAAAGATTACGATTGCAAGTTCGATAGGCATCAAGTTGTTCATATTAAATGTACAAAGTGCGAATCAAAAAAAAACCCCGCCCTAAAATAAAAACATGTTACAGCCATATATATCATTTTAAAGAACCGCGATTTCCGCACAAAATGAAATGCAATTTTTCCTCGTTTCTTCACACTTTCCGAACTTCCGGTGCCGTCAATCAGTTTCCCGCCCTCTCTGACACTTACCGGAAGGAGGCAACTTTTTTAAAAATAAAGTGCACGCAAATCAGGGTGTGTGCCTATCGAATGACGATCTAAAACAGCCGCATTGGTTTGGTTGTGATTGACATATCAAAACTGTTTACGTAAAATGACTGGGTTTTTGTGATTGTCAACATTATTTTGTTGTTTATGTTTGCGCGGGAAAGCGTTCACGTGTCGGTTTACAATCAGTTTTAATATCGTAATGTGTCACTTGATATTTCGTTGGGTGAGTTAACATGGGCTGTACCTATTCTATTGGTAAAACCTTATTGATTTTGACATGCTATCGTAGAAAATACAATGTTAAAAGCAATAGATATGGAAACTTAGTATAATAGAGCTCTTAAGTAGAGTTGATAGGTCAAATGCAAAAAAAAAAGCAGAAGTACATTTTGATGTAGGTATGTAAAGTTTAAGTCTTATTATACCTAATTGTAATTATAAGAGGCTTTGGTTACCGTGGACACAACACAAAAAATTAATTGAAAATTAAGAAAAAAAGATAGGTAGGTATAGTCTTTATTATTTCTAGCGAGCCGATCTTCTACACAAAGGCCATTGTTTGTGTACAATACTATTATCTTTCTTTGTGTCCGTAACCGCAAGCCGATTACATACAAAAAAGTTAGAACTACATTGAATGTCCATAGAATTATCAACCCTATCCTCTTAGTCCGTAGGTTTAAAATGTAAAGTGTCAGGATACAGATATGTCTTTATTATCTGGCGACAGAAGATGGTAATGTTGTGTAGGGAATAAGACCGGGTCAAATAATAAAGACATGTCTGTATCCTAACACTTTACATTTTAAACCTACTGACTAAGAGGATAGGGTTGATAATTCTATGGACATTCAATGTAGTTCTAACTTTTTTGTATGTAATCGGCTTGCGGTTACGGACACAAAGAAAGATAATAGTATTGTACATAAACAATGGCCTTTGTGTAGAAGATTGGCTCGCTAGGAATAATAAAGACTATAATTCTGACCAAAAATATTTCGCTTACCCTTCGTAATCCTACTGACAGGTCCGGAATTAAATTTTAAACACTTTTCGTTTTAATACATTTGTTGGTTTTTATTGTTATTATAACTGCACGTAGGACCTTTTTATCTTTTGACTTACTATCGTATATTTTGACTGTTATTTTATTTTATTTTACAATATTTTTTAATTATTTTTACGATCTTTACTGGTGAAATTATTTGAATTATTAATTTTATTTGTTATTAGTTTTGACAATCATGAAAAATATACAACGAAAACAAGAGTGACTTTTTTAAAAATAAATGTTTTACTACATTTACAGGTGAGGATACTTTTCATTTTGACATGTAATGCAAACTTAAGTATATTGTATATTTTTTATATATAGGTAAATAGTTGGTAGGTATTACTTTAATTTGTATACACAATATAATTTTACATAAGTAATACCTAATAATAAAAAACTTACTTAGTAATTTCAGAGCGATGACATAACCTCGAAAAAAAAACTGAGAAGAACAATATATTCCCTATGAAAACAAATACTTAAACTTAAACATAACTTGCTCAAGTAGGTACTCTCCAAGATCACAGACAAGTAAATTAGAAGTGGCAAGTCCCGAGGGTAGGTTTATTTTGGAGTCCCCAAGGCCTAATCAGCTCCTCATGGTTTAACGGTCGACGGCAGATGGCGCTGACAGTCCATAATCATCGTTGACGGGTTTGTGTTTTAAATATAGAATTTACGAACTTAAGTGCTGTGAGGGTGTCTTGAATAAAAATGGTCGTTTCGTTTTGTGGTATATTATTGTTATCTATACCTAATAAAAATTTCCCAGAGGGGTAGAGACCACTTTTTTCCACCTATATTACTCTGATAAATCTCTTTCGCTTCTCCCACATTCATACATCGAGTCATGCATGCGCGTCGGTTTCGGGTACTTAAGATTCGGCCCTTGTTCTTCTCCGATTTGACTCAAAAAAGTACGCCAAGGGCGGCCCCTTCCGACCCTTCCGTTCTCTTTCGCTCTGAATATGTCTTTCGTCAATCTTCTTTCATCCATCCTTTCCACATGAACGAACCATCGAAGCATGCATGTTGTTATAAAGGTGGAAGTAACAATGTCTGTTTGTTTGTAACCGATCTCGATAAAATTTGTTTAGAGATAGCTTGAATCCCGAGGAAGGTCAAAGGGTACTTTTTGACGCGAGTATCGTTAAACGACTTGTACAGGGACGGAGTCGCAGGGAACAGCTAGTCGTTTCAAATTATTCTATTTTGAATAGTCTAGGGGACACGGTTTCTGTAGGAGAATGTATAGAAACTTTTTATGTAGTTGTATTACACCATCATAATTAAGTATAATTTTCATAATTATTTTCTATTACATACATACATACATACATAAACTCACGCCTTTATTCCCAGAGTGGGGTAGGCAGAGCTACAGAATTACCAACAACTCTAAAAACTTGTTCTATTACTTACTACTAGTCAGTTCTGGAGAAAATTCAGAGTTTTGACACATTTTCCTGCTCAACTACGCGTGAATACATTTATTTCTTATCGTATGTTAGATTCATTGATTTATATAATGCTAGGTTAAGTTTTAAAATTGTATATTTAAAAAACGACTAACTGTTGAGTTTCTTGCGGCGCTTCTTCTCAGCAGTGGTCTCTTGCGAAGCGCTGGTAGATTTTTGACGTGTAAAAGTGCCCGTGCGGCCTACTTACTGAATAAACATGTTTTATCTTTTTATCTTTTAAAATGTACTTGCTTACATATCAAAGCAATTTGTCAATGAGTGTATTTTTAAAAAGCGTACCTATATGACAAAATAAATTTAAAAAAATGTACCTACTTATTCCGTTAAAACTAAAAATATTATATATATTTTACTTTTCGAAATTAAATGTAATAAACTTATTTTATCAAATGAAGTCATGGGTAAAACTAGTTTGTAATATTAAACAGTCTATTTTTTAACTTCACAAATTGTCGTAATGACGGCATCAGATTTCAACCCTACTTTATTTACACAAAACATGTTATCAAAACCAATGCGTTTTTCAAGTTGCATTTCAGTAATTACTGCTTTTTCTGTGTACATAAACAGTAGTAAAGTGAGTTTTAACGATCATTTTACGCTACAAATTACAGTTATTAATGAAATCGCACCATTCTGTTAAGAAGCCGTTGCACAATACGCCCCACAGTTTATTTAGACGGCGTTAACTAATTCAGGGTGTGGCCCAATTATAATAGGAGTAATAATACGAGTATAATCATAATACGAAAAAAATGCGAGCAGTAAGTGTACATAAAGAACTAAAAAGACTAGACCCTGACCCTGTATTACGCTAACTAAAGTGCCTGGTTGTTATTAAGTCAATCCTGACAGCTGTCATTGCAGTACAATTTATAACCTATTCTTGGGTTTGAGGTTATAATTGGTACTGAAATGACAGGTGTCAGGATTGACTTCTTATCGGCCGGGCACTACTTATAGTGTTTTTTATTCGTTTCGTTTATAATTTTATAAACCAATCGCGTCACTGGTAGATGCCGTGACTCTTTGTATCACCGAATTTATAAGCTCGGTCACCACGCTGAATTATACAAAAACTTTATCTATTTATAATAATAAACTAGCAGCTCTTTGAGCTGATGCATGTAGGTATATCGCCGCACTTGTGTTTTTAATTATAAAGTTTTTAAAAACGCAACAAGTCTATTTTTCGATTAGTTCGTCTATAAAAGTATTATCCAAGCCCGCTCCCGCTTGTGCCTTACGCGCGGCCACCGGATCGCCGCACGCGCAGGTAATTGGTCCGCCGCGCTTTGATCTCGCGCCGCCGCTTGCGCTCGGATTCCGCTTCCGCGCCGTTCGAGAGCGCATTTTTCACGGAACTGCTGTTGAAATTTGATTTCGCATTCTTAATTGCATTCGTTCATCGGCTTAGATTGCTGAAGAAATAAATATAGAGTCGTTGAGCGTTCGAAAAAAGAAGCAAATCGGCGTTACACTTGCGTTGTGTCGTGTCTCTAACGGCAGATTTCCATGAAACCTAAACTAGCTTATAAATGCGCTTATGACGTTGCGCTGGCCTAGTTGGTAGTGACCCTGCCTACGAAGTTAGCGGTCCTGTGTTCAAATCCCGGTAATGGCAGTTATTAGTGTGATGAGCGCGAATATTTGTTCCTGAGTCATGGGTGTTTTCTATATATTTAAGTATATATTTCACCATATAAGTATTTATATCGTTGTCTAGTACCCATAATACAAGCCTTGAGCTTAGTTTGGGACTAGTTCAATTGGTGTGACATTCTCCCCTGATAAAAAAAAATAATAATATTAACACATTGGGTTATCCAATAAGAACCTACGAAACCACAGGACAGGACGTAGGTGTCAAATTTACTACATCCTTTTTGGTCGGGGGTTGAACTACAGAGATTTGCATGTCTAAAGCCGCGTATCCACTAGAGGCAGCCTCGGGTCGAGCGGCTGCCTCGCTTCGAGGCCGCGCAAGTGGAGACGCGCTGCCTCAACCTGAGGGACGCCGCGACACGAGGCAAATTCGTCGCCGCGAGCCGAGACGTATTTTGTCGGTTTTTTTGCCGGGCTCAAAGGATTTGACCTGATCCGCAACGTGCCTCGAGCCTTTCCCTCAGAGCGAGCAGCCTCACACTGAGGCTGTTTGCCTCTATGAGCAAGTTTTCAGGCGGCGGTCGTCGTCGTCCGCTCATACAAAAAGTCACGCCTGTGTCAGATCCTCGCCTTACGCCGCTTCTGTGTTCGCGCCTAAAAGTTTCACCCGACGACTTTTTGCAGCGATTGTGCAGCGATATCTTCGCGATGTAGTGGCGATACAGTCGCTGACCGTGTTCCGCTAACGCGATACAATCGAGATGCAGGAGATTTGAATTTTCCACGCCTTCGCCTCTTTGTGCAATACAACCGCACATATTTATTGATAAATATGAGCGATTGGATCAATGCTAGGCTATCAATCGCTAGTGTCGCGATGCAATCGCGCGTTTGCATCGCAGCAAAAAGTAATGGCCTGTAACCGTGTTAAATGTTTAAAGACTTCAGCTGTAGCTACGAGTACCCTAGTACCTAATTGTGTTTCCGAGAACGTAATGAACTTTACGTGAAATGGAATCCACGAGTTAATGCCGCAGTTAGCGTAGTAATGGCAGAATTAATTTAAATCGTTTTAATAGTCTCTATATTCGGTTCATATTTCACACTAAGAAAAGCGAATAAAATTTCTAAAGGTGCTGTTAGAATGCTCGAAGAAATAAGCGTTTGAATTAGGTATTTTAAATGAACCAATAGAAAGGTTAATTTCATCAAGCCTTCTACCTCTTAACAAAATGCATTCGGCGTTCGTTATCGTTATCGAAAATGTATAGGATTATCGTGAACTGTCAGACGGTCGCGTCGAGCGCCTATGTCAATTCCATACATTTTGTCAGTTTTCGAAAATTGTTTACGTTAGCGTTAAGCAACTTGTCTAGCCTTCTCCTTCTACTTTTATTCCTGGTAAAGCAAATAAAGATTAAAAATATACAAATAGCCTTTAAAAATCCTCAACACGTAGATAGTTACAAGAACGTAGTTATGTTTTTGTAATATTTACCCTAACATTTTAACAAAATTTGTCAACAAATTTGAGCATAAAATATAAAAACTTCTTTTTATTCTCCCCTCGCGTGCTTCACTGCAATACCGGAACTGTTCATCAAATGAACAAACTGACGCGCACACGCCCTGTTTGGGTTAGGAATCTGATACTTCATTATTATATTGTTATACCTACTATGTTTGCTGGGGACTTTGGTCTGCTTAGAACTAGTAGAACAATGTTTATATGTATAATACTGGCGCGTTTAGCGACCCGAGGGGCTATTGCTTAACGCACTCGCAATCGCAATTGTTTTCATTTTGAAAATCGAAGGCTTGTCTGCATACAAAATGAAAATAATTGTTCCGCTTTGAAGCCAATTGAGATTGCGAGTGCGTTAGGCAATAGCGATGCCGCTCTTGCTTCGCTTCGCTTTATGTGAGTTTCTGTAACACCCGAATATAAACCAGATTTTATAATATACAAAAACTTTCCATGAAAAAAATTGTCTAACTTGCGCATGATAATCGCTAGGCGTGATCTTGACGGGCTATATTACTGCTGCACTCCGTGGATGATGACTTTATGACCTTTTCAAAGAGCCGTTTGGGTATAAAGACTGTATCGTTTAGTATAAATACAACTTTACGTAGTCATCTTTCTTTGCTAAAGTATTTTTTAGATTAAATTGTACATGTGTTTAATTAGTGCTTTTATTAGGTACACATTTCATCCTGCGGGCTCGACTTGAGGTATATGGTTTAGTCAAAATTTACCGAACCCATCTGAGTGATGTTAACGAAAGTGGACAAATAGCAAAAGAAATTTTACTGTTTGCGAGCTAGACAACGTAACCAAAAAAAAATATCATACTACGCAAACCATAATTACACAAGATTCCCAAAGTAAAACATCTGAGCATTCTCTTTAATTTATTTTTAATAAAAAAATGGCATGGATGGCGGTGGGCGGTGGCCATTTTGAGAATATGGCATATTACTCATTACAACTCCGACTTTGACATCTATTATAACTATTAAAAAGCGTTTCTATCGACGTGTTTTACCGATGGTTGGACGCCACGATTGTCCATTGTGCTTGGGTCTGGCTGAGACCTTTGGTTTGTCTCCCTCCTCCCGCTCGCACCTGATATTGATGGGAACCCAAAACATTACGTAAAAAGTCGCTTTTGTGTGAAAGTAAAAATCTATCATATTTATTCTGAGGATGCTCATTCGGGTAAACATGAAGGGGACACTTAGTTAACATGTTTAGGCTGCATATCAACCTATTGCATTTTAAAATTGTACTTTAGGAGTTGCTGAAATACTTCAAATTGAGCTCAATAGGCTTGTCCGAAATATATTTTAGGGACGATTTTGAAAGCATCATAAAGTCTCTAAGACACAAAAGTTAACCATATTATATCAGATGAAATGGTTAAAAAACACCTTCAGGTCATATCCTCAGAACATTGTAATTCAAAATAATACGAATGTCAAAAGTTACACTAGGTTTTGTATGTATTTATACTAAACGATACAGTCTTTACTGGTGAAAACCATGTAAAAATCCGTTCAATAGTTTACGAGATTACCGCGAACGTGTAGACAGTCGCGGCAGGAAACTTTGTTTTATTCTTTGCCCGCAACTTCTTTTGATTACATACATACATACATAAGCTCACGCCTTTATTCCTAGAGTGGGGTAGGCAGAGCTACAGAATTACTAACAACTCTAAAAACTTGTTAATAATTCTGTAACCACATTTTGCACAATTAGGCTAAGATGTTTAACGGTGTATTAGTGACAGATTGCAAGCCCATCGCCTAACAGTACTTCACAGCCTTTATTCCCTTAGTCGTCTCTTACGCCATCCACGGGAGGACATGGAGTGGCACTATTCTTACCCGGCAACCTCGCGGGTAATTTAATTAGTTTTTTTTTGATTAGTAATGCTTTTTCTTTTCTCCGTCGCGTATGGAAATCATAGTTTCTGGTACAGAAAGTGTCTCTGCTAATCCAAGGCCGGGATTATATGTGCCAAAATGTTCAGCCAGTAAGGCAACAGAAAAACATACGAACATACTCACAAACATTTATACATTTTCCAGCGACATCGTCTACGTACAACTCGATTATCCTACTAATATTATATATGCGAAAGTTAGTGTGTGTGTGTATGTGTGTGTGTTTGTTACTCCTTCACGCTGCAACGGCTGGACGGATTTTGATAAAATTTGGAAGATAGCTAATAGAAAATTTCAAAAGTTCCCAAGGGAATAACGATAATCTAAATCTACGCGGACGAAGTCGCGGGCAGAAGCAACGAGTAGTCACTAAATATTACTTCATAATAAATAAAAATCTGCCACTAAAGTAGAAATTAAATGCATTTCTACGTGGTTCAAATCTCGAAACCAAATGTTCATTAGGATGTGAAATCACAGCAGCCCATGAACTATGACAATATTAAAAAAAAACCCCAATCAACGGTGATCATCATTTCATCTTGTGTTCTCATAATGAATCAAACGGCATAAATAGCAATGTTAAAACCAGATATAACAGTTATCATCGAACATTTCCTGCAATAACTCGACCTCTAGTGATAAAGAGGTGACATAACTGCTGTTTAACAAGAAATCACTGACACGGTTTTACCCATTCGTCATAGTATGAAAATATGGATTGTTAGGGAAGTTTAGTCAATAGTTGGAAAAAAAAAACAGTGGGCCTTTACACAGGTCAGGGATAATTCGTCTAGATGTCTCTTAAATTAGGGCTTGCTCTTTGTTAATACACCGAGACACTGACAATGATATGAATGCATAGTTTCTGTAAAATAAATACATAAATACATACATACATTAAATCACGCCTGTTTCCCAGAGGGGTAGGCGGAGAACACTTCTTTCCATTTGCTACGATCTTGACAAATTTCTTTCGCTTCTTCCACATTCATACATCGAGTCATGCACGCACGTCGGTTTCGGGACTTAAGATTCGGCCCTTTTCCAGTATTTAAATTTTTATTTATTCACTTTCGATCTGTATATCTCTTTCGTAAATCTTCTTTCATCCATCCTTTCCAAATGACCGAACCATCGAAGCATGCCCTTTTCAATGTTAGTCACTACATCTTCTTTTATTCCACATTTCTCTCTGGCTTTTTCATTCCTTAAATACATAAAGAATATTCAAGACTCAAAACAAATATTCGCGTTCATTTAAATACTGGTCGCGAAGCTCCTTTACATTTCTCTTTTAAAATTCAACCAAATAACGAATCTGTGAATACAAAAGCACTATGTGTCAGAGTCAATGAGTAAAATGCAAAACGCTGTCGCCTGCAAATGGACGGTCGACATGAAAAGCCAGATGTCAGCGGTGTCAAATGTTTGGAGGGTAAAGTGGTTTGTGGTTTGTTCAAAAAGATGGAATAAAAACAAGTGAAACAATCGAGCCTTGAAAATCCTACTGCCTTTGTTGAATACGGATGTATGTTGACTCAGGTCAGAGGCTCGGTTTTACTTGGTAAAACCATATTTTTTTTATATCGTAGAGAAGACAACCGAGCACACATGCCACCTGATGGTAAGTGGAAACTGTGACCCATAGACATTCGCATTCACTGCAAATGCGTTGCCAACCCTGAGGACTAAGATGGAATGCTTCTATGCTAGTCATTTCACCGGCTGTCTTATCCCCAAACCGGAACACAACAATGCGAACACTGCTGTTTGGCGGTAGTTTAATGAATAAGATGGTGGTAGCGATCCGGACGGACCCTGCACAAGGTCCTACCAAAAAATTATAAATTTAAACTTTGTATCAAAGCCTTTACAACCTGGCCTAGTTGGTAGTGACCCTGCCTACGAAGCTAGCGGTCCCGGGTTCAAATCCCGGTAAGGGCAGATATTAGTGTGATGAGCGCGAATATTTGTTCCTGAGTCATGGATGTTTTCTATATATTTAAGTATATATTTCTCTATTTAAGTATCTATATCGTTGTCTAGTACCCATAGTACAAGCCTAGAGCTTAGTTTGGTACTAGGTCAATTGGTGTGACATTGTCCCCTGATATTTTTTGATATTTAAGATAGACAGGTACCCACTTCAGCAGAAATTGAAGACCAGTGGTTAAAATATTGCCAATGAGACTCCTTGGAAAAAACAACAATCTAAAATCCAATGATACCTGGTAGTTCATAATTTATCAAACAGTTGTCAGGAGATCATAATGAAACAGGTATGAATACATACTAACAATCATAAATATTAATAAGAGATCAGCGCGTTCAAGCAAACAAACAAACAAACAAACTCTTCAACTTAATAATACTAGTGTAGATTAAAAAACCCTGAGGGAAACCCTACTTTGAAAATCCAAGTTCGAAGTTACGTTACCTCCATCCCGGTCATTCACCATTCGAGACTTAATCGCGTGAAAGGGATGAGGCTAATGTAACTCCCGACTTCGATTGTCATAGTACAGTTTTCTGGTTTCGTAATGAAGTCGGAATAATTCAGCCCGTCCATCCAGGAAGTTGGCAGTAACACGGCGCGTAATGAAGAACAAGGCAAACGCATTTGCTGGAGATCACGTAAATACCAGCTTTTAGATTTGCAAGTACTCTGCCAAGGTTTTGGAGGCTTTTGTTTGGAATTAGGCAACTGAATCTTAATCCAACTAATATTATAAATGCAAAAGTTTGTTTGTTTCCTTGTCGCTCCTTCACACTGTAACGGCCGATCTGGATGAAATTTGCCAAAAAGATAGATTATAGTCTGGAATACCACTACCTATTTTGACACATTATTTGTTATCCTAGAAAATTGAAAAGTTCCTGAAGGAATAAAGATAAATGACTTCTACAGAAATTTATTAAATTAATTTATGTTGTACGTTGATGATATTGCTACTTACAACCTAAATCTTACTTAGTAAATAATGCCTTAGGTTAAGGTGACAGAGTTCAAATTAAATTAACTATGGAATTGTTATAATAAAAATCTCGGAAATTATGCATTATTTGACTATATGTTATACCACTATATATATACTCCAAATAGGGTCTAGAATCAATGGTTAAAATCCTTCGGGTACCTACGTCCCGGGCACGGTGTAGAATATAAAAATAAACCCCTATTCGTCCTGGTCACGCTATAACTTGAGAACGGCTGAACCGATTTGGCTGATTTCTTTTTTGTTTTGTTCATCATTATTAGGACAATGTTGGTATGAAAGAAAATAATTGAAAAATCCTCTGGGAAAGCCGCTGGTGTTCCGCTAGTATTAAATAGATATCAAGGGACCATCTCGCACAAATGGCACTAGGATTGTTCTATGGGTACTAGACAACGATAAAAATACCTATATAATACAAACTTAAATACAAGACTCAGAAACGAATACTTGCGCTCATCACACAAATATTTGCACATACCGGGAATCGAACCCGGGACTGCTAGCTTCGTAAACAGGAGCACCGCGCAAATAATGAAAACGCATGTTTTAGAGGTTTCTGCTACGTATAGGTTGAGAAAGTCTTTTCGAATAGTAAAGGCAATTCGAAAACGTGATGTATGGTCAAAAAGTCCGTGGTCGAACTACTTAGTTCTGTAAAAGTAGACGTTCGTATTCTACAAAAGAAGTCAAGTTTTCAACTGTTGCTTTTTGTTCCACTTGTTTACTGGTGGTTTCGCTTGTTTAAGCAAACGAAGAAACTTTCCTTCTAACAACTGAAGCATACTAATGAGTATTTGAAAACATACAGGGCTTTAAACTATCTATTACTAGCTTCTGCCTGCGACTCCGTCCGCGTGGAACTCGTTTATATCGTAGCTCCATACAAACTTTCACCCTCTATTTCACTTCATTAGAGTATGAGTCTCGGGATAAAAACTATTTTCTGTCCTTCTCCGGGACTCAAACTATCTCTATACCAAATTTCATATATATCGGTTCACCGGTTTAAGCGTAAAGAGGTAACAGACAGACACACTTTCGCATTTATAATATTAGTATCGATTAGCACTTAAACATAATTCTCTTGACAATCTCTGTGGAGACTTAATTTATTTTCCCATATTTTATATACCAGCCCATGAATACTGAATTACCGTCTGCAATTCCTCAAGTTAATGTCTTTTTGTCGCCTAAAATACGTCGTCTTGACTCGCAGACTCGCCCGACAGAGGTTTAATAATAGATTTCACTTGGGCTTGGCTACGAGTATGTTACGACTTTAAATCCATGCTTATGTTAGGTTATATTACGGAGATACATTTGTTGCATTGCATAATATAATTAGAAAAACATAGCAAAAACATCACTATTAAACAGCTAAAAAGATTTTGCCCGCGACTGCGTCCAAGTAGAAGCCTTTTATGGGTGCTCCCTCGGGAACTGTACAATTTTCCAGAATCAAAACTATCCGATATCCTGCTCCAGGACTTAACTTCTATGTGTGCCGTGTCAAGTTTCGTCCCCATCCGTTTAGTGGTTGAAGCGTGATTGAATAACAAACAATTTATAACATTTGTAAGAGTGATGTTTAATGTGTAGGTAAAGGAGCCAGCAATGTGTGTGGATGAAAAGGTTCAGACTTAGTTTGTGTTGTGAGCTTGCGAGTACTGAGCAATCGCAATGCTGTTATTCTGTCAGAATCATAAATAGGCGAAAGCGTTCGAAAAAAAAGAACAATTGTGATTTAATTATTAATAGTTATATCATTAAATAATAAATATTGCATTACAACAAAAATGCAAGCGTCATGATGAAGCCTGTATGCTCACTTACCTTTTTCATGTCATAAAAAAAGCAGATGCCAAGATTAACAAGCATCTATTCGTATGGAAGGAGTATTTGACACACAGGAGAGAATCAAAGAATGAACCTTAATTTTGAAGTCAGGTTGAATAATTAATAAAAGATCTAAAAGCTCATATTCCGCTTGCGCCATTGTTAATAATAATATAATATTCCTATGAACATAAATTTAATTACAACCCCAAAACAAAGGTTCATATTCGAAAAAAAAATGTTTGGCTTTCAGACACGTAGAGCAAAACAAAGGTGCGTTGTAAGCGTGATGAAAGGACTCATTGTTATAACTTTATTGTAAAATGTGTTCTTAGTTTAAAACAGTGGCCAAACGGGATGTTTTTTCTCTCTTAGGAAACGGGATTTAAACCGAATGGCCCCATGGTCAGGAAAAATGGTCAGGTGTTAGTGATGATTTTTTAACTTACTAATATTGTTCAGTCTTTGAAATCCATTTTAATCAAAGTTTTACAAAATTAGTTTACGAAAAGATCGTTATACAAAAGAATAATGCAAATAATTACGTTGTTAAAATCTTTTTACTTTGGTCCTTCGAGCCGGATTACTTAGTAACAAAAACAACTAAACTGTAACGGTTCTAGTGTTAAGTTTAAAATAGTCGTGGACTAAGTGACAGCACAAAGGCGATCTAAATAGGTGAATATGCAAGCGCTGTAGGTACTGTAATGTTTGCGTTTCTATGTTGGTACAACTGATTCCTGTAACCTCTACCATGGAACTTGTGCATGGCAGAGAATCACCTTTTAAAAGAACAGATGATAACTTCGAAAACAATAACCGCTAATACATAAGTAAATGAGAGCTATCGTAACGGTAAGATGACAAAGGCAATGTGGTTCTACCTATTAAAAAAAAATAGAGCATCTGGTCCGGTCTTGCGGTGATCACTTTTCATCTTATGATCTTCTGGATATATAGATATTTTTTTATTTTTTGTTGCGAAAAATTAACTTTCATTACAAAAGAAAGTCAATAAAGTCTTAGTAATCTTTACATATTATAAAACAAAGTCGCTTCTCGCTAGTGGCCCTTCTGTATGTATAGGTACGCTTACATCTTTCAAACTACGCATTGGATTTAAATACGGTTACAGAAATCTCACACATACCGAAGCAAAACGAGGCGCGAGAGCTGGTCGTTGGTGTGATATAAATGAAAATAGAGTCCTTGAATTGTATTTTATTCTATTTTTAAACTAAAATCTGAGTAATAACACACTTATCTCTGCATCCTGTGGTAACGCAGCCAAAGCAGTATTTCCCGATGCATTCGAGAACATGCAAACAGCACGCTACCTTGTTTTATTGTCGACTTAGCCGAAAAGCGGACGAATACGGGCCGCTGTTGATTTTCAGCCCAACGTAGGCGTACCATGTAGCTGTATTTACCTAGACCTCTATAATGAAGGAGAACTTCTAGAATAATTCTAGGCGGTAAAACCCGTATCGTCTTTAACCAGTGGGGCTAGACAAGTTGCTTCCCGCTAACGTAAACGACTTTCGAAAACTGACAATACAGACTAAACTGACGATAACGAACGCCGAATGCATGCCTCTGTTATGGTATTGTTTTTAACTCGCCCGGTATTTCTATCAAGTATATTAAAATTATCGAAACGTCGACAATACTCGAAGGCGATATCGTTAGTACTTTAGAAAAATCTCGTATCTGATATTTCGACAAATATGTGTTTGAACTTCATTCTTTTCACGTTTAATTTTAAAATCGTTGGTCACGATATATTATGAGATACTAGCTGTTGCCCGCGACTTCGTCCGCGCATTAAAATAAAACATAGCTTATGTTCATCAGGAATGTTGTAGAATTCTAATGGTGAAAGAATTTTTCAAATAGGTCCAGTAGTTTCAGAGCCTATTCAATGCAAACAAACAAACAAACAAATCTTTCCTCTTTATAATATTAGTCTACACTAGAGGTAGGTTTTATCAAAGCAATGACGATATGGTTTTTATGCTGGTTTCACCATCAGTTAGATATTTTTTCACCGATGCGTTTTATGTAAGTATAAAAAATACTGGTTTATATACGGGTGTTACAGAAAACTCACGTAAACCGAAGCGAAGCGAGGGTAGGTTGCTAGTTAACAGATCAAACAAATCTCTAGATTGGCTTTATTTCCTTCGAGTGCGTTCTATCCCTTAAGTCCTTAGCGATGATAGATACTAAGACGGTCTTTTTTTTTACGGCATAGATAAGACAAACGAACACACAGGCCACCTGATGGTAAGCGGAATCTGCGACCCATAGACATTTGCATTCACAAGACTGCAATGCAATCCTAAGACTGCAAATGCTTTACCAACCCTGAGGACTAAGATGGAATGCCTCTATGCTAGTCATTTCACCGGCTGTCTTATCCCCAAACCGGAACACAGCAATGCGAACACTGCTGTTTGGCGGTAGGTTAATGGATAAGATGGTGGTAGCGATCCGAAAGGACCCTGCACAAGGTCCTACCACCCGCCCGATCTTAAAGACGCGTTTTAACATTGAACATCCCTCTTTTTAAAGCAGGGGGTTAAAGTCAGATCTGCTTATTCCACAGTAGGCGAAGCTTAAAATAAAACTAGTTACAAGTTGGTCGGGCGAAATAAAGACGTCGGCGGGAACGAGAGTCGTAACGACGCCCATTCGGGCGTGCGTCCAACGCCGCCGCTATGTTCTTTGTGTGTTGCTGCTCCCTTCCACTGTGTACCCTTACTATAATCCAGGGGCTCTGTCCCAATTTGTATAAGCCTAGCTTGTTTCCTAATAGTAATCATATTGTTCACGTGAGTAAGCCTCTGGGGACTTGTTGTTTTGGTGGTTTTTTTTCAATTTATTTTTTAATTCAATTATTGTAATTGGATTAAAAATTTACCAAGTTATTTAAGAAATGAAAAATACATTTGATTATACAAAAAATATACTTACCTTGATATATATGAACATTGAAGAACTGTTTATTTTTATAAATAGTGTTTGTTTGTACTTATTAGAGTATATATCTCTATAAAAACATTGTCACCTTTAGATATCCATTATACAGGGTCAAGAGAGGATTTTTGTTGTACATATTTTTGCACTTGACTGTATTTATGTTAAATAAATGTAGGTTATAGGCATCAGTGCTCAGCCAGAGACCTGTAGTCGGCCTCTGCCTATAGTTTATATGAGTGGGAAGAGTCCGAAAGATATATTTCCCACTCTTCGCACTCATATAAGGTCGACTACTGGTCTCTGGCTGACCAGTGGTGACTTTACCCTATTAATTTCTTTTATTTTTTGAAAATTGCAGCCAAATGTGGAACAAAGCACATTTTTGCAACAAAACACGAGTGCAACAGAAATGCAACAGCAGTGAAACAATGCGGTCAGATCGCAATGCATGCTGATTGTCACTGGATTTACATATTACACAGGGTTTTAACCATATTGTGACGATGACGTAGCTTTCCCAAGTCTTTTTAGGGTTCCTTTGTCAACAAGGAACCCTTACAGTTTCGCCATGTTGTCTGTCCGTTTTCCTGCGGTTTAACTCAGGGAGCTTTGCTACTACAAAGCTATAAATAGGCATACATGTAAAATCAAATTCAGAAAAATCAATTATTTTTTTGGCTATATCTCATACATGTGAAGCAAAGGTAATTTATTAGTGTGACGTGGTGTGGTGTGAGGATAGCTCTTAAAAAAACATTATTTCGGAAATATTGAAGTCGAAAAGTGTCATTTTCAAGTTGCGTACCCTTCGGCCCCTACAGCCAGAAGCACAAATGATAAAAATCTGAAAAATATCTTAAAATAAACGACTAAGTAGATTTTACTAGTTCCTAAGCTAAAGGCGACTAAAGTGTTTGTAATAGGTTTATAGCTACTAAAAATCATCCTTGTCCTCCAGCCCTTATCCCACACTAAGTGAGGTCGGCACAACATGTCTTCACCTAAAACCATGTTGCATAATAGATTTGGCTAACTGTTTTACAACCGGCCACCTGCCTGACATCAACCCTTCTTGGGAACCTCCAGAATACGCTTCCTACTGATTCCTGAATGGTCTAGTGAGTAGGTCATAAGTGATCAGGGGTGTTATTCTATCAAAAACAACGGACGGTAGGACGAACGAGCGAAATCGCAGCGGCGAGTTTAAGTAGTCCCGTCAGAGTGAACAAAACACATTTTAGCGCGTGCATTTTCCATTTGGCAGCATGGTTTCTGTAGTTAAGATCGCACGTATAAGGCTGCCTAATTGTGAATGCACTTGTTCACTCGACGGGACTACTTACTTAAACTCTCCGCTGCGATGTCGCTCGTTCGTCCGACCGTCCGATGTTTTTGAGAGAATACACCCCAGTACCATTTTTACGCTCCCTCAATAGCCTTTTACGATACCCATAGGAAGGTATGGGGTAGTGCTATTCTATTCTGCCGGCACTAAAAGGCTCACCACCGGCTCCAGAGGGCCCAGACAAGATGCATTACGATAACTATCGTTTCTATTCGTTTAGTTTTTAAACCAATCGCATCTCTGGCACATCACGTGACTTTTCGTATCACGTCATCTACCAGTGACGCGATTGGTTTAAAAACTAAACGAAGAGAAACGCTAGCCAGCGTAGTGCATCTTGTCTGGGCCCTCAGATCACTACTATAAAAAGAAAATTAGTTCATAAATGTTATTATAACGGCAACAATATTGTAACGGTATTGGTTTAAAGTAAAATGGAATATAGGCCCTGTTGGTTTTATTTGCACAATATTTTGGACACAATTCAATATAAAAAATATTTTTACTGCAGTACATAAATGATAAATATTCTTGAAATAATGAAATGTTAAGATCTTTCCGGACATTATTCAAACGACGAACTATGTCAAAACAGTAAAATTTCCCTAACAACTAACAAAACACGGTAAAATATATTCTCTTGTAGTAACCCCGAGAAATCTATTGAGAGAAGACTAACTGATCATTCATAGCAATGCAAATCTTTCTGTAAGCCATAACTTAAATGTTAATAGTAGCTAATCGGTTCCACGAAAGCCTCCTTGAACTAACAGAGCTTTTTGTTATTCTATTGAACAATGTTTCGTCGACAAAGTCACCGGCGAACGCTACTTGACCCGTCAGGTCTGCTAAAGTCGTGGTTCGTTCGATTTTTCAACGTGTCAATCGCTCGGCAGAAAAATTATACTAATGAAAACAATAGGTATAAAATATACTTAAGCTTATTGAATAATTGATCAGAAACTGAATTTAGCAAGCTTAATTGATTGTCACGCATTTGAAAATTCTTTAATGATAAGTAGTATTTTTTTAATCTAGGGGTTTGATGGCAAATTGACAGTTTAATGTTCACAAAGAAACAAAATACAAAATAACTTAATGACCTAGTACTAGGTAATGTAAAATGTTTCAAGCTCAGGGTAGTGATTCTCTCAACAACGACGGTCGGACGGACGAACGAACCGTCAGTGAGAACAAAACATATTTAAGCGCGTGCTTTTTCAATTTAACAGCATGGTTGCTGCCGATGGATTGAACGTATAAGGCGGCTTATTTGAAAATGCAAGAGCTATAATGTTTTTTGTTCGCTCTGACGGGACTACTTAAAGTCGCCGCTGCGATTTCGCTCATCCGTCCGACCGTCCGTTGTTTTTGAGGGAATAGCACCCCAGTATGGTTATGTGTTTTGAATGAATATTAGGTATTATTATGTAGTCCCACTTCTTAGTACTTATTTATTAATGTATAAACATATTTTTTATTTATTTAAATAACTCTTCTTTTGTTTGTTTGTTTATCTTTTAACTATCTTCTTAGTAAGTTTTTCTGGAAGAGGTATTTAGCAATAAGGCCGTCTATTGTTTCACTCGGTAACATTGTCTTTGTACTTATTTTCCATGCTGTTTTTGCATGTGGTGTTCAATATATTATATTTGTTGTATTGCATGTTACTACCTTTGAAGCTATATACCTATCGCCGCATATTGTCTTAGAGCGTACGGGTCACGTTACAATTGCCGATCCAATTGGTCGTCGAACGAGCGATTAAGAGAATGGTGTCGACTGCTTGTTATGTTAATTGTGTCCCAGATAAACATAAACACTGCTTTTATTGAATAGCCAATTCTAAGACGCTGTTAAATGGTATTTTGTGTCCAATTATATTTCTTTTTGCACACCACTGTGCAAAAAATATGTTTCGCTCAATAATTATACATGTATAGCGTTGCGTTTGTAGACTAGGCAAGATTTGACTCTGTCTTAATTATGCACGTACATACATACATACATACCGCCACGTCTCGTTCCCAGAGTGGGGTAGACAGAGCTACAGAATTACTAACAACTCTAAAAACTTGTTAATAATTCTGTAACCACATTTTGCACCATTAGGCTAAGATGTTTACCAGTGAATTAGTGACAGGTTGCAAGCCCATCGACTAAAAGTATTACACGGCCTTTATTTCCTTAGTCATTCCCTACGACATACACGGGAAGACATGGAGTGGCACTATTCTAACCCGGCAACCACAGGGGGATTATGTTCATACAAAAAATTTTGAGTTTAAAAATGCCAGTCTTCAATAGCTGTATAAGATTCT
Organism: Acleris laterana; assembly: GCA_963966035.1. Lineage (NCBI taxonomy): Eukaryota > Metazoa > Arthropoda > Insecta > Lepidoptera > Tortricidae > Acleris > Acleris laterana. The sequence goes on from OZ014451.1 coordinate 3,071,024, forward strand.
TCCATGAGTTTAATAACGAGTCAAAAATTGCTGTGTTTGACTAATTATTTTATAAAAATCATTTTCCTTTCTAGGGATAGAAATTCCACTTTCTTCCTGATATCGGTACTTCACCTCATATGAGTTAGAACGTTGTTGTATTGTTAAAATAACGTCCAAGTTCAATTAACTTCACGTATACTATCACGCCTAAAATGTAAACTTGCCTAAGAAATTAAGTTAGACGTTCGGTCAAGTTCCTCGCCGACAGTTCCCCAGTTCGAGTAACTAATCGATGTATAAATCAGTTAGAGCTTCGGGTTAATACGTCAAACTCGCCGGCCTAATGGAAAGCGTAGCGTAGTTTATCAAAGGGACTTGAGTGAACTATGTTTGACGAACTTGGCCGTTAGCGCTACCTATGTGTTTCAATTTTAGTTGGGCGAGAATGGTTAAGTACGAGCAACTACTAGTAAACATGTGTTAATTGTATATGAGTTTTGAGGTTGTTGATTTTGGTTTAAGACTGCACCGAGCAAACGTCGAGCGTCCAGTGGCGCCCTCATTACAATTATTGTGTTTTCTAATAAATTATAGATTTTTCTTGCAATCAGACAATACGTTTTTTAGCGCAAGTAAAACACAATTTATGGGATACGTAACAAACTTAAATAACAATTACCCTTTGAGTAGTCAGCTTACCGGGAAAAGGTGGCCACTTTTTTCCGTTAAGTTGATAACTCGAAGGTGAATTGTTATTAAACTATTTGATATAGGTACCATATAAGTTGTATTTTCATTTGTACCTAGTACAAAAACCTACCGACAAAGTTTAAGAATATACTTTGTTTTATTAGAAAACACAATAATAGTAATGAGGGCGCCACTGTACATCCGGCGTACACTCGGCGCAGTCTTAATGACCGATTGTTTTATCCCGATATAAAAATAATAGCTATACTCGAATAGGTAAAGTTTATCACTTTTTTACACTACAGAAATAAAGCTACAAGTTATCTCACGAATACGGTTATTTGAATATTGAAAACTATGAGACATGTTAGTACTTATCTAAACTAATTAATATATAATAATAATGATCTAAGGGGAGAATCTCACATAAAGTGACCTAGTTCTATTTTTGATAAACAAGAATTTATTATAAAAAAAAATGTGAAAATTTTACTACATCATGGTGAAACTCGCAACAAAATCTATTGCGTGGTTTAGGAGCTAGCCGTTTTTTTAAAACTATGTAAAGTTAAAGACACTGGGTTCAACACACCCTCTATAAATGCACCTCTTAAGCGAGAACTTAAATAAAAAAATATCAAATTCACTTCAACGCCGTAACTCTAAAAATAATCTTCTAACAGAGTTTAAAGTAAACAGTTAAAATTAACTGCGGATCGCCCTTTGATGGAGTGTTTACTCTAACCATTAGTTGACCCGCCGTTAACTTAGTTAACACGCGGTTTTGCTTGTTTACAACTGCTTTGATATGTATAACTAATGATAGATTATAAAAGGTGAGTGTGTTTATGTTAAGTATCGTTTGATCGTAAAAAATAACGCATAATCATCTATACTTTTAAGTTTTATTATCTTATTCATAAACGCAAAAGTGTGCTTTAAGAATGCTAAACCCGAAACTTAACTTAGTCATTAATAATTTGTAAAATTGCAAAGTTGTTTGTCTTGGGGACACCGTTGAAGTAGGAAACCATATCAAACTTTTATTTGGTTGTCTTGTGGTTTTTTTTCTTTTTTCTCCCTTTATCTGTCTCGTAATATTTTTGACATGATTTCCTGCTGAACTACGCATGATATTTGATATTATATTTAATTTAATATTCATAGCTTTATGTAATGCTAGACTAAGTAGTATCATTGTAGTATTGTATATGGTTAAAAAACGACTGACTGCTGAGTTTCTTGCGGCGTTTCTTCTCGGCAGTGGTCTCCTCTTGGGAAGCGCTGGTAGATTCTTGACGTGTAAAAGAGCCCGTGCGGCCTACTGACTAAATAAATATATTTTATCTTTTATCTTTTTTTATCTTTATCTTTCAAAGTGACATTTAAAGACAGAACTAAAAGATTTAAGTCTGGTTCAGCGAAGGCTTCCGGTAACCTTCGGGAAGGGAAGATGGCCGATTAAAAGATGTCCGGCTTTGTACTATTTTACTGATTTACTCTATACTCTTGACACTGGCGACGATCACTGCGAACTACCGCGATGGACCGCCATTTTTAAAAAATAAGAAGAAGAAGACCTTATCTTTCAAAGTGACACTTCAATTTGTCAGTTACCTACTTCAGTTGCAGTTAAAAAACCAGGACCAGGTTCAAAGAGAGAGAAACGTTACAGCATTTTCTATAGACATTTTACCTTCACAATCCTTTTAATAGAGTCCAGTAAAGTTGATCTCCCTTCGTTCGGGAACGGAACTCTAAAAAGTATTTAATCCACCTCACCCTGTAAGTGTCAAAGTGATTATGTCAACACTTTAAAAAAGACTTAACGTCCTTTAAATCAAACATTATAACACTCCTCAATCAAAACAAAATAAATAATCCGCTAACGAAACCAAAACTGCCATTGACAGCATTCTAATTTTACCAACTTATTAATGCCGATGACAGCGTCGCTCTCATCTTAGGAAATACGAGAGTTAGTACGTAGAGAAGTTAGTTCCATGTTTGCCCACACGCAGAGTTAAGTTTGTGTTGATATAATGCCTTTCTCGGCCTCGGTGTGTCGCGATGGGCCAAGGTAACTGGGCGTCATCGTTAGTTGATAAAAAAAAAGTTACGTGTAAAATACGAAACTAAGAAGCAGTAGTTAGGAAAACTAAGAGACAAAGTTGTATTGACCAGTATCATTAAAACTTTGATAATTCCTTAACTAAATAACATACTTTTTTTTTTTATTATAAGAAGAAAAGAAATGCAGTATAAAAATAAAACATATTTTTTTTTATTGAAAAGTTAACATTCTTAAACGGCATAAAGGAGGTTTTTTTCGTCTTTAACATAGGTATGTTAAGGTTTGGAACACCCTGTATAACGGGTAATAATTGCATGTAGGGGTAAAATAAATCACGTTCAAATACCGAAAATACTATGCCAATCTTTGCATTTTAAATGTGAGAGTGTGTGTGATTGTTATTTTGTACCGCTTGATGATCGGTGAGATGAGTATGGGAGAGAGACAGTGTACCGAGTACTCAGTTTACTGAGACAGGCATAAGCTCTTTATCCCAGACAATATCCCCGAGGAAAAGTGTTTAACTACACACACATACACTCATGCCTTCATTCCCAGAGTGGGGTAGGCAGAGCTAAAGAATTACCAACAACTCTCAAAACCTGTTGATAAGTCTAAGATGTTTATCAGTGTAATAGTGACAGGTTTATAGAGTTGTTGGTAATTCTGTAGCGGCCTACCCCACTCTGGGAATTAAGGCGTATGATGATGACAGTGACAGGTTGCAAGCCCATCGCCTAACAGTACTACAAGCCTTTATTCCCTTAGTCGACTCTTACAACATCCACGGGAAGACATGGAGTGGCACTATTCTAACCCGGCAACCACACGGATATATTGATTAACTAGTCACTACATAGTATAAAACAAAGTCGCTTCTCGCTGTCTGTCCCTATGTATGCTTAGATCTTTAAAACAACGCAACGGATTTTGATGCGGGTTTTTTTTAATAGATAGGTGATTCAAGAGGAAGGTTTATGTGTATAATAGATTCTGGTTTATGTACGGGTGTTACAGAAAACTCACATAAACCGAAGCGAAGCGAGGGCGGGTCGCTAGTTCTTTATAAAAGAGAAAGAATTATTTTATTGTAGTGATTGGCGGAAACACGACATTCCAAATGACGACTTTACCAACTATAATAGTCTATACTTTTAGGTAGGTATTTAAAAAATGTAAACAAAACTACCACGTGATATAATATAGTTCGCCAGCCAATAGAAGCAGAACACTGATACGTCAAAGTGCAATAAAACAGTTTTGATTTGCTATTTAACAATGTCACGTGGTTTGGATTGTTTACATTCTTTTAAATACATAAAAGTATAGACTATAGATTAATAACCCACACAATAGCGAAACTACTTTCAAACTGATATCAAACTATCTAAACAATTTTCATACTACTTAGTCCACCATCCCGATTTAACTTTTTTTTAAATTAAACCGCGTCCGAATCGATCCATTTGGACGATGTTACAAACAGGCATACAGATACACAGGCACACAGATACCTACATAGATACACGTTTAACTTATAGGTATTTGTTCCCGTGTCGTGATTCAAAAAAAGGCTCAACAAACTGGGTAGTGATTCTGTAAACAACGCCGGTCGTGCGGACTGTCGAGTGATATCCAAGCGGCGAGATTAAGTAGTCCCGTCAGTGCGAACAAAACACATTGTAGCGTGTGCATTTTCAATTAAGCAGCCTTATACGTTCGACCCATCGTGCTGCTAAATTCCTTCACCTTCACTATGTTTTTTTGTCACGTATTATTCTAGTAATCAAACTAATTATTATTCCAACTCATGGGTACAATGGCTACTGTTATCTACATTTGTCATCCAAAAGAAAAAGGTAGTATAGGAGTGTGAAATCCATGCGTATGCTGCCTTCTTGCTTTGCACGGCAGAGTTCTGTCGTGACCAGCGGCGCACGCGTCGCTGACGTGACGGCACTTGACGGCAGACCGGATGATAACGAACATGTTTGTGTAACAATTGCAACAGAGATAAAACAAAAGTATCGCAAAGACAAGGACGTATGTATTTTTAACCAAAGAGGCTAAGACTAAAAAGGTGTTATAGGTTTGATCTCACAACGTTACGTTAGAGGAGGTAAATTAAAAACAAAACAATATTATTATTATATTAGCAATTTTGTATTATATTAGCAAGTAAAGGTGCGCCCACACCGGAGCTTAACGGTGCGTATATTACGGTGTCGTTGCGTAAACAAAAGACGGGGTCATAGTAACAACATGGCGCCGTTTGACGCAGCGTAATATACGCACGCACCGTTAAGCAGCGGTGTGGGCGCAGCCTAATAATTAAAATGTTGATGAGATTTAATAAATGATTAATGTTCGTAATCCTACTTACTGTCAATGAACACAAAAAGTGACAACGTTAATTTCATTAAACATTCCAACATTTACAACGAACTTACATTCCAATACCAAGGTCGCGTGGCGTGCACTTAACGAGCAGTCAAATTAAGTCAAATAAGTGAGTAGACTTCGAACACAACAGGTGCGAAATCTGTCGAGCATCTGCTGGGGTTAGGGTTGTCGGATATTTTATTATTTGTATTAAAAAAATACATTAGTTTAATTTGTAAATAATATAACAAACAATGTAAGCAAATACTGTCACAACTAATATTATAAATGCGAAAGTTCAGTTTGTTACTCCTGCACGCTGTAACGGATGGACGGATTTTGATGAAATTTGAAATGGAGGTTGTTTATACATACTCTGGCACACTACTTTTTATATAGAAAAAAAAAGGAATAGCGATAATTGAAATCTACGCAGACAAAGTTGCGGGCAAAAGCTAGTATAGTATATTTGGATCATCGAGCTGGTATGATGATGGAGATGAAAGGCTTATTGTAGATCCATCCGTTTGATCTCATTTGACTCGGGTTTTGATAGTTAGTTTATTAACAGTGTTAAAAGTATATCCGGCCATTAACTGCGGTGTGAAAAATTGATGTTGTGAAAAAGAAAAGAGTTTTTTTGACGCTTCACCTTCACAAGTTACACCTGTATAAAATTTCATCAAAATCAATTTAACAGTTTACTCGTGCAGGCGTAACAAACAGACAAACTCACTCTTAAGTCTTAACACTAGCCTCGGTCAAGATACTCACGATTACACTTAACATTAAAAATACTATCAATTATATAACAAATAGGTTTTTTATTTGTGTATTTAAACAACATTAACTAACGAGGATAACCCTTAACCTTGCTTACGCGCAGACAAACCGATTGATCGATGATCCGATAAATACCATCATCGATCACGAATGAAGCCTTTTAAAGATTATATCGATTTTTGTCTAGAAGTCAAGGTGCGTTTCTAATTTGTTCATTGTGATAAATAATAGGTATTTATTTGCTATTTTCTAACAAAACAAAAACTTTTAAGGCTTTTGACCGTGACTTCCTTGGTGTAGAATTAATTTGTTTACTTATATATTTTGTTTTTTTTCTGGCACAAAGAATATCCTAAAATCCAGAAATAAATCGATCTCAACAAAATTAAAAAAAATATGTATTGGTTGAACCGCTTAACTGTTTAAGCGTAATAAACACAGATAAACAGGCAATTTTTTGTAGTAATAAGTTATGTATAAATCTAATCAGTTGATATTAATTATCTTAAGAAATTATGTAGGCATGGTTTTTGAATCAAATTTAAATGAGTGGCAACCCTGAAAACTTACAGTGTTTTATCGAGAAATGAACTTTACTTCAACTTGATTACAGTTCATTTTTCAAGTGTAAGTGTTCAAAAAATTAAAAAACGGTACAGAAATGCGTACAAAAAAATTGCGTGCCAAATCCTGTGAGCAGGTGGTTGGGAACAACTTGTGTGGCAAAAAACGGTAATTTAAACATACTTGCATTGAAAGAGTCTCTTATCTTTATAATTTCTTAATGATGTAAAACGATATATTGGGGACGGACAAATTCGCTCAGATATACATCTGTTACGACTTCTTTAGTAAATGTGACTTGTTCTTGTTCTAACCAGTTTTTATTCTGAATTGAAACTTTAGTAATATTAGGAGATAAAGGAACATGGGCAACTTAGTATGGAGCTTGGACCCAGAACCAACACAGCTGAGAGTTAGGTCATTAAAAGGATCTATAAATATACTTCATTTTGTTCTATAGGCACCAAGTTGTATTCCATTTCAGGACCGAGATATTCATATTTCAGTCAGTGTGTATGTATAAGGTCTACGGGGTTTCTCTTAATGATAGGCTACCATACCAATCATTAATCGATAGGATAAGAATATAAAAGCGATAAACAGAAAATAATAAGTAGGTACTAAAACAAGAGAAAGATAACCGGCGGTCTAATCGCTAAAAAGCGATCTCTTCCAGACAACCTTGAGGTAGCGGAAAAAAGTTAAATTGACATGACAGAACCGAGCGTTTGACGTTTGATTATTTTATTTATTAATATAATCAGTATTTACAGCAAATTAATGTGATCTTATTATTCTCATTATACATTAATAACCAAGTCATTCAAATGACCTGCAGGATGATTAAATGGCATATTCGGTAGCAATACCTTCATTATTACTACATATATTGTTTGTTACCTACCCTCCAAAATGTTAAATACCCTAGCCACAGATTCTTCATAGTTCGTTTTCACTCTAAATTAAAAAATGAATATTTCAGTTCTGCAATGGAATTCGACTTTGTGCCCATATAATTAAATGAAGTAGATTTAAAGACCTATTTAATAGCTCAACTCTCATGCCTGTTGGTTCTGGGTCCATTTTGACGCATGGTCCTTTAAAAAAGTTGTGAAATAGTTTTACAATTTACTTACTACAAAACTAACTCGCTGCATATTTTTTCTGATTGCTTTTTTAACACTATTTTGTTTTGTCTTTAATCAGGACATTATATTCCACTTTGTCGTGTGGATTGTTTTTGCGTTGTTATGAGGATTGCGCAGCAAAAAAAAACATACAAAATGCGATAACGTTTCTTTCCCCTTAAAGTCCGATTTTCACGATGTTTGAATATGTTGAAAATATTATGAAAAAGGCCTTTCCAAGAAAATATTAAAAAAAAAAGATGGAAACCTATAAACTTGGATTTTCATAACAACTACAACATATTCATGAATCGATTATATTATGGAAAGGCGTTGCCCTACCCGTCGTCGCTTTAAAGATGTACCTTTTAGTTCATAGAAAAAGCCCCCCCTAAAAGCAATTCTAGAGTCGCCAGGAGGCTCTTTAACAAAGTCAGCTTGCCCCGTAAATGCCTATTATAGAAGAGATAAGTTTAACAGCTGTATTTACCTCATAATAAACAACAAAAGTCGGCCTTCAGTTGCTTAATTGCTTTAGTGGCCTCACTAGGGAAATGATTTCCTCAACGCACGTCACGTGAGATGACTTTATTATTGTTTGGAGAGTTGAATACCCAAATCTTAACGTAAGTAGCTTTGAATTAGGAAGAGATGTGTAAATTCATAAAATAATAATAATAATTATTATTATTATTATTATTACCTATTTATTTTCACAATTCACATAGTTACAAATAAAGCAGTATCCGGTATAAACAAATAATTTAAATTTAGGAAAGATTTCAACGGGTATTTCTTATATTGGAAATATTTTATAATTCTATGTGTCTGACAAATTGAAAATACAAACAACATATTATGTTTATTCCAAAAGCATTTTAAAGAATAGGCTAATTCGCTCACATTTTATTTGTAATATATTTTATTTTATTGCAGAGTGAGTTATACGCTCAAAACTTATTAATATTGATATGTACTAATATTTTAAATGCGATAGTGTGTCTGTCTGTCTGTTACCTCTTCACGCTTAAACCGCTAAACCGATTTAGGTGAAATTTGGTGCAAAGATAGTTTGAATCCTGGGAAAGGACATAGGATAGTTTTTTTCCTGAAATTCATCCCCTTAGGTGAAAATTTGTATGGAGCTACGATATAAACGAGTTCCACGCGGACGGAGTCGCGGGCAGAAGCCAGTATTGATATAAAGGCCAAAATACATCGGTAGTTTTACACATACAAATCAAATAAGTAGTTTTGTTAACATTGATAACATTAAAAACTGAGATTATTGCTTAAGTGGTATTAATATAAACATTGAGAACAAGAGATACAGAAGACCATCATCTTTCAAATTAATGCTGCAATATGAAGAAAATAATTGAGTTAATATATAGCATGTCGCTTATCATGTTTAAATGCAGTTGAGAGCGCAATGAATCTGGGTGGGTCACAAGATTTCTCCCAGCCGACAGATGAAATTAAAGCTGTAGGTAGGTATGACTTAAAATGATAAATCTGGATACATCGTATTTTTACAATGTATGGTCGTTTAAAACCATTTCGAGAAGGTTTTTTAAGTTTCAGGATTCAAAGATGACATAATAATTATCAGTGGGGTTATTAGTACGTTATCTGTGCAACTCATTTTACGCTCAGAGAAAAGGACAGAGCTATTTACCTGCCATAGCTCCGTCCTTTAAGCTCACCATAAAATGAACTGCAAAGCCATGTCATAATAACCCCCCAGGACAAAAAATATACGTCGATGAAAATAGAATAGACGTAAGAGGTGTGATGGAAGACAGACACATCGGTATATAAAACCCAAAATAAAACGGGGGTAGTAATTAGTTTTTTGGTTTACTGTTTCTGACGTATGTATATCTTTCAGTCACACGTCATATACAGTTTGTCAACGGGTAAATTATTTTTATTTGAAAGCTTTTAAATCTAAGCTAGTTTCAGAGTAATAAGCCCTAAAACCTAAAACTAGTTTCGCGTAGGGTTCTCGTTGGAAATGATTACAGTTTTTAGACTAGGTGATTCTGTAGCTCTGCCTACCCATTCATGGAACGAAGGCGTGAGGTTATGTATGTATCTATGAATGTTGGCATACAGTAAGTAAAGAACCGTTGTATTTTTAAATTATGAATTTACATTCCAATCATAAACTACAATTCAATAGCAAATTGACTCATAATACCCTAGAAGCTTTATATTACTCGACTAAGCCCTCCTTTCGACATGTTATCGAATTGTTTTTAATTTGGCCGTTACAGTCAAGTAAATAAGAGCTATCGTAACGTTGACAATACGATAACATGTCAAAAGCGATATGGTTGTACAAAGTAGAATAGAGCTCATGATCTAAAAGTTTGATTAACTACTAAACATGTTTTATTGCACACCTTGTACTTTAACCGACAGATCATAAACATGAACAAGCGATTTGGTATAACCGCCAAGGCGATGTGGCCACAGATTGCAAACGGCTATGGCACTCGTAATTATATCTTTGTTAAGTAGAATATGTAGGCATCATTGGATATCATTTGTCAGATGTTGGCGCTCTATTTTAAAAATAGGATTTGTCTGTAGAAGTCGCATATCGCTTTTCCATCGGGAACTATCAAAAGTATAATATAATATTATCATAACTCGATGTATGAATGTGGAAGAAGCGAAAGAAATTTGTCAAGATCGTAGCAAATGGAAATTGGTCTCTGCTTACCCCTCTGGGAAACTGGCGTGATTTAATGTATGTATGTATGTATATAATATTAATTCAGGATATGAACTATATGTGTGTTAAATTACGTCCGAATTTGTAAATTTTTTTATGCAAGAGTGACAAACATTCAAACAAATTAAGAAGAGTAGTAGTTCGATATATCGAGTGTTGAATGTGCTGTGCTCAAGGTTTTTTAATCAGAGGGGCCATTGGTTAACGCACTCGCAATTGCAATTGTTTTCATTTTTAAAATCGAAGGCTTATCTGCATACAAAATGAAAACAATTGTTCCGCTTTGAAGCCAATTGAGATTGCGAGTGCGTTAGGCAATAGAGACGCAGATCTTAATTTAGAATAATTATTAAGTCATCAACGTATAATTATTTAACGATGATCTCTCATACGTCTCAAAGACTTACTTCGTGCATGGCCTCTATTGTTCTGGGTAAAAACAATATTGCATTTGAGGTGTATTGTTATCAACTTGGCCGCTAATACTGTGAAGTCAATAAGAGATATCATAACGTTGACAATACGCACGTCAAAATCATTTACGCAGTAGAATAGAAGCCCATAGGCCTTCTTTTCCGTAGATATCTAAATAAATAAATATAAGGGGACAATCTCACATCAATTGACTTAGTCCCAAACTAAGCTTTAGGCTTGTACCTACTATGGGTACTAGACAACGATGTAAATACTTATATAGAGAAATAAATACGTAAATACATAGATACAATCCATGACTCAGGATCAAATATTCGCGCTCATTACACTAATATCTGCCCTTACCGGGATTCAAACCCAGGACCACCAGCTTCGTAGGCAGGGTCACTACCCACTAGGCCAGCGTGTCGTCCATCTTTTTTTTGTTGGATGGTGGAGAAGACTAGTGATGCAGCTGATCAGATCTGCGGCTATAGCTTATGTAAATGAATCGTGGCTTTTCAAATGTGTTGCACTCGCGCCACGACCGGCTGAGGTCGTAAACGTAACGAAAACCTCCGAGGGCCGCCATGTTGGAATGATTGTAACCTGTAAGATAGACTACAATTATATCTAGCACGTTCGTCAGTTATCATTTCGTCATCGCTCATCTTTAAATTACTGTATCTTCTTTTTTTTGGTTTCCGTACCCAAAGGGTAAAAACGGGACCCTAGATACTTGATTATTATTTTCATATTAATTTTAACGTGAAATAACTATTAATTATACGTCATTATGAATAAAAACCCGCTTGGTGAATATTTGAGGTTATGTGTCAAACAGTACTAATTTATTTACATTGTTCAGAAGCTCTATTGACGGCGACCTTAAGTCCTATCTAACTATTGCACGATTTGCATGTATAAAACACTTCAGGTACTTACAGGAGACGTATTATATAATAGCTGAAACTCTGATCTGAATATTACCTGAAAAAAGAAATGATTTAGTTAATTATTTTTAAAAACATACCAATGTACCATGAGTAACCAATTGAATGGCAATGTGAAATGCTGTTGATATGTATTTTTTAAGGTGTACTGCCGTTTCGCCGAATTATGTTTCGTCAAATGATTCATTTCGTCAAATGTTTCATTTGGGCAAATGCTTTTTTTTCTAAAACTGTAAATATTTCAGGATTTATTTCAGGACCATCGTGTAGAACCCTATAGGTTAGGTTAGGTTAGTTTTTAAAAAATCCTGAAATATTTACAGTTTTAGAAAAAAAAGCATTTGCCCAAATGAAACATTTGACGAAACATAATTCGGCGAAACGGCAGAGAACCATTTTTTAAATACCTGCAAAAAACTATGTATAACGTATGTCATACACATCGCTAACTCGTGGCATTTAGGCTACCTAACTTGCTTGACAGATTAATGATGAGACAAGTTTTCTAAGTGTCTTTTCAGATAAATTAAAAATAATAAATTAATATTACCTACATGGTCTTAACATAATGACGAAGTAGGTTTGATAACTAGTTTTAAAACGCCAATGTCAATGTCAATATTACGAGACGTGTCGCGAAACATGTTTTTTTTCCAAATAATGGAGGAAATCATTAGAGAGAGCATTCAGAACTCCTACTACAAGGTGACTGGTAAAATTTTCTTACACAAAGTGGATTTTCTCAAGTAGAAAACGTAGGCTGACTTTTAAAAATTTAGAACAAATATTAGTTGTGTATCACAAATGTCATATATTAAATGATTGAAAATACTTTTTTTCTAATTGGTTTCTTTTTCTCGACTCGTACAGGAAGAACATTGTCATCACTAGCAGTTAGAAACTGTCAAGTGTCAATTGTGGCGCGACGATAATAGCAGGACTGGCTCCTTGGCAGTTCCACGTATACGCAGATTGATGTCTAAGCAGTGGCTCCTTTCTCAGCAGAAGGTTTCATGCGTCTGGGTGAACGTAAGACCTGTTGGGAAATGAGCCATTTGTTTGCCGGTTGTAATTTGTGTTTAACCTTCCAGCCTTTGATTTTTTGAATTGCTTAATCAATTAAATGTTCGATTATAAAAATGTACACTCCAGATTTTCTGCTTTGCTCTCTCTAAAAATTGTCATCTGCTTTGCAATATTATTATGTTGTATTTCTGCTGTTTTGTCGCCGTCGTGGTAGCGAACCTACCTTTGTCAAGTTAGTTTAAGTTTAAGTTTTAGTTATAATTCCTGGTTGGAGACTGAAAACCAGCAGTGTTGCTGAGTCTCATGTCCATTTTACCGCACTTATTATGTACGTTAGAATATTTTGTATAACTAAATTTTTTTTATCTTGTTTAACCTAATGTACTGTTTTGTGTTGGTAAATAAAAATTTCATTCAAGTGCTACCAAAATGCCACGAGTTAGCGGTGTGTAGATCTCACACTATCTCTTGTGATAATTTAGGGTTACGTATGATTAATTTGTTAAATTAATGATGTAATGCGCCTCGAGGTCTCGTAGCTAGTAAAGTTTTTAAAGCACATACTACTTTTACATCACGTTACGATTGTATATGCCTGTATGTGTTCTACAAATAAAAAGTGCTGAGTGTTTATTTTCTTAACACATTTCGTTGTATTGTAAGCGCACGCGCAGCAAGCCGCGTCAATGACGATCCACAGGGCTGTCAGCAACGATCATTATAGTAGGGTTGTACACAAAAAGGCTTAATTATATTAATATTCCTTTTATTTACCATATATAATATAACTAATAAATATAGTCAACAGTTATGTAAATATGTAAATATTACAAAGAGAAAAACTCTTTCTCTTTCTGTTTATTCCCAAGACTCGGGAACAAAAAAAATGCACTAATCACACAAATGTTTGACCTTACCCGGAATTGAAATCGGGACGCCCGTTCCCAATACTCAGGGTTAAAATTTTACATATTATGTTCGAAGCAAATCTCATATTAAAACACGGAGCAATCTTATCTATCAGTACTTTAAACATTTGAAAAAGACATCATGACAATTTCTACGATAAGACAGTAAGTTCGTATTCTATCTATCTAGGTATATATCTATCGTTCTAATTAATATCCGGGGAAGTTTGGCCCGTCGCCACCCCTGGGGCTAGGGGTGTCGGCGACTTGTAAACTTGTTACAGTTTAAAGCTAAAGCGCTAGTGAAAGGAATTGACCGTTTAAAAGGTTAAGTTTGATTAATTATAGTGATAGATACGGATAAAGTCGATTGGTTTATACAAGAATTTTGAGGATTGTGTAAAAGAGAAAAGTCTAGGCATATACTGAAAACGTACATGATATTTACTGCTAACATTTTTTATCATGTAAATTTGCCGCCCAGTTCTTTGTGTGTTTGCCTTAAATTTGAATTTCAGGGGTCTAATATCGCGAGACAAAATGTAGATAAAACGTCCGTCACTTCATGACACTTATATAAGCACGAGGGTGACGGATGCTTTATCCACATTTTATCGCACGATAAACCCAACAATACCCGGCCCGCAGGATTTATCAAACAAAATAAAAAGTGTTTTTCAGCAAACTTTTTTTGTTTTGTTGGATAACAAAAAAAAATGCAATTCAGAAAAATAAACCTAGGGAATATTCAAATCTTATTCACATTTCTGTATTCTCTCTTCTTATCTGGTGCACAAAGAGAGTACACACTGCAACTCGACCACCGCACCGTGTCTACTCTTTGATGCATCTAATCCTATTAGGCGAGAACACGTGGCTGCAGTTTGTTTATTTTCAACGTGCTGACAAATGTATTGACTTATGTCTTTAAACTCAGTGCATTTAAAAAAAAAGTCTGTTTTGCTCTCTCCAGGTAGCTATGGCTTTGCACGATTAATGTATAAACGCGTTGTCTACGTTTATTGGTCTTTATTGCAACATAGAGAAATGCAAATGAAATTAATAATAAAAAATGAAATATATGGACCTATAGGTACGTGTGAATTAAATATCAGAGGGCAATAATATCAAATAATTTGACCTAGTCCCAAACTAAGCTCTATTCATTTACTATGGGTACTTAGACAACGATATAATTACGCATATAGAGAAGTACATACACAAATCGCGCTCATCACGCAACTATCAGCCCTTGCTGGGATTCGAACTTAGGACCGCTATTTTCGTAGGCAGGGTTCTACCAACTACGCTAATGTGTCGTGTGCTATTAGACGTTTTTGTATGAAAATATCCAGTTAAAATCGGTTAAAACCGGTTATTTGCATTCCCAACGTATGTATAGTTTGAGACTAGGTTACTTTTTGTAAGATGGCCTCCCAATTTGGTTTAGCAGGACAGAAGCCACAGCATTACAGCCTTTACAGTAGTTCTTTTGTAATAAGTGGTAAATGTTGTTTTTGTTTGTGAGATTTCCCTTTTCATTGTTAAATGGAACCGTGTAATTAGCATGCGACCTGAACGAATACATTGTTATTTCAGTTCGGAAATCTGGGCTAAATACAATGACATGTAACGGCACGGTTTCAGAGTTTCAGTACCCTTACCATGAGTTACAATTACCGTACTCGCTAGCTAGTCGAATGCTCTGTCCCTCGCACTCTATAAGAATACTGCGAGATATGCGAGGGACAGAGCATTCGACTCGCTAGCGAGTACGTTGAATAGTAACTCATGCATGGTAAGGGTAATGTACCTTTACCATAAGTTACAATTGGGATTGTACATATTTTTACAATTATTCTAATTCGAAAACTATTTCGAGGAATAGGGTTTTAAAGCCGTTATGCATTAAGATTTTGAAATATTTATCTATTTCGGATATTTCGGATATTGGTTTGACTTTCGTTTTCGGCTTGAAGCCCTCCTAGGTTCATCTTACAGGTAGGCAAACCACTTGAAATAGTATACGGTCATCCAGGTACTTTACCCTAACTGGAAATCAAATTCAGGTCTACTAGCTTCGTCTTCTTCACTACAAACTAAGCTAACCGCATCGTCAATTACAATCGACATTTAAAAAAAAAACAATTCCAGACACATAAAAAACATCGATAAAACACGCTATACGTATCCTACTTTCACAAACAGCAGATGTCCAATCCAACCAATGCCAAGGCCAAATCGCATGCGCGTACAAAACGACAGCGAATTACAGATACGAGTTGCCTCCCATTCACTCCTAACACATTCAGTACCAGATCCCTAAATTGGCATACAGATATGGCTCGAAATGGAGTCCCCGGTTCTACATGTTACAGTGTAAGCGAGCTCTTCGTAAAAGGCTTATTATAATATGATACGAATCAGGCATCTGCCTGAACATCTGCTTCGCGAATTTGCTGCACCTTGCCCGAAACAAAAACGAACCAATTACTTATAAGGAGATTGTTTGAGTAATTGGTAAGTTTTTTGGGAAATTTTGACTTTTGAGAAAGTATGATTGGCATGGTGATTAATTTACCAAAAACGCCAGAGCTGGTTTAAGAATAAGTCGTCTGCTTTACCACCTGTCCGTAGAATGAGTTTATTAGCCCTGTCCTTTTCGTTTATTTCGTCAGTGCGCATAAATTGAATGCGTATAATATTTACAGTACCTAAATACAGCAGGATATGGTTTTCGTTTGAATAGTTAATACCTTGGGGTCGAAACTTTAGGACCGTGGGGACCAGGAGCACACCGTATTTTTAAAGATATGTCAAAGTGCCTGATCGACGCAACCCGTGACAAAAATGCTGGCCTGTACTTGGCACAAAGATTAAGCATTGCCATTCAACGTGGCAATGATGATTAGTGTAGTTTTAAGTAAGTTTGTAAGTTCTTTCGTTTGTTAGTTTGTCTTTGTAATTTTGGTCATAGATTGTTTTTTTTTACTTTTATTCGTCTAAAGTTATAGTCTATATATCTTTACTATGGGTCGCCGGCGACTTCGTACTTGCTCTTGACCAGCTCTTACCACTGGAGGACGAAGATTTTGTCGACAATGAATCAAGTTCACCCAGAAGATACCTATTTACCCTAGCTTTAAATTAGTTTTTCGCTACTCTCTCTATTTCTACCTGTTGGGGGTAGATTTAATATACTTTCCTACCCTAGACCTCAGGAAGGTACGTGCCAAATTAGGAATCTCTAAGCCCAGCGGTTTGGGCTTTGCCTTGATATGTCAGTTTCTTCTTTTATATTTAACTAGCGACCCGCCCTCGCTTCGCTTCGGTTTATGTGAGTTTTCTGTAACACCCGTACATAAACCAAAATCTATTATACATATAAACCTTCCTCTTGAATCACTCTATCTATTAAAAAAACCCGCATCAAAATCCGTGCGTTGCGTAGTTTTAAAGATCTAAGCATACATAGGGACAGACAGCGAGAAGCGACTTTGTTTTATACTATGTAGTGAAAAGATTAGGCAAGTACCTGAACAATATGTTAGTGATCAACAACACACCAATTACACAAATTGACCTAGTCCCAAACTACTCGTAATTTCTAGGCTTGTACCTTATACTATGAGTACTAGACAACAATTAACTTATTTATGTCGAGAAATACATAAAAAACCTCTAAGACTCAGAAATCAGTACTCGTGCTTATCACAAATATCTGCCTTTATCGGGATTTGAACTATATGTATGCAATGTTTTCTCCTCCTGTTCTTTAGCCAAGAAAGGGAAAAGAACAACATTCGAAACGTTATAAAGGCATGGTGCTTATCGACAAACAGCATATTTAGAGGCACTGGGTATAATGTGGCAATAGCTAAGTTTCCAAAACATAAACACTGTCTTTCATATTCCATCTCGAATCTTTCAAGCACTTTCTCTGCAGTTGTAAATGTCACAGCGAATCAACAATCAGCTGCGGCAATCAACGATAGAAAACGGCTGATAACACTGTTTTCGAGAGAAATGTATGCAGTGCGCTATCTGTGACGTGACAAGATTGTATTCTTGAGTTTTTGAGGTCGTAGCCTTTTTGTTGCAATATGACTTTAAATAGATAAAGAACCAGTATGTGATTGCGCCATACTTTCTGAGCAGTAGACCTAGCCAAGATGCAAACGCTGCTAGTATATATTTTTTCTTAATTAATGACTTTATATTAGATATTTCACAGAATCAAAAGATAAAAGTCTTCAATCAGTGCGTCTTACCTGTTATGACATATGGAGCCGAAACGTGGACACTCACGGTGGGGCTGGTCCACAAATTTAAAGTCTCTCAGCGATGTATGGAGAGGGCAATGTTGGGAGTTTCTTTCAAGGATCGGATCCGTAATGAGGTGATCCGACAGAGAACTAAAGTTTCCAACGTAGCCCATCGAATTAGCAGCTTGAAGTTGCAGTGGGCCGGCAACATGCTGCCGAATGGATAACCGCTAGAGTAGATGTACTTATTACATGTTTTTTTTCTGATATTTTTATAAAAAATCCAATCGCCTTCTTTCCCTATAGACAAATTTCCAAACGCCTTCTTTACCTAATAGACATATTTTCAGATGTTTTTATTTTTTCTATAAAAAAAACCGAATGTCTTTTGCCCCATTCCAATAAAATTATTTGACAGAGTCGAACGGACACCCGCTTCGCGGAGCTCCTACTTCTGGGTGTTTTTGGTCCTCTTGGACTTAACCTAACTAAACCTAACCTATCTACGTATTACGATGTAATTACTATTGGGAAAAATTCGCCACTAAGTATGACATAAATATCTTCTGTGAAAATTATCTAACAAGACAAATACATAAGGCAATTGTTGATTTATTTTATACTTTTACGAACTTCGGGCCTATAGTATGGTTGCGTGTATCGTGTGACAAAATGTGGATAAATCATCCGTCACTCTCTTACTTACATAGTGTCAGAAAGTGACGAATGTTTTACCCCCATTTTGTCACGCGGTAAACGCAATCATACCGGGCCCGCTGCAAGTCTTATCGCAATGCATCTTGAATGATTGGTTTTATGATAGGTATTTATAGATCGCAATCTTTACCTGACACTGATAAGAAATCTTCTTGATAAATATTAGATTGATTGCATTGAACATTATTGATAAGGATTTACGATGAATGGTGTTCACTGTAATATCAGTTTTAATAACTAAATATTTAGGTATAATCTAAATATATAAAAGGAGAAACTGACTGACTGACTGACTGACATATCAACGCACAGCCTAAACGGCTTAACGTAGGCACTTGAAATTTGGAAGGGACGTAGCTTAGGTACCGTAGAGGTGCACTAAGAAAGGAATTCCCGAAATTCCCACGAAAACGGGAATTAGCGGGAAAATAATTAACTCAAAAAAAATGATTTTCCCAACGAAGTGGACACGGGAACAGCTAGTAACATATAAAAAACTCTTATTGGAACATATTAATCACGATACGTTAGACATTAATTAGCTAGACTCAGAGTATGAAAAGTTACAAAGTGCTCAGCATAGTAGAGGAAAAAATAAGTATACTTATTAAAGATCTGACTTTTTTTCCTTTCATAACAAATCGATATCATAATAACTCGAAACCTTACACCGTTTTTCCGATTCCCCTGTTATCCCACGCTATAAAATATTACTAAGCACATTCCCTGCCCAAAACATAAATTTGTATGTAATTTAAACGAACACATCGTGTCACGGGCACTGAACGACTTGACAAATCTGTAACACAACCCGTGACAATCGGACCCTTGCTCAAAACAAATTAAAAAGTTAACTTCCTCCAACAACTTACGGATACAGCGCATCAAAACTAGATCAACTCTTAAAAATAACCACATAAAGACTAATATGATCTGATTTTAGATTGTTATAAGTGCATTTTTCTATTGTATTTTTTTAAAATAAGTAAGAGGAGTAGAAAGCGTAAAGTGTTTCCAAGTTTTTGTTACATCGGTAACGTTGAGTAAGCATTTTTATCGACTCGTGATTGTTATATCTACGTAATCGAGCTGTGACTTTTTCTGTAAGGTTACGAAAGAGGAGAAAAAATTGGGCGAGTAAAAGAAGCATTTTATTAATTATACTTGTGTCTAAAGGCGACAATTCGGCGGTTTAACATCCCGGTTCCGGTTTGGGGATAACACAGCCGGTGAAATGACTAGCATAGAGGCATTCCATCTTAGTCCTCAGGGTTGGCAACGCGTTTGCAGTCTTAGGATTGCATTGCAGTCTTGTGAATGCGAATGTCTATGGGTCACAGTTTCCACTTACCATCAGGTGGCCTGTGTGCTCGTTTGTCTTCTCTATGCCATAAAAAAAAAACTAGGGTTAGGTTTGGGAGTTTATTTGTTTGTTTGCTTGAACGCGCTAATCTCAGGAACTACTAGTCCAATTTAAGTGTTAGATGTTCATTAGATGTTCATTATAGGCATTATAGGCATTATAGGCATTATAGGCTATATATCATACTCACATAAACGGAAGCGAAGGTAGGGCGGGTCGCTAGTTAATAAATAAACTTGAAAATGATTTTTATGAAGCCAGGATAACCAGAATGCATGTAAAAAAAAACATTTGTTGGTGCTCTAGGGTCTAAACGATAACAGGTAAACGGACACACATACATACAGTTATAGATTCATTCCATCTTAGTCCTCCGGGGTTGGCAACGCAAATGCAATATTTGCATTCTTAGGATTGCAGTCCAGAGATTGCAAATATTTGCGGGACTGAAATGCAACTGCATCAGCACAAGGCTAGTGACACGTGATATTTCGGTATACATTGCAAAGTCAACGAGTTCCTACGTCACTGGGCTTTATAACTACGCAATGAACACCAAATTGTGACAATTTGTGAATAGGGATTAGGGACTAGCGTGTTTGCTCGTTTATTTTCTTCATTCTATAAAAGTTATTTAGAGAGACTTAATATTTTAACTAACTCTTAAACAATCAAAGTAATAAATTTCCAAGTTAAACAACCGAGTTCAATTGTTTTAATTATATTAGAGATCGTCGACGCGGACATATCGCGATTCCATCGACATTGTTAACTCTCTCGGAAGGATGAATTGATCACCACAGTGCCAGAAACTCCTAATTGGGTCAGTTTTCTATTAAAACTAGAAAGCCTGGCACTGAAGATCTAATATGAAGTATTAATACCTGCGAAATTTTAGTGAGTGAAAAGGATAGCGCTATAGGAGGTTTGTAGATAATTATTTACGCAATTAGTTATGGAATTAATGAGACAGACAATTTGTTACGGATCTAAAAAATTCCGGATTAAATAATTTTTACAACCTTTAGGTAGGTACGGCCGGTGTTATAAGTAAATTAACTAAAGTTATTTTTACTATAAAGTAGGTATTTAAATTAGTTTTCAACACTGTTTAGATTTCTGATTGCACCAGTTATTCTCTGTTAACCATGTGGTTGACTGGTAGAGAATGCCTTTAGGCATTAAGTCCGCCATTTGTACTTTTTACTTTTGTATTGTGCAAAAAAGGTAAAAAAAATAGTTTCTGTCAAAAATTTATATATTTTGGGACAAGCTTTTATTGCCGACTGTACTTGTCAAGACGATTGTAACAAGCCCTAACACGACGGGTTTATCATGTGTAATTTAGGAGTTCCTATGGCCACACTGAGTCTCTATCATCAGAGCAGCTCGATGGTATTATATTGTTGTATTGTCACCAGAACTAAAGGCGTATGCAAATTTTCAGCTTCATCGAAAACCGGGAAGTGGGTCAAATTTAACTTGCAAGTTTTGACCCTTACATACATACTTACATACATTGCAAGTTAAATAAAAGCCTTCAATAAGTAGCTGTAAGTATACTTTAGTGCCTTGCACCTACAGAATCTATGTAAAACCATTTCAAAAATATATTTTCGCGGTCACTAATCTAAACCATTTTTTTTTTTAAATATCAACGCCGGTGGCCTTTATAATAAACATTTGCTGCTTGATCCTAAACTAAACTCCGTGGTACTCCAAACATCCTAATTTCCTAATATTTAGAGAGGCAAAAACTTAACAGACTTGTTCATATTAAAACGTGGAAACCTTAATCTAAATGTTCGTTTGTTACAAAAAGTCCAGCGCGCACCTGTCACCGCGGCGAACTGTAAACACCTTGGTGCTTCCGTAGTGTCGTTCGAGCTATCGATAGAATGTGTCGATAAACGTAATAAAATTTCCGTAGCGATATAGGAACCATTAAACCGCCCGGGTGAATATTCAGGCGTTTCAACCGCCGTCATTGTTATCTTTAATATATTGAAGAAAATAATGATATGTTTGATGTTAAAAATAGCAGACCGGGTGTTAGTGACTTACTTTGGAAAATAAATATCATTCATTCATTCATTCATTCATTCATTCATAGTATCCATCTCAATTAAAAGAACAAGAAAGTTATTAATTTTGTCTGCAATAATATGCGAAGATAATATTGACGGCGGTCGAAACGCCGAATAATCACCTGCCCGTCGGGCTGTCAGGACGTAATAGGTAGAGAGTTGAATTTTTTATAAGTAGTGTATATTTCTTTTGTCGCCATAAAACCAAATAATTGTAAAAAAGACCCACAAACAAGAATGGTACGATTCGTTGCAAGTCTAAGTTGCACATGATTTGTTTTATTTACATATATTATAGTGGCTTGATATCATGTTATCGAAGTTATTCTTTCAGTCTTTTACTGTAATAGAGAATTTTTAGTGCGCTGCTAAGAACAAAGTGGATTATTGAAATGTATTGCTCTAGCATTAACATTTTAACGTACCTAATTACTATTAACAACTATAAATCTATTTCAGTTTTGTCTAGACTATCGCGGCGTGGAGCGTATTACCATAAAAAAACTTAATTTACATTGCTTACAAGTTTAATAATGCATGTAACGGAACGTCGCAATAAATATACATTATGACAAAATATTATTTACTGGAATCAAGAAAGAAATTACAATAAACACTTAGTGTGTTTTTTTTTGAAGGAGGACCATATATTTAAGTTATACGTAAAGATAATCACTACCCTTACTTATAAGCGCGGAATAAGCTTGGAATAGTTTATGCCATGCTTTGTCACTATCTGTCAGATGCAAATGTCACAATTACAGATAAAGACAAAGCGACGAGTAAAAATACTTTATCACGAAACAAAATTCCAGTAGATTTCTTGTTAGTATAATAAAGAATATCGATAGTAACTGTCACATCACTAGGTGTAATAATAACAAAAGTCGTTATCACTACAGGTTTCCGTGTGCAAATGTGCGTCAGGCGAAAAAAATCTTTATTTTACGTGACATTTAAGTAACGAGCACTCTTATTCACAACCAAATTGGGTTCAAAATGGCTCGTTAAGTTATCAAACGACAATTTAAACTTGCCAGGCTTAGGTTAAATATGAACTTAACTTTACTGGCTTTTTTAAGTTCCTGTGGTGTTATAATTTATATTTTCGACTTTTGTAAACGCAAAACAATGATTTTTAGGTATAAAAAAGTACCCAGCATTCGCCCACGACTCCGTCTGCGTACAATCGTTTATCGCTATTCCCTTAGGAACTGTCAAAGTTTCTGGGATTAAAAAGTGAATTTCAATCTTCCCCGCGGTTTAAGCTCCTGTTTAATTGTCAATGCGTAAGGTACAGACAGACTAGTTCGCCTATGTACATTATTTATATTAATGCAAACATATCTTGTAATTGTTTATGTTAGTGACCGACCGAAACATGTTATTTTGCCGAAACCGAAACCGAAACCGAAGGTTCGGTTTCATTGTAGTTTCGGCCGAAACCGAAACCGAAACCGAACCTTTTATATAAAAAAAAAGTCCTTAAAAAGTCGAAAAAATGTTAGTAAGCCCGTTTTTTTCTAAAATTAATATCTCGCCGACCTATAATTACAGGTTTCTACTTACAAAGATTTATCACAATGAAATTTCAGCACAGTTACAGAGGTTCTGTTTGAAAATTTAACTACCTACTATATTGCCAGCCGTGCCGAGCGCGCCCGACGTTAGCCGAGCGCGACCCGAAGGTACGATGTTGTAAGTTTCGGCGCGGCCGAAGGTTTCGGCCGTTTTTGGCCGAAACCGAAACTCGGGCCGAAACTTGATTTTTTGGCCGAAACTGACCGAAACCGAAACCGAAATTTCGGTCGGACACTAGTTCATGTGCAATAAAGAGTTTACATACATACATACAAAGTGATAAAAAAGGAATAAGTTCGCCATTTTAGAGGTACTTGGTATTCTCAAGTTTATATAGGTACGAAATTACTTGTAAGTGATTTTTTGTGCAATGAAGAGTTTACATACATACAAAGTAACTTTCATATTTATTATTCACCTTGTAGGATGCTTGAAACGGAATGGCAGATGGCTGACGTATGGATAGAAATAGTGAGATAAATTTGTGAAAGACATTTTTTTTTCAAAGGTGTTCTATATCCTAAGTGATAGAACATCTTCATACTAGTAGCAGATAGATGAAAGAAAAAAAACCTTGAATTAAAATCAGTTCGCCGAAAACATGGTATCATTCAAGAAAATTCCTTTTTATTTTAAGTTTTTTTTGTGTATATTCATGAATGGCAAATGAGCAGACACCGTCATTCAAAAAGCCAGTAATGCCAACGGTCAACGTCATAAAATATCTACTTTCCTGTTATACTTACGAGACGAATGATCTATAAACATGTAGGTATATAAAGAAACTAACCCAAAACCCTCGAAACGCCAGTCTCACCAACCCGGATATGAAACATCGAGAGCTTTCGCCCAGTTCCCGAGTTGCGATCTATCAAACATACAGACAGACAATACACTTATTCATTAGCGGTCAGCGACCTTTCAAGTGGACTACAGTTTTCTATGAAGCTCTAAGAGAGAGTTTAGTCGTTTCCTTGTACGTTAATAATGGACGTTTTAATGAGCAGATGTATTGAATAAGGTTTTTATAATGTTCATATAATCTATATTAAAGACAAGACAGGAAATATTATAGATCATGAAGTAAGTTTTCATCTAAAACAAGGTCAGAACACAAAAGAAAAAGTATGAATCTACTAGAAGAAGTCGTATATCGCTATTCCCTCAAGAACTGTTTAATCTATCGTGATTAAAAGTACCCTATGTTCTTCCACACGGGTTCAAGATATCTCCATATCAAAATTCAACTAAATCGGTTCATTGTTTTAACCGTGGAAGCGTAACAAACAGACATCTAACCGTCGTCTTTGCTGTAAACTTCCAACTTTTCAGGTGGATTTTTAACTTTGTCCTGACAATAACGAACAGAATAAAATAAAAAAAAATGGTTTAGTCGTTCAGTAGTTATGCGCGTACATACATTTTGGCGATTCATTTTTATTTATATATTAGGTATGGATGGATGTTAACAGTTAATCGCGATACCTATAGAAAAGGTTTGAATAGCACTTAAAAAAAACCCCAGCATAGATAGTTATTTAAATGGTATTCAAAAGGGCCATAATAGTAACGGCTAAAACAAAAGCTTTAAATTATCTAAAGCTATCCATGTCACTAGCGAAAACGAAATAAAATGGGATGACGTAACGACACTTCAAAAGATAAAGCACTTTGCTTTCACACCCTATCCATCAAGCTTTATTTATACTAATGAACGTTAGATCACGGTTAAAAATATACCTCGTGACTCGAGATACCACGAAGTTATATCGCTTCGTTAGCGACGAACCACGCCGTAACTAACAATACGGCACATATAATTATTCTTTAATGTACTTACGCTCGAAAAAACCGGTAGGATTCAAGCAAAAACGAATGACAATAATTTAAAAGTTGTTGAACCTTTTACACGTAACTAAAACATTAGGACTCACTACGAAATACTTAACTGATTCGTTTTACAACAATAATTTTCGATTTGACGTAAACACTATGTTTTGTAGTGGACATGGAAGCAACAGAGTTGTAACTTTTGCTTGCAGCTTGAAAAGTCAGAGCACGTATACATCGACGCATGTCGATTCGGCATTGGAGTCGTTTTGCAGCAATCAAAAACGACAGTTGTGGTAGGTAAAAAAAGAATGTTAAATTCAATGCAGCAGTACCGTCAATTTACGGGGTAACATTGACTACCCCAAAAACTATCTTTAATATCTAATTATTCTATTAAATGTTTCATCGGGACTCAGCTACTTACAAAGTTATACAATTATTTAAACAATTTAAGAACATTACCACTAAAATAGTTGTCGTTTTAAGAATGAGAAATGTTACCCCGTAAATTAAAGTAACCCCAGCTGACGGTACCAATATCCATTGTTCTGCCGTTCTTAGAGGCCCGATTTGACAGCTGTCAGCGCAGTACAAAATATAACCTCAAACACATATTTTGTACTAAGATGACAGCTGTCAAATCGGGCATCTTAAAACGGCAGAACTGTAATGCCATATTTTAACTTTCAGCTTTTTTTTTTCTAAATATATGCCATCTTTGGTCAAAGTGTCCTCCATTAAAAAACCTTCTATAGTGAGAATCTTCTTAGAAGTGTGAAAAAGACGTACGTTTCTCTCACTAAAAGGGTTTCCTAGTTACCATAAACGGATTGTGAGAACTTGATAATTCTCGTTATGGATTCAATTTACACATTTTGATGGAAATTAGAAAGTTGGGGTTATTGTTGAGTACTATTTTAATTTTAGTGTCATAGTTGGTTTTGTAACGGTTAAAGTTTAAAGTGAATGTCGTGTTAAATAATGCACGTTGCTATTTGCACTGCACTTGCGGCACTGAAGACAAGTCTACTTACTTTAAAAAAAACTGGTGTCTCAATTCAGTGCAAGCGTAAGAATCACAAGTATTTTTAACCTTCTAACTTTATACAACGATGAATTTTATTGATTATAGGAAATTAGGTAGTCTTAACATTGATCTGCTATTTAATGGTTGTTCAAGAGAAATTACGAAAGAAAACTCTGTATTTAGAAACTTTTACTCCCTTACTTATAAACGTGAAATAAGCTTAAGGAATAGTTTATGCCATGCTTTGTCACTTTCTGTCAGATGCAAATGTCACAAATACAGATAAGAACAAAGCATGGCATAAACTATTCCAAGCTTATTCCACTTTTATAAGTAAGGGGGTTACTTTTTTGTTTTTTTAATACCTCCTTATAGATTAAATAGTACTTAATTTTGGCCTGGGACGAAAGATATAAAAATAAGCTTGCCATTTTGTCGACACGTACAGCTATTTATCTACATTGTAATTGGCCCTCGAAATATTACATCTTTAAAGTACCCTCACCTGCCAAGGCCACCAGCAAGTTAAACAACATATTTCATTCACCGCCATCTACCGGAACAAATCTTTCCAACAAATCTAAATCAGGTTTACGACTGGCAATAAAAACCTTCAAATAAACTAAGTATAGCTTACGGCGAGTTTGCACTGCCCGATTCGCTGCGGTCTGGTTGGTGCGTGCAAAACAGCTTAACAGTCAATGACCTGCTCGTCTAATAATGGGTGTACTTGATACATTACCGACAGAATGATGCTTGCTACTACATATTTGATTTTAGATAGTTGGCGAGGCGGAACGATGGAAGATAGAAACAATTTATACGGTATCAAAACGTTCCACGCAGAATGACGGATAGATGGCATTTGCAGGTACAATTTGGCAAAAAAGAGTTTGACGTTGTGACAGGTATATATATAATATTTTAAACTGGCCAATATTTTAATCTGAATAGGAATTTGACTAAGGTATTGGGTAGTATTTTTTTTAAAGGAAAAGGGTTTTAAATAGATATACAAAATGTACAATTCAAACTTTCAAAATGCTAAAACCGACCAAGAAAACGGTTTAAATGAAATCATATCGTTGAAGTCAGTAACTAACCGGAAATGAAATTAGTTTCGTATGTAAGTTGATCAAAACAGTAAAATAAAAGATCGATCGATTTTTCCATCAAGACAACGACAACGGCGAACGAACGACGTATTAACAAGATCTCAATGTGCTGGGTGTCCAAGCGGTGAGTTTAAGTAGTCCTGTCAGTGCGAACAAAGCACATTTTAGCGCCTGCATTTTCAATTTAGCAGTATGGTTTCTGCCGATGGATCGAACGTATAAGGCTGCTTAATTGAAAATGCACGCGATAAAATGTGTTTTGTTCGCTCTGACGGGACTACTTAAACTCGCCGCTGCGATTTCGCTTGTCCGTCTGACCGTCCGTTGTTTTTGAGAGAATAACACCCCTGTTTATTATGCGGTTAGAACACGTTTCTCCAAATATAATGTAGCTAAATATAATTACATTATCGATATAATATCATTATAATTATCGGTATAAACTAACATAGAACAAGATACCCCGGTATATTTGATATATAATGAAATTAATTTAGGAATTCCATTATCTCTGTTAGTATCTTAATTAGTAAATGCTCATCTCATTATGTGGTTATAATTAGAAGTGTACCGGTTTGCGTAAAAGTTGATGAAAGTTTTAGGTACATAGAATGGCATACTAAATAGTATATGTATTATTTAGATTTAGATATTATTTGTATGTTTGTATATTAAGTATATTTGTATTATTAATGAGGTGGAAGATATTTTGGTTCAGATGTTTGCTCTTGGTGGTGTATTTTTAGGGTTCCGTAACCAAGTGGCAAAAAACGGAACCCTTATGGATTCGTCATACATAATGTCTGTCTGTCTGTCCGTATGTCACAGCCACTTTTTTCCGAAACTATAAGAACTATACTGTTAAAACTTGGTAAATAGATGTATTCTGTGAACCGCATTAAGATTTTTACACAAAATAGAAAAAAAACAATACATTTTGGGGGCTCCCCATACTTAGAACCTGTGGGGTACCTATCTATGGATAGGTCTTTAAAAATTATATTGAGGTTTCTAATACATATTTTTTCTAAACTGAATAGTTCGCGAGAGACACTTCCAAATTGGTAATATGTCCCCCCCTGTAACTTCTAAAATAAGAGAATAATAAAACTAAAAAAATATATGATGTACATTAACCATCCAAACTTCCACCGAAAATAAGTTTGAACGAGATATAGTAAGTAGTTTTTTTTTAAACCGCAATTTACCTTTCATTCAACATTCAACTTTTATATTATGTTACTTGCTGCTACGGAACCCTTCATGGGCGAGTCCGATTCGCACTTTCCTGCTTTTTTTACTAACTTTTTTTTATGGCATAGATAAGACAAACGAGCACACAGGCCACCTGATGGTAAGTGGAAACTGTGACCCATAGAAATTCGCATTCACAAGACTGCAATGCAATCCTAAGACTGCAAATGCGTTGCCATCCATAATGCTTGACATTAAACTATAGGTTACCTAAATTGTTGGTGTATTTGTATCACTTGACTTAGTATTAGTATAGTTTTCCTGTTTTCTGTTATTTGTCAAATTTAATTATTTATGTTGTGACTTCTACTTTTATTTTGTTTTAATTTTTGACGAACATAGATCGATGCATGTAAATTTTAATGTAATTTATAATGTACTTAATTGTTTTATGCAATAAATAAAGTAAACTAAACTAATCTTTTAAATGTTAAAGATATTCCATTTAGAGCCATTTACGTGTAGGAACTTTAGTCGCAGGCAAACCTGATTAATTACTTGTAATTACAATGTAAGTGAGTGTGACATTAAAAGAAAATATTCATAACAGCATAACCATTTTGAACAAACACAATCATTCTAGCGAATCAACATATTTTTTTCTCTTGCTAAGCAATTATTATTGACCTATTTAGTAGATCAATTTGAGCATCTGCTTAAATATGTTTATATGTATGACATTTTACTTTATTCATTGCAAATTCTACAAAATTAAAAAACAAACCGGCGTTCTGTTACAAGTGAAAATCAGGTGCCGTATTACAAACTGAAAACCTGCCAAGTTGCATACAGTCAAAGGAACAGGGGGGTTATTATGACATGGCTATGAAATTTATTATACGGCGAGCGAAAGGGACATAGCAATAGCAGTTATATACACTCAGGGGCAAAAATAACGGGTCAGAGTGCGTTTTTCATACAAACGAGGCTATTTCGAATCCTTGGTTCCTAGCCAGCGGTTGTTTTGAGTGAGGTTTAATGGTGGATACACCAAGGTTCAATAGAGGAGGTCAAAAGTTCTTAAGATACCTAACTGATCGCACAATCAGTTGACACCACAGCGAGAGAGTTTGGGTCAGCATTTGAATTTCCTTACATTTTATTGTCATTTTAGATGTTATTCTGAAGATGCACAATTCCGGCGTTAGCCACAGATTCAATCAGTTGGGTGTCCTAGGCACTCTGGAAGTCCTGTATCGATGCTCGGGGTATCCATCATCAGATTTCACTACAAGCATCCCCTGGCGAGGAACCAAGGCTTCGAAATAGCCTCGTTTGTATGAAAAACGCACTCTGTCCCGTTATTTTTGCCCCTGAGTGTAGCTCTGTCCTTTTCTCTCAGCGTAAACTGAACTGCACAGCTACGTCATAATAACCCGCCAGAACTGTGACTGCTATAACTCTGTCTCATTCACTGAACGGAACAGCAAATGTTTTGACAGTTCGTAATAAGACTATTTAGATTCTACGCGCCTTTACGAGTGCTTTTGACAAGATGCCAAGAACGATTCTGTTTTGTTACCTCCTCTGCCTTACCTTTATGCAAATGAAGTAAATGTCAAGATAGCCTTGACAGCATACTGCGAATGTGACATCACTGCACGTGCAGAGATGCAGATTAGAGTTGCGTAGTAATTAGTAACGGGTATAACCGTTGATAAGGAAAACCTTACGATTCGTGCAATGTTACGCGGAGAAGGTATTGTTGCACTAGCGGCACAAATCTGGTGATCTGGCGGGTTAAACATTTCTTAGAAAAGTCTTACTTTCAGAGCTTCTGCATATAACTAATGACAACTTTGTTGTGTGGATAAACAAGCAAACAGGGCACCTAATAGTAAGTGGGCTTAATGAGATCCATGGACATTTGTTACAGCAATCTTGAGATTCTTTCCCTGGAAACTTTAACCTAAAACTTTAGGATGGAGCCTGCCAACTTTATAAGTATCGGGAAGCAATGAAGCGGAAGTATAGCCATTCGTTAAAAGTGAGAACCGAGGTGGTATAAAAATTGAAATGATTATAATGGCAACATCAGAGCTGAGTTTACTTCAATTCAACACCATGCTTTAAAATAAATTTTGTAGCTACAATATAGCTACAAAATTTCGTTTCCACTTTGCATCACACTATTAATCTAAGAGTAAACAAGACATAAGATTTATTTGCGCCTCGTCACCTTAATAGATCACTCAGACTCACGAGCTTAGAGCACAAAGAGGAAGCTCACTTTCACTCACGAACTCTCGTTACAAGCTACCAACAAAGGTATTAACGAAATCTAGAACAAGATCACAGCCTGTGGTTATATAAAAATCTAAAGGGTAGGGTGAGAATCAGAAGAATGCAATTAAATATGAATTCCATTAAGTAACTCAAAAATGTATATACTCCGTTTGTTTAGTGGTCTTAACGAAACTACCACGTGACAGTTCGTCAGCCAATAATAGAAGCTGAATACTGACACGTCAAAGCTGAACTAAACGGTTTTTATTGGCTGTTTAACCGAGCCACGTGGTTAATTTTTTTTACTTTTCGTCGGTGATACTGCAAAACCGCGTAACTAACAAATTAATAATAGAGCAAAATAAACCTTGGTACCTTATTAATAAGGTGCATTTTGCTCCTTATTAAAAATGTGACTTACGCGGTTTTGCAGTTTCACCGACGATTTGGTTCGATACCTAAACAAATGAAGTATAGCAGGGGTGTGATTCTGTAAATAAGCAAAGGTGAACGAATGCACGAGTGATACCAAGCGGCAAGATTAAGTAGTCCCGTCAGTGCGAACAAAACACATCGTAGCGCGTGAATTTTCAATTTAGCAGCACGATAGGTCGAACGTATAAGGCTGCTTAATTGAAAATGCACGCGCTACAATGTATTTTGTTCGCACTGACGGGACTACTTAATCTCGCCGCTTGGTATCACTCGTGCATTCGTTCACCTTTGCTTATTTACAGAATCACACCCCTGGAATCATCAAGCAATTATTACAAACTCCACCAATTGTCTCAATCAGCTTCATTGCTAAAACACAACTGACGTAATATGTCGTAACATTCTGTAATTATAATTACTGATAATAAAACGTGACTATTAAATAAGTAATAAAGTTACAAGGTCAAATTTGAAGTAAGTTATATTAACTGATATTGAATTGAAAATAACACGACATGATTCTTCGAAGTCAACAGAAAACTCATATTTTAAATTGTATCACTATCTGTGGTATCGCTAAGATGAATTTGCAGCTTTGCAAGCTTAGTCTGTGTTGGTATTTTTTTATGATGCCAATGAGGAAAATGAAAAGGATAAAGTTATCTCGTGTTTTGGGAAGTCCTTATAAGTTATGGTAAGATAATGGCGATTGTTTAAAAAAATCTGTGTCATTTGTAGCTTTTGCATCAAGACTATTTTAAAACCTGACATTATCTAACGAAATCAAAATAAATTTCAACATTTATTTTCATTGTATTAAACTAAATAATGCCGCAGGGGCCATTCTTAGATTTAATGTTTTAGTTAATTTATATAATTAGTTAGTTTTATTTAATTTTAGTTTTCTTTTTCAGTTACTGTGTTATGGTTGTTGTATTATTTTATGTTGTTTTTCATTAATTAAAATTAATACTCAACAAAAAAAAAACTAAATAATTTATTCAATACGAAGATGATTTATCTGAATATAGTTATTAAATCTTTAGTTGCTATGAACTTTGAGCATTGGTTGCTATGAGCTTAGTTACAATCACTTAGCTATAAAAGATGGTTAAGTCTACAATATCTTTTTTGACGTACGTTGTAAATTCTAAAGACTCAAAAGTTCACATTAACTAATCAACTTATATCCAAACAAGTCTCTACTCGCTAGTTCCATTGTCTACATTTTCTTCTTAAAAACTTTTCTATCAGACCCGATAACCTACGGACATTCCCGAAGGACCACACGATACGACAAACTTATGTGTACGGTTAACAAAGGCGCTAGCATATTCGGTAAAGGGAAAAAGAATAGAAAAATGTTTAAGCTTTAATGCTTTTAGTTTAAGTCGGCGGTAAACTTAAATTTGTAGAGGGAGAATTTTCGTAAAACACTTACTTAGAAGTTACCCTTCTGAAATTTTGATACTCAAACGTGAGACTGTCCCAAAGGAAACCTGTGATATGTTAAGATAATGTTTTTATTAACATTATAGCTTCATAGAGTTTTTGGTGCATTTTGATACTCTACATACTACGTTTCTCGCAACTATGATCCTACCTCGCTGCAATAGTTTAAGATACTTCATACATTAATTGAAATCCTACGCTGTCCTCACTTTAAAGAGCTGTACAAGTATAAGTATTTTGAACCGTAGAAGTATCATTCAGGTCGGTAGGTAATACAATATTCCAATTTAATAAAATATAATAAATAAAGACAAACAAAAACAAATGAAAGAACTTTAACCGTGCTTCCTGTATTACAAAACGAGCTAAGTAACTGTATTTTTTAGCGAGTGAGTCGTATAGGAAGAAATGCCAGCGCAATTTGCTTTTTTATCTTAAGTTATCATTCATCATAATCTTAGTGATAATGTCTGATTGAATCAATTATGATGACTTCAATAAATTAACAGAACATGTATTTATGCCAGAAAACTGTCACGTTAAGAATCGACCGAAGCCCTGCCCTCCTTAGCCAATAAGCATTATCTCAAACTCAGTAATCAAAGCAGTCTTAATTCTATTGTGTTTGTAATGCGGTTGATATTTCTACGGGACTTTTGTCAAAGATACTGCCATTTTAGCTTAACAGGCCAGAGCATAATGAATACTTATAGGTCTCAGAACACGTGGCCTTTGCGGTCGTTTGACATCCTCTAGTTACAAAAAGCCGTATTGGACGTTAAATTCTTCTTGCATATCGTAATAATGACGTATCGAACAATCGTACCTTTACTAAACTTTTTATACAAGGACGTATGAAGGTTCAGAATCTTTACCTGCGTAGCGATCGGCTTGGTAGCTCTTATTTGTGAAGGCTTTGAGTTTAAAATTGATCAACAAGTCAAGTAATAATTTTACTAGGAAACGTTCCGGAAATCACGGATTCATTGAATATTTTGCACGTTCAAAACTAAAACGTATTAAGTCAAATACATATCCATTTGAATACCAATCATAATGACTAGCAAATTGAATTTGAAATTAAATATGGTGTCTTAGCAACTTTTGTTAGTTTTTCTTCCGTTTAAACGCGGTTTCTTTTTTTTAACTGCTTAATTAAGTTCCTTGAATACTCCGCTGGAGTTTTGTGGTTTGCAAAGTCTGAAATTAATACGATTTATAATTTTATTGATGGAGTTAAATGGATTTTGAATAGAGCTGGTTTTACGATTTCACGAAGGTAATGAACAGATTCAAACAGTTCTTTGAATCGTTCTCGTTTTTTTCTGTTCTTTTTGCGATTTGTGAACTTTAATAAAATCAAAACGAACTAACTTATTTACGTTGACAACTAACCTGGCTAGACTAACGTAAATTCTAAATTGTATTTTTTTCAATTGTGCCCTTTTAATTGGGATTATGTTCATTTGTTAGAAAGAATCTTTGGCGAAGGTTTTATATTAGGAAATTTCCTTTTCTGTAATTGGCACTTGAGACGTTTAGATAATTAAGACTTGTGACTTGTGACCACAAAAAACCACTAGTGGAAAGCCTTTGATTAAATAAACGTTAGTAAAACATTAATTAACAATTGAATTGGCAATTAAACTTAATTGTTAGTATTAAAAGAACAAATTAAAGGTTTTTACCTGCAACTGGAGATAGTTTTCGCATCACACACCATCGTGACTTCCACTGAAACAAGAAGAACATATTATTTTTATAGAATAGCAATATGGGTTTTAATTGTTAACATAATTTGTAGTTAAACTGCTGACTAATAGGTATCATAGAATTATAACAGAATAGGTATGACATAATATTTTATTTCATCCTACTAGCATTATGTTGTTGCAGTTTAGGAGAAGTCGGCCTTCAAAAACCGGTCCATAATGCCATCAATGCATTTATTTCTTAACTAAGCACATTCATCATAAATATATTAATTCGTGGTAAAGGGCCACCACTGAAAATCATCGTACGCTCCCTTAACTCTTTTGACACAAGCACAGATACAAAATTTTATATTATCTGTCTTACCTCTTTGTTTACTGTAAACCGTGTCGTTTTTGAGTCAATTCAAGTCTTTTCTTTCTTTCTTTCATAACAAAACGACAGAACCCTAAAAGCAAAGCCGTAGTTGCTGCCCGGTTGCTATCCAAACGTTGCCACTCCGACAGTTGCTAAGCGACGTTGCCGCACCGCACCGCAAGTGATTGCCGGCCGACAGTCGCCCGCCGCGCGTCGCGCAGTGACCGCGTGTTGCTCCGATCAATTGCCAGTGACCGGGACGCAAGATGGCGGATCACATAGACCCACATAGATTGATCGCGGCTCTTTCGAAAAGACCTGCGTTGTACGATAAGGAACACAAGTTGTTTCATTCTTCTAACCATAAATACAAACAGAGGTTGTGGTGGGAGATCGGCCAGGAGGTGTACGAGAATTGGGCAACCATACAACCACAGAAAAGGAGGGAACTTGGTAAGTTGTCAACGTTTACATTACACACCTAAATTCAATGCCCGCGACACCTTCCGGAGTTCAATTTATATACAAATCTAAGTTAGCTGTAGTGAATGTTTATGTAGACGTTAAAATCAAAAGAGGTTAAAGCGGCCATGTAAGCCATGTTACTTGTAGATAACAAGGACCAAAACAGCGTGCCTAATTGACAACCGCACGTGAAGCGAATGAGGTCCTTTTTATATGAACGGCCACGTGCGCTACCTATACACCCATTTTGAAAAATACCTTTTTTTCTGCTCTCTTTTGTTTTTATATGACCTTAAACAAGTCCTGCCTTTTTTATTAACTTAAGGAACTTTTAAAAGTCTGATGAACACATGTTGTATGTCTACATTATGACCAGAATAATGGGTAATTTTGAAAGTTTTTGAATGATCTAGATATGACGTAGAGCCCATTAACTCAATTTAGTTTCGTCTGTGTCAATTCTGATTAACATAATTATTCCTCTGTCCGCGCAGAAAAATAAAACACAGGTAGCCTATGTTCATAGGGGATAATGTAGGATTCTAATGGTGAAAGATTTTTTTAAATCAGTCCAGTGGTTTCGGCGCCTACTTAATGCAAACAAACAAACAAATTCCTCTTTCCTCTTTAATAATATTGTTAGAATTATGTAATACCAATATGTAATAATAATATAATATTTTAACACTTTATTGTACAAAACACAGTAATTCAGATACAATATTTACAGAATTGGAATGTGCAAAGGCGAACTTATCCCTTTAAGAAATCTCTTCAGGCTAACCTTTGTGTGGTTGACGAAAATAAGAGAAGTAGAATATGGAAAGAAAAATGCATTTTCGTTTATTATCTTTCCGTGCGGAACTTGCACATATTATTATTCAGGAGAAAAAGTATCCTTAATAACGAACTCGGACATGGACTAGGCATTTATCTGTGATGTATAATATATAAAAAAAACGAATTAATATCATAAGTCATAATATATTTATTGTACTATCCTTTGTTATGATCTATGAGTTAATTGAACGAAGGGTTAATCAATTTGTGGCTAATTTAATAGATGTGTCTGAGTGATGATCCCTAGGTCTGTTGTAGGTATTAAGTTCTTTCTAAACCTCATTCCAAATTCAAATATAAGAGGAAAAACAAAGCCAAGATTCGATTTTATGACAGTGTATCTATTTGATGACGTGTTGACCTAGTTGGTAGTGACCCTGCCTACGAAGCTAGCGGTCCTGGCTTTAAATCCCGGTAAGGGGAGATATTTGTGTGATGAGCACGAATATTTGTTTCCGAGTTATGGATGTTTTCTATGTATTTAAGTGTATATTTCTCTATGTGAATTTATATCGTTGTCTAGTTCCCATACTACAAGCCTAGAGCTTAGTTTGGGACTTGGTCACTTGGTGAGACATTGTTCCCTGATATTTATCTGATATTTATTTACAGGGAGCAATCTTCAAAGGCGTTGGAAAAATCTGAGAACTTGTTTCACCAGAGAAATAGGGTTACAGAAGAAAGAAGCTATAGACAGAAGAGAAGGGAGGGAAGTGAGATCGAGAAAGGGATACGAATACTTCAATGAAATGCTTTTCCTGATGGGGAATGAACAAAAAAACGAAGTACAGGCTATGATACAATACAATGAGCAGAATAAACCAGTTGTCGAACCGTATGATGGAAACATAAAAGTTGAATTGTTTAATGATTTAGAAGGAGGTATTTATGAAGATGGTCAATCAGCGACAATGACAGAACCAATGGGAGTTCAAAGAGAGTCTGCTTTCCGAACAGAGTCATTTGAGGTGAGAAACAATGACGTAAATAACACAGAGAATAATGACGAAGGTTCTGACAGACATTTTTTACTATCATTAGTAAATACTTTCCGAAAATTAGATGATAAGCAGAAGTTTAAAGCTAAAATAGAGATACTGCGAGTGTTGCAAGGAGTTTGCTTTGACAACGAATGAGTGGTAACACTGGCAACATTGCACAATAAATAATATTTTTTTGTCAAGACAAATGTATTTTTAATTTGAACAATATGCAACGGTGCCATGATGGTTAGATGTCATTTTTTAAATTAAATCACTATGTTATTAAAATGTCATTTTTTTGTAATTTCCACCTGTTAAGTACGTTCTTCTCCAAGTTCCATCTCCTACCGTAGGTTGACAATCATCATGACTATCTTGACCTTATCTATAAGTACAGTCGCTCTAATTAACAACCTCGTGCTCATGCCGTACCATTCTCTTAGATTTTTGAACCAAGAAGGTTTTTATGCCTGCCTGGTGGTAGATGATGGCAGCGACCACTTCTTCAGCTTAACCTAGCTAAGAACCATCCAGAAATCCCGATAAAAGTAACTAAAAAAAAGTTCAACCGTTCCGGACCTACCATCCTAAGGTCCTACACACAGACACATAGAAATAAAGAAACACACAAACACAGATACACAGGTACAGTCAACCAATTTGATTTCTAGGCCACTATGGACTTTGTCAACGTGTCATTGTAAACAAAATCATAGAAAGTCTCTTACGTTTCGGTTGACAGTGTCACTTTAACATAGTCCAAAGTGGCTTAGAAATGAAATTGGTTGACTGTACATCTTATGAAATCCCTATTTTTGTACGGGTTTTGTTTATCATCAAATAGACAAATACAGAACCCTCTATTTTGCACACTGTTAAAAATAACAAGCAAAGTAACAATCCAACCACGCAACACCAACAGTTTTGTTTTAATTTGCGTCACATCAAAATGACTGGATCGCCAGGAATGTATAAAAGCGTTTTTATTGTATAACGTACAAGCGTCGCTTATTCGAATACCTTTTATTTGCGAAATGTTAAACGTCGTCATATCAGTTTACGTTTCGCATAGCGGCAAGGCTGGCTTTAATTAAAATTCACCGATATAGATTCTAGATGGAAACGTTATTTAGTTTATAGATAAGGTTATGTGGTGAAAACAAGGACCTAACTACCTAGTTTTGTAAAAGAAGAGTGAATGCGCCATCCTAAGCTATACCTATGCTTACGGCAAAATGGAACCCTAACCCACCATAGAACTGTGTCACAGTGACATTATAAATAGAATGACGACGCGATAGCCTAGTTGGTAGTGACCCTGCCTACGAAGCTAGAGGTCCAAGGTTCAAATCCCGGTAAGGGCAGATATTTGTGTGATGAGCGCAAATATTTGTTCCATGTGTATATATTTCTCTATATAAGTATTTACATCGTTGTCTAGTACCAATAGTACAAGCCTAGAGCTTAGTTTGGGACTAGGTCAATAGGTGTGACATAGTCCCCTGATATTAATCGTAAACACCGGCCAAGTGGTAGCCGGACTCGCGTGTTCCGTACCATTATCTATTACAACATTAGACACTATATTAACGCTAGTTAGCGCAGTTCATCTTGGCTTGTAAGGTACTAACATATAGATACGCTAATTCTGATTTCAATTGTACCAAATACTGAATGCAGATAAAATAAGAGAGAAAAAACTTTACCACAACGCTTATAGACCGGATTATCAAGTATACCAATCCTATTAATTGATTAATCAATATTAAATGTAATCACGTAATTCATACATTCGTACCGCAAGCAACAAAATGGCTACAATGTAGATTTCCACCTTCATGTTTCAACTTTACTGTCCAACGCATCAATATAAATGTTGATTGAGAATTGTAGGAAAATGCATCAATATTCACTTCCTTGAACGTGCACTCTTAGGTTCTTGGGTAATTTTTAGTACTCAATGGAAACGTGTTGAGTACTGAGCAGTACCTAGTATCAAATGATAAGTACGTGACATTACATGGACAGATAATCAAGTGTTATCAAGCTGCCTTCTGCGAGCGTTAATGATTGCTGAAATCATCAACTGCATCTGGAAGTGGATGCATCTGGAGATGGACTGTGGACTGACGAACGTGGCTATGGTTGCAGACCGATGGATGCAAGCGGTGCAAGACCGGTCCTTGTGGCAAACTTTGGGGGCGGCTTATGTCCAGCAGTGGACGTCTTTCGGCTGAAATTATAATGACGATGATGATGATGATGATGGTGTGGTAGACATCCTTCACAAGGTGACTGCAGACGAAGTGGGAATCTTTTTTTAAATAGCATAGATATGGCAAACGAGCATCGAGGCCACCTGAGTGTAAGTAGGATCTGTGACCTACAGACATTTGTATTCTCAAGACTACTATCTTAAGACTGCAAATGCGTTGCCAACCCTGAGGACTGAGATGGAATGCCTCTATCGTAATAATTTCACCGGTTATCTTCCCCACATCGAGACACAAAAAGTAGATTTTTCGAAAATATTATGAGAGTTTGCTACGCACGCTCTGGATTTTGTCTTTTGTTTTTTTTTAAGTCTAGGACTAGCCTGTGACGTAGTGTGGCGTTTAAGCTCTATAGCCATTAGCATTAATTTGTTTGATATACAAAAATACGTAATTTTTGTCTCTGAATTTGGCAGTAAGAATCAAGTAGGACCGCTTCTACTTTTCTTTGTTCAATTGTTTATTTAAGCGTTGCTTGATTTATCCAGCAGAACGACCTCTTTGTCCAAATTCGACTAGATGCACGCGTGCATCGGCACCGATGCGCTTTCCATCTGATACCGATACGAACCTGCTTTAAAAACCTCGTATGATACTTTTTCCTGAGTCTAAATTTCAATTTTATTATATATGTGGCAGAAGGTGGTTTATGCAAGAACATACCTAGTAGCGAATGATAGGAGTTTGGAAAGTAATTTAGTGCATGTGGAATATCAAAATAACGTCGAATCGAAAACAATATTTTCTTAGATTGTTTTTCTATTCTATTTTCATGTGGCTCTCGTGGTTTGATGTGCAATGTTAAAACGACGATAGTTCAAAAATAAAAATGGCATGAAAGTTAATTAAAAATGTCTAGAAACTAGAGGAAATAACAGTTGAGGGGTGTCTAAAGAAAAAGACTTTGCAGTTTGCAGCTCTAATAGAGATGAATAATTCATAACCTAAACTATTTGAAAAGTCGTGGAATAAAATCATTCGCAGGTTTTTTTTTAGTTTGAAGAATCTTGCCAACGAGTACCTTACCTAAGTGACGAGCATCAATGATGAACACTTTTACCTGACAGGCACCAGTAATAAAAACTTCACTATTAATTCAAATATCATAAGGTCCTAAATTTATTGTAACAAAACAAATGAACCCTTATCTTCTGTAAAATATGTATCAGTGGCAATTACTGGTTTCACCACCCTAGTTACACAGGTCACCTAATGGTAAGTGGGGTCTGTGACCCATAGACATTTGTATTCTCAAGACTACAGTCTAAGGCGTATTAATAAACTCATCTTGGCTGAGATGCCCGTCACAAGATACGTCAAAGTAAACGTCAGACCATAGAACACTGACATTTTTGACGCATCTCGAGACGAGCCTAACACTGCAATCCTAAGACCGCCAGTGAGACACCAACCCTGAGAACTAATGAATGCCTCTATGCTAGTAATTTAACCGGTTGTCAACCCATACCGGAACACAACAATGCGAATGCTGCTTGTCGGTAGGTTACAGGATAAGATGGTAGTAGCGATGCACAAGGTCCAACCATTATTGAAACCTATCTACCTTCGAAATGTAAATATTTTCATAACCAGTCTAACCTAAATACTAAGGTTGTAAACTTCCCAAGCCAATTATAGGAACCCAAAACATTGCGTGTTATGATCTAGCAACAATATCGAACGTTAGTCACTGGACTTAGATTGATGACTCATGGTCTATTGACTGTCCAGTGTTATTGTAACGATTATGAACGGACATCAAAAGGTATCTTGATGGCTGCTAGAGTTTCTAGACGATCGTAAAATCTAATTACGTTGATGAGATGGTTTTTATGTTACGAGTAACATGATGTCTTGTAGTGTGCTGTTTACGGAATTGGAAAATAATTGGCAAATCTAGCAATCCCTGAGATGTACTTATCTTGCATGCAGTGTAATTATTTAAATCGGGGCATTGTCGCTCGCAGAACAGATAGCCGATGGGGTCGAAGAGTTCTCGAGTGGCGTCTGCATGCCGGAAACGCAGCGTGAGGAGACCTCCAACAAGGTGGATCGACGACGTAAGGTTGTCGGAAATCGGTCCTAATTGCAAATCTTACTAGCCGCAGCAGTGGAGGCCAAACATGGCGGCGTTTATGTGACAAAATGTGGATAAAACATCCGTCACATTCACACGTACATAAGTACGAGAGTGACGGATGCTTTATCCACATTTTGACACGCGATAAACGCTAACTATACTAGGCCCAGGTTTACATCGTGATACTATAAAACAATAACCATGTTAAGGGGTGGGTTCCGCCCCATAACACGGTAGTTCCATACTGACTCACTGAGTCATGAATTTCACCGTTTCCAGCTAATCTAACATGTCAAATCATTAACGCGTGAGTAACAATGGACTTCCTACTTCAT
This sequence comes from Acleris laterana, assembly GCA_963966035.1. Lineage (NCBI taxonomy): Eukaryota > Metazoa > Arthropoda > Insecta > Lepidoptera > Tortricidae > Acleris > Acleris laterana. The sequence goes on from OZ014451.1 coordinate 3,113,071, forward strand.
CATCTTATCGCTATACCTACTTGTCAACAAATCTATATATAGGGCTAGTTTTAATACGTTTTAGTGGTAGATTAAATAAGCATTGTAAAGTTGCGTTGAGTTTCTTGCGGCGTTTCTTCTCAGCAGTGGTCTCTTGCGAAGCGCTGGTAGATTTTTGACGTGTAAAAGTGCCCGTGCGGCCTACTTACTGAATAAACATCTTTTGTCATACCTATATCTTTTTTTATGTTTTTTAAAAATTTACTTGGAATGTGTTTATGATATTGAATATGTGTGAAAATGCGGCCATTGTTTATCCGACTAATATTATAAATGCGAATTTTTGTGTGTGGATGTGTGTATTTTGTGTGGTCGCCAGGTTAGAATAGTGCCACTCCATGTCCTCCCGTGGATGTCGTAAGAGACGACTAAGGGAATAAAGGCTATGTTGTACTGTTAGGCGATGGGCTTGCAACCTGTCACTAATACACCGGTAAACATCTTAGCCTAGTTGTGCAAAATGTGGTTACAGAATTATTAATAGCCCTTCTCTTGGAATAAAAGCTTGAGCTTATGTATGTATGTATGTGTGTGTGTTGGTTTGTTCCTCCTTCACGTTGCAACGGCTGTGCAGAGATATTTTTTAGGCCTGAGGCGAACATAGGGTAAGTAATTATTACACCGAAAAATTGAGCACTTCCTGAGGAAAAACATACACACGATTTCTACACGGACAGAGTCGCGGAAAAAGCTATGGTAATATTATTTATTTCGAAAGTTATGTATTTACGGTAAAGTTGGTCTTTAACTGAATTGGACTATCTAACCCAGTTTATTTTAAGCAACTAATAAATTTACTAAAAAAGCCCATCCAAAACAGTCACGTAAGCTACCGGTGCTACGTATAATCAATAATACTGTCAATTCCAATACTGATAACATATCAGTGACTGTGATAAGCGGACAGACGTACCTGTGTTCACGAGTAGCCTAGTTTCCAAGGAATTTGTTTTTATATACCTATAGTTTAACTGCGGCTTCGCGATTTTTTACAACAACTGGGTGAATATTTGGCGTTTCAACCGCCGTCATTATTATTTTCGCATATTATTCAATATAAACTCAATAACTTTCTTGTTTTTTTAAATGGAATGGATACTACCCCCGGGTCCGCTGATTTTGACATCAAAAATTGCTGGTAGTTATCATTATTTTCGTCAATGTATTAAAGAGAATAATGACGGCGGTTGGAACGCCCGAATATTCACCCAACTATTCGTGAACTGACGTGCGTGCATGACTCGATGTATGAATGTGGAAGAAGCGAAATAAATTTGTCAAGATCGTACACACAATAACACACCTAACTAACCATTAAAGGCGGAGCAGAGAGAAAAAGAAAGAGATGTATATATGTGTATTATGTCAACAACATTCGATTCTAGTGCGACTCTCTTTCACGCAATATTTCAGATTTCTGAAGTGTATAGCTAGATGTGTTGCTGTGTGTACCAAGTGGATAGAAGTGGTCTCTGCCTACCCCTCTGGGAAACAGGCGTGATTTAATGTATGTATGTATGTAACTATTCGTTTAAATTTTGAACTAGCTGCAGCTGATTTACCTCTTTTATGACCAAAACGGGGTTCTTGGTAAATATTTATTTTCTTTTGCATACAAAGATACATATAGATAGTGAGGTTCAGTGTTAAAATTCCCAGATATTTGAAGGACAAGCTGTGCAAATATTTGATGGACAATATTTTGCCGATAATTTGTAGCTGACTTCACAATGCTGATGACCTGCGGGACAAACGACACGTTATTTTTGTCTGCATTGAAACTTCAATTGAAGGCACTTCTATTTAAACCGAACAGGTAGTGCTTAGGTAACTCGGCTAAATGTCTCTTTATCTTTATCTATCTTTATCCTCATGAGTGGCTGCACAGACTTTTTTTTTATGGCATAGGGAAGACAAACGAGCACACAGGCCACCTGATGGTACGTGGAAATTGAGACCCATAGACATTCGCATGAAAAGACTGCAATGCAATCCTAAGACTGCAAATGCGTTGCCAACCCTGAGAACTAAGATGAAATGCCTCTATGCTAGTCATTTCACCGGCTGTCTTATCCCGGCGAATACTGCTGTTTGGTGGTAGGTTAATGGATAAGATGGTGGTGGAGTCTTGAATCTTGTCAGTTTAAGTCCTTTGACAGATTAGTACAGCCGTTCAAACATGGAGTTAAAATGAAAAAGTACTAAAGTGTGCAGTTACTTATAAGCCCGACCGTAGTTGATAGGCAATGGCGCGACCCTGACTAAACCGGCTTGGTCCGCCCTGTTGAGTGCTTGTGGTGGCTCGCGGCGCGTACGGTCGAGACACGCACACATGCAAGCCGCGCGATATACCTTTTGTTTGAAGATTTACTTCTGTTCTATTTTTACTATGATTCTGTTTAACGATTATTATTAGCGGCACTTCATAAAGGTATTAAAGACAATGATGTTGACAATTCGCTATTCGACGTCCATGTTGCTATTAAACGAACTTCCTGTCATTCTCGTTAACTATCTACTTAGCTACTCGAAGCGAGTACTCGAACCTATCTACTTGATACTATACTAATCATAGAAACGTAGTCTGTTATCAGTTTGCGTTCTGGCGAATAAAAGATAGCTGAAGTGCCACTGTAGAGATTATTTTTAATTCTATCACTCTCCATACGTACGTCATCATACATTTAGTGGAGGGAGGACTGTGAACCTCCCGCCAAACATTGAATTTGAATTGCATGACAATCGGTGAAATGAGTAACATAGAGGCATTCCATCTGTCCTGTCCAGGTTGGCAATAAAGGATTTATAGTCTTGAGAGCGTAATCGTAAGATTGCAATCTCGATATTTCAAATTTCTATGGGGAGACCATATACTATCAGGAGGCCTGATTTTGATGATAAAAAAGACATGCAATATAGACCGACAAGTTGGCGCCCGATCGTCCTAAGGAGTGGCAGACGTTGAAGGAAGCGGGGGGGACTTCCCTTACCCGGTGGCACTTATCCCGCCTCCGCTAAGGGCGAGTATCTATTTATCAGAGCGAGATAGCGGAGCGGTGCGCGAGGAAATAATCCACTGCACACACGTGGCTTGCTCTGTTCCGAAGAATAAACGAACCTTGGGAGTCTTATAGTTCCGCCATTAATGACGTGACTGATTATATATACCATTCGGTAGTCTTACCGAACAAGGTTTAGTGTCGTGGGCTCCCCTACTATTACTGAAGATTAATTAAAACTGCCGCCGGTTAATCAAAGAAAGTGGCTTACAGCATAGTAATAGTACAAGCATTTTACATGGTATGTGGTTAAGAATAGAGTGTACAATGCTTCGACTACTACATTGCACTTAGATTTATGGGCTCGTATGTATGTATGTATACCTTTTTCCCGTCGCGGAATTTGACGGTGCCCTCGATAATCGAGGTGACGGGACTGTTGTCCGCCATCTTGCGCTGATGACGTCACGTCACTCGTCCGCGCATCGGCATGTTGCACTAATCACTCATTGCACTTAGCACTGCACTGCACTGTTGGGTTAACTGCAACAAAGAGATCAGGCTGTTAAAATAAAAGTATTTATAATTAAATAAAATCATTTCACACCCAACGTAACACTATACTACTATGCTAAGAGTTAAGACAAATGGCAATATCTCAAACAAAACTCATAGAACAAGTGAAACCTCTTTTTAATGGAAGAGGGTTGAATCTGCTTTGGCAATTGAATTTGCGATACCGGCTATTGGCTTATGAGAGCAGTATACTACATTTATTTAGATACTTTACTAAATGTAAACAAACCAAACCACGTGTCTCAGTTATAGTATTAAGCGATGCTTAAATCGAGTAGCTGTCAAAAAAATCATACAAATTTAACTCTGGCGATATCGTTTCTCACCCCTTAAATAAAGTCCGATTACTTACTAGGATTTCTGAATGCGTTGTACCTAGTTATTACACAAACAAATATTTTTTAAAAAGGAAAACGTCCAGGCCTAGTTTTTCATAATATCTACAATTTATTCAAAAATCGTGAAATGGGACCAGATTTAAATAGAGAAAAACATTATTCCATTTTGTATGGACATTTTCAACTTAACAATCCTTTTAAACAGCCAATCAACACTGTTTAATCGATCTTTGACGTGTCGATATTCTTCTTTTATTGCCTGACCAACTATACCGTTAGTGATACTGCATTATGCGTAAAACTAACAAATTCAATAAGTTGCAAAATATAGTAACTTACTTCTTAAGGTGTATTTACGTTGTTAGATACGCGGTTTTGCAGTATCATTGACGATATCATGAAATGTTTTTGTTTACATTAAGTTAAACTACTAGAGATGCGCCGAATATTCGTTTCGTATTCGGTATTCGGCGTATCCGCAATCTTTTTCACTATTTGTATTCTGCCGAATTATTCGGTTTTGAGGTCGAATATATTCAGTTCGAGTATTTCTATTTTCTTGACTACACGACACAACTTCTTCGACAAAGACAAAACTTCTTGTGTAAGATTTATGTTATATTATAAGTCAAAGAAATCCTATGAAGAATGTGTTGAGTAAAGCTAATGAAATATAGCAATGGTGCGATGTTTTGAAGCAGAGTGACAGCGCAGCGGTGGCGGGCGGTGAAGTACGGCTCGCAAACGATGAATTGGTAAACCGAATAATTCGGCCGAATATCCGGTTCGGTAAAGGTTAAACCGAATAGTATTCGGCTATTCGGTGAAACCACTATTCGGCGCATGTCTATTAACTACCTATACAAATGGAGTATAGTCATGTTTTCGTTCATCGAATAATCATGCTTATCAGTGAAATGAAGTCACCCGTTAAAATGTATGCGCAAACAAATTGGCTTGATTGCTCTGTAATATGGCAAGAATGATTCAACGGAGTCGTTCATCGATAAAACTCATTAAGGGTTATATTTCAAAGTTCAGTTTATCGAATAAACTGATCTTATTCAGACGTTTTTGTTTAACAGAGGTTTTTTTTTATTAATTTATTTTTGCAACTTTAGGCTTCCGTACTCCGCTAACCATCCGTCTGTCTAGCGGTCTGCATCTCATGAACCGTAATTGTTGAGACGATTGAAATTTTCACAGAGATAAACAACAAATTTAAAAAAAGATTTTTGAGTCTCCCCTCATACAATGCATGTAAGGAACCCTTCGTTTAACTTATTAATATTTTAATATTACAATCTTATTCTAGGATATTTTTACTAGTAAGTAGGTACTGTATCTACTTGAGTGAACAAAAGACGACAACTAGCCATATTAAAAAAAAAGTTAATGTCAATGTTTCTAAAACCGTATCCACATGCTTGGTGTTTGCCGCAAACACTGTAGGATGTAACTATAGTCTATACTTTTAGGTATTTAAAAAAATGTAAACAAAACTACTACGTGATAAAGTTCGTCAGCCAATAAAAGCAGAACACTGATACGTCAAAGTGCAATAAAACAGTTTTGATTGGCTGTTTAACAATGTCACGTGGTTTGGATTGTTTACATATTTTTAATGCCTAAAAGTATAGACTATATATTATGTTAGAGTGAGCACGATGTATTTCCATATCTCTCCAACGTATGGTTGCGTCCGGCATCAATAATACACCCATGCTTACACATTCTCGAGCTGAACCGAGCAAAATAAGTTGTGTAACAAAGAAGGATCTAAAATTGTTAACAAGGCAGTTCCCGAGTAAATACTACACATGGAGTATCTACTCACGGAGTTTTCTTCGAAGTTTACTATTTAAGGCTACCCTTACACGCCGTTCGTTAGTAGAAGTATGTGCTAAGAATACAATTAAGATATTAAGGTAAAAGCATCCCTTGTATTGGCGTTAAGTTCGCAACATTATTTCGAATGAATGAAAGAGAGAACAAGAAAATGTAATCGTGAGAGTCGTCCAAGAATATTTTTTATACATGCATCTGTTGTTTAGAAATAATGAACCAATTTTGTTTTTTTCGTAACTATAATTTGCTTTTGTGTGTATAATTTACCCTTACCATGAGTTACGAGTACAATGACTGTACTCGCTGGCGAGTCAAATGCTCTGTCCCTCGCAGACTTCACAGTATTCTTATAGAGTACGAGAGACAGAGCATTCGACTCGCTAGCGAGTACGGTAATTGTAACTCATGGTATGGGTATTGATAGTTCCAACGGAAGACCAGCGCTGATAAATGCCAGCATTACGCTGAGTTGGGACCGTAGGACCGCTGAGTTGTATTTATCTGTTCTTTTGTTTGCCACAAATTAATGTTTTTCATTCTTTCTTTTCTTTAAAGTACTGCTTAAGCATACTTAACTATGAAGTCCAAGTGTAGCCTAGTCCAGTTAACTGCGGTGCAGTGGAAAATACCACTTTCAATGCAGCTGTGGATATACACTCTGGCCAAACGCAAAATATAAATATTTCAAATCGGTATACCCTTAACAAAAAAACGACAATAGCATTGAACAGTCCTATAGAAATTCAGCATACGTCCTTTTCTAGGCGAAATTCCTTCAAACCGCAAAAGTTTAAAATTAAAAAAGTTCCTAATTTCGATACTTCGACAAGAAATGACAACATCGACGAACGGAACCGCTTTATGGTTGATTGAGTTTGGAATGCTTTCCTATTGATACTTTTGGAAGTATAATGAGATATTTGCAAGTAAATTAAAGTCTGATCCAGTTTGACGTACTTAATGTGTAAAATCCAAGTATTATTAAAATTGCTTGAAGTTGGTCGATGGATCGGCCGAATGTGTCGACTTGTATGTAAGTGCGAGGGTGACAGATGCTTTATTGACCGCGATAAAGGCAACCATAATAAGGGTATTGACCGTTCGACATTCTTTATTTGAAATTTGACGTTAATTCCATATTAGTTTTGTGCACAAAACATATGAGAGGGGATTTTTATTAGAGGGGATTAAATTTTGTTACCTGTATATTATTTATGTTGTATATAACAACACATTTTAAAACTTTGTTTTAAGTTATACAGATCTTTATTTTCTCTTGATCTACATTAAATCCGCCATCAAGCCGTGTATAATCATACAGCGGATGTTAGTTTTTGCTGAGGCTTCGAAGTTTTTGTGACAGCTCCAAATTATACCCTTTGGGTACGCATTGGGCGTGAAATTTACATATTTTAAGGTGTCGGATTACCGCCTGAATCAAACACGTGGCTTTTGAGTTTATTTTTTACGGTATTTAAGTATAGTAGTTAAATACCCGCGTGTTTAAAAGGACTACTTAATGTATACTTTGCTTTATAGTCACGACTTGAATTTAGTCAATCAAAGCGTCAAACCAAGTTATTTCTATTTTTTACTTGACTGCAAGTGATGACGGTTATATTTCTCGTGTGTATATTTTTAGTGTTCCGTACCCAAAAGGGTAAAAACGGAAACCTATTACTAATACTCCACTGTCCATCTGTCAGTCACCAGACTGTACCTCATGAACCGTCATAGCTAAACAGTTGAAATTTTCACAGATGTGTTTTCTGTTGCCGCTATAACAACTAATACTAAAAACAGAATAAAATTAATATTTAAATGGGGCTCCTATACAACAAACGTGATATTTTAGCTGTGATTTGCTCGATATTAATAACGGGTGTCTAATGTCGTAAAGATAATGGTACAGAACACTTCGTGCGCAAGTCCGACTCGAACTTGGCAGGTTTTTTACATAGCATGGAGAAAAGCAGATGAACGCGCTGGCCACCTGATGGTAAAAAAATGTGAGACCCTAGGACACTAGCATACTCAAGCAATCCTAAGACCGCAAATACCGTAACCGTACCGTATCGTACTCGGTCGTTAGAGTTGAATGCTCTGTCCTTCGCACTCTATAAGTAATTCGGTAAGGAAAAGTACTTTTACCATGAGTTACAATTACCGTACTAGCTATAGGTCGCTAGCGAGTTGAATGCTCTGCCCCTCGCACTCTGTAAGTAATTCTGTGAAGTACAGTACCCTTACCATGAGTTAAAATTACTGTATTCGCTAGCGAGTGAAGTACTCTGTCCTTCAATGTATAGTTATAGAGTCCGACAGAGCATTCGACCCGCTAGCGAGTACGGTAATTGTAACTTATGGTAAGGGTAATGTAATGTGTAACTATACCATGATGATCATGACGTAGGTATAGTTAAGCGCGTGTAGTATGAAGCCATTAATCTGTTCTGAGTAGGTAAAGCCGCGTCTCCCGGGACAGGTGGCTGAAGGACAAAGCACGGCAGAATTGATATGGATGCCTGCTAGGGTTGCATCTAAAGCATTAAGGTTTATTTTTTATCGCAAATGGGTTTGAATTTGACCACAGTCTCACGTGATGTCAAGTGACGATGAGGTGGAGGGTAGTTATACGCTGCCTATGCCTTAAAAAACATAAAGGTTATACTTTAGTTAAGGTTAATTATGACGTTAGTGCTGTTGTGAGAAAAATGCCAATCACACTTAAAAGTCAACTTGTTGTTAGACTTAGATTGGAAGAGATCACTTCAAGGGATACGTTCGCATTTGTACATAGGTACTTTATGTTCAGTTTTTTTCTTGTAAAACTTTTGCTTAAGTACTTAAATACTTAGATAGAGTTACGCATCTTCGCTCGTACAGAGGCTGGGCTTTTACCATTTTTTTAAATAAAATTTACTACTTTAAACTTTATTTTAACAGTAAGTACCTACTTGTAGGTTCGATTTCATACATACGACACTACCGTGGTCTTCAGGCTACTAGTCTTCAAGTCTAAAAAATAAGTACTACCTAATCAATAATTATACTACTTAAGTACTTTGAATTTTATTGTAATGGAGAATAAATCTAGAGTTAGCCATGTACTTTTTAGTACTCTAATAAGGCTAACTTTTCCGTATACGACACTACCGTGGTCTTCAGGATACTAGTTTTCAAGTCTAAAAAATAAGTACTAATCAATAATTATACTACTTAAGTAGGTACTTTGAATTTTATTGAAATGGAGAATAAATCTAGAGTTGGCCATGTACTTTTTAGTACTCTAATAAGGCTAACTTTTCCGTATGTTAAGGTGTCTGTATTAATTATCTATTGTTTAAGGTAGCAATAATTATTAGTATTATTACCAGAAATTGACAAATATTGCCGGAATCAGTCATGTACAGTCGACGTCAAAGATATGTTTACATTTTTGGACCTTATTTATTACAATGGAATAAGTTGAAAAAATGTAAAAATATCTTTCACGTTGACTGTACAAACGAATTCTTAGGTAAGTAATGTTTGTAAAAACTCCATTTATTTCATGAAAATATCAGCATGTTATCTACAGCGTGTCCAAAATACGCTCCTCCCTTCAAGACGTAATAAGTAACAGTATCAGTTCCAATAATAATGATAACATATCTGAAGCGTGACAGCCCTGGCCATCTGCCCCCCGACAGATGCACGCATTGTAAGAACTTATTGTTCGAAATCGGAACCGAAGTGGGTGCGAAATTAACTGTCTTGTAAAAATGGCCCATTGTCGTAGAAAAAAAGACTTAGCAGATGTTAGTTCGGTTTTGAAATCTGATATTTTAAAGTAACGTTTGCGAAAATATTGGCGGAGTTATGATTTCAGATTTATACATGGTGGCAATTATGCTTGGTGGCCAGTTTTAATTTTGAGTTGTAATTTTTCACTCCCTTATTTATTTAAGTAATGTATTTTGTAAATTAGCAGTATAGATACAGATGCTTCGATATTAATATTATTATTGACTTAAATTATATTGTCATTGTAATGCAATGTAGCTGTATAGCACGTCAGCTGTGCTTTTTAAATAAGTATTTAAGCATATACACATTTTTTGGGTAACAGCGTAGTTTTAAGAAGTTATTAATATAAATTGATTTAACAGATGTTTCCATTTATTATTGAACACGTAATTTATGAATTGCAACAATTCCATTAACGTCTCTCAATTAATATTAATAATTTGGGGCAATATCTTGATAAATGGGCATGACGCGTCATTATTGGGGTGCAAATGATTTTAATAAAATACGTTGAGTTTATCCCAAATAATCTTTATTGGCATTTACAATACAGCGTGTTTCTTTTTTTCAATAGTATTGATCATTAAAATGTAAATTACGACTGTTTTACGCTGCTGTTGAGTGTTTATGTTACAGTTATTTTTGTTTAAAGTACTTTTATATTACAGGCGTTTATGAAATTTCTTAAGTGCAAAACTGAGTATGTTTGATTCGTGATTTCGCAAAAAAGGGAAAACGGTAGGTGAATATCGTATAAAATTAAGCAAAAAAATTAAATCAGAAACAAAACCGCAGATAAAGTTGCATAAAACTTTGGCAAGCCGCGCAGCAGATTATTAAACAGCGTTACTGATTCAATAAAATCGATTCGTTACACTTGAAATACAGTAACTGATGAAATCCATTTTCGTGTTTTTTGGTTAAATGTGTTTAGTAAAAGATAAAAAACGGCAAAATGTAAAAATGGTATACAATACGATAAGATGATTTAAGTCATGATTCTGTCGTCACACGTTTCATTAGTCGTTACTTACAGATTAAACCTAGGCCTATGACAACAATCTATACTAATATTATAAAGCTGAAGAGTTTGTTTGTTTGTTTGCTTGAACGCGCTAATCCCTGGAACTACTGGTCCGAGTTGAAAAATTCTTTCAGTGCTAGATAGCCCATTGATCGAGGAATATATCATACTCACATAAACCGAAGCGAAGCGAGGGCTGGTCGCTAGTGATTTAATACAATTCGAATGCAATAGTTTACATGGTTTAAGATACAAATGATGTTATCATTTGACGCATCACACGCGATATATGTAATGTGACATATATTATTAAAATAAGGACATGACAATGATGTTAAAGTGACACATTGACTTATCTTATGAGAGTTATGAGTAAGTATCAGATATTTGTCCGAGCAAATATCTGGCTCTTTGAAATCAACCTGTATAAAGATTTATTCCATGTTTACTAACAGTATTAATCGCTTAGAACCCATACATTTGCTGCAATATGGCTCTCGGGGGGGCTATTCTGCTATTGAATTTCGCCGCCTCGGACCACATGGGGCAGTGCTGCGTTTAGGGGATGTTCACTTCAATTATTAATATAAAAACGTAAAAGCGAGTAAACAGGATGTTACTTTTTGTTCTATAGTTTTTTTTGCTTTGCTTTATTTTACAAGATTGTTTTTAAATATTTTGATTTGTTCTATCGTTACACCAATTTACTTAAACAATAATATACCGTTTTGAGACTTACTGACTAAAAGAGAACGCCCACCTTTAACCGCTGGACGTAGGAACATAAAATTTGGAAAGAATATTCCTTGGGGTGTACTAAAAAAACCCCCAAAGGGAAGAAACAGGGGGGAATGCGGGAAAGAAATCATCATAAGTCCTCTAGTAGTCAGAAAAAACATGATGACTTCTTTAAAACCACAAGAAACTTACATAAAGTTACATTATAAGGATTTAAATTAGGAAACGGTAACTTTAGTCAGTTGCGTCACGAAAATTAACTAAAGTTTTTATGATAAATGGTGGTAACGCAGACAAAACTGCTGTAGTAAGTGCGACCATATTACTAACGGGTAAGAATTGAATTTGCTTTGTTTATTGAATTTGAGATACCGCCTATTGGCCTTTATTTTTTGTTTTAACAGGTTTTTTAGAACCGCAATTCAATAAACAAAACACCTTTTAAAACGCAAATACGTAACAAAACCAATTAAAATAATTGTAAGATCATCGATTGCAAATCAATTTAAACACACAAATTACTAATTCACACCGTCGTAACTTACCCGGTTACAGAACAACCCGGGCCGGATAACCGGGTCCAAATCCGGGTTAACCGTGACCGCAGAGGTTTAATTGCGCTATGGGAAGGAAGTAGCTTTAGTTATAGGTAACAGTGATCCGGTGAAATTGAACCGGGTCTGGGTTTACCGTAATGGTTTAAATCTATGTTAGGTAATTGTAATGTTTTATGTATTACTAGTTTCTGCCCGCGAATTTGTCTGTTTGTCTGTGTAAGTTTCGATTATCGTTATTACTTCAGGAACTTTTGAATTGGATTTTCCGTGACGAAAATTAGCCTAGGTATGTGGTAAAAACTATTTTATCTACTTAATTAATAATAATTGATTAGCTAATTTCATCCAAATTCGTCCAGCCGAACGTGAAGAAGTAACAAACTAACACACACACGAACATTCGCATTTATAATATTAGTAGGACTAGCGTAGTAGGCATTCCATCTTGACCCTGAGGTCGGCAACGCATTTGTAGTCTCAAGATTGCAGTCTTTGGATTGTAATCTAATGTTCTAAGATAAGATATGTTTCAAAATTATGTTTTTACCCTTAAATGCATAATGATGTAGATTTATATCGTACATTTTAAAGTTCAATTTCAAACTTAGAATTTATGCAGTAAGATTTGTAGCTTTATCAAAATTCAAATTTGAAAATGAACTTTGGAGACGCGTTTGATTTTCGACACGCTATGCATTTAAAGGTTAAGAGGTCCTAGTTACTCGAAGTTACCAAAAAACTGCCCATTAATAAAAAAACTACTTATATTGTGTTAAACTATTCAATTAGGTAACAATGCCGGTAATCGTGAAAACCGGATAGCAAATGTAAATTGTTTTTTTCTTTAATTTTTGTCTAAAACAATTATAACAATGCGTCTAGACCAGCATTTATGTAAACTAAAAAAGTGTAATTTGCTAACTTAGGTACGTACAACATATAAATGCACGAGTCACCGTATTTATCGTGTAACATACGAACCTACGGACAAAGAACAAAAACAATTATTTTTTAATGAACTACAAGTCTACAAATAGAGGTACAGATTTCAAAGTCCAAAGGTTAATATAAAACACCGTATCAACTTGATGATTTAAAAAAAATACCCGTCATTAGATCTGGCATCGCTCCTTCTGAGAAATAACGCTCTGACGCGCTAGTACATTCATTATATACCGACTTGTAAGAGAGCCCAGTACCCTTACTATGAGTAACAATTACCGTACTCGCTAGCGAATCGAAGCTCTCTCCCTCGCAGACCTCGCAGTATAGAGTGCAAGGGACAGAGCATTCGACTCGCTAGCGAGTACGGTAATTGTAACTCATGGTAAGGGTAGTGATGTCGTTAATGAATAAATGCATTGATTAATTTACCATACCATTAAACCATTTTCGAGTACAGAAGCACGGCTCTACGCAAAATATACGCTAGATATTTCATTTGATAATGTGATTCATGGCAAATGAAAACTCCGGCAATTCCCGTTACACCTCATTAACAGCAAAAACTATGTTTCTACATTTACTTTGTATAATTAAGGCTTAAGGCAAATACTGTTAGCGATATTAGTACTTAATAAAAAACAACAAAGAAAGCTCCAAAAACGGTAAAGTAATATCCGTAATTATGAGTATCTTTTGAAAAACATAACCTAACATGACTTTAAATAGATCTAAATCAGATAAAGATTAAATTAAAATTACGGAATGTAATAAGCATTCAATTCTGTAATTTCAGCTTAAAAAGCAGCTTAAAAACATACATTGACATTAACAATTTTATGCGTGTCAAAGGGTTACCCTTTCATTAATATAGTTTGAAAAAGTTATAGGCAAACCCACTATCTTTTTCCTCGCTATTAAGAATGCTAGTGCGAGTGTTTTATGTGTTTAATAAACCCTGGTGTACAGGTGGCACAGACCGGATTGAAAGTCATATTGTTTCCTGTAAACGTCAGGGAAAATTTATCTATTGTGTAGTCGTTTTTGTACAGCCAGTAGATTGGCGAGAGAGCCGTGCCGAATATAAGAGAGGCAAATTAAAAAGTCCAAAAGTTAATATAAAACACCGTTCCAACTTGATGATTTAAAAAATTACCTGTCACTAGATCTGGTATCACTTCTTCTGAGAAATAACGCTCTGACGCGCTAGTACATTCATTATATACCGCCTTGTAAAAGAGCCCAGTACCCTTACCATGAGTTACAAATACCGTACTCGTAGTCCAATACTGTTTCCCTCGCAGACCTCGCAGTATTCTTATAAAGTGAAAGGCATTCGACTCGCTAGTGAGTACAGTAAATGAAATTCATGGTAAGGGTACAGGGGCCAACGTAATGAACGCTGTCAACAATTTCATAGCTCTTATTAACTTCACAGTAAGTAATAGCGGCCGTGTTAAAAACATTACGATGACAATACGTTTAAAGACAAAGTAGAATAAGGTTATATAGATAAGTTATCTGCGTTTTCGCTACAAAAAGAAATTTAATAAAACTCTTGCTAGTTTTACCTAAACATTAACGTGTGAATGTCCAAGTCCTGCAGGCGTCACCCTTGTACCTTATAATAATATACGTGTCAGAAAGTGACGAATGTTTTATCCACATTTTGTCACGCGATAAACGCAGCCATACTCGTGAGGCCTAACGTACTAAATTTGGGACATTTGTCAAAGTGACTTTTGACTTTCGTTGACTGACACATGATTCTATTTCAAACTAACGAAATTTGACATGGGCCTCACGAGGATAACTAGGCCCCCAGGAAGGTATCCAGCGGTCGGACGTAATAATAGGATCCCTTCTTGTTGATGCTAAAATGCAAAAACTGTGTTCTTCTTTCAGCATAGCAAGAGTAAAGAAGTAATAGATTGACGTGATTTTATTTTGTTTTGTTACATTACCTATTACATTTTGCCCCTAAAAATTACGTAGTTCTTTCCAATAGCAATAAACGACTTCTACGCAAACGAAATCCCGCGCAATGGCTAGTATAATAATAAAACTCACGATAGACTTAAAAGATTGTTATATTCCAAAGTGAAGCTTCTTTGACTCGGACCATAGCAAAGAGCGGTCGCGATTTGGCAACTGCGCCAAGCCGCACAATATTACAGGGGACTACAATTTAATTGACGTCGCCACTCGCGAGAGGTGCTGACCCTACATTAGGGACCCTCCAAATTGACATTAACACTAATGTTTCCACTAAATGGCGGCGCATTTTGGAATTTCTGTTGGAGTTTTATAACAAAACTGTCTTCGAAACTGAAATCCTGGTTCTTCTTTACCTTTACCATGAGTTACAATTAACGTATTCGCTAGGAAGTCGAAGCTCTGGCTCTCGCAAGTATTCTTAAAGCGTGCAAGGGACTCGACTCGCTAGCGAGTACGGTAATTGTAACTCATAGTAAGGGCTTTCAACTTCGTTCGATTTATTTTTAATTTAATGCTACGACCGCATTTGCTTTACGTCCATGAGCGTCGCGTGTCACCTTGTGAGCAGCGAAGTGAAACAAACACACTAGAATCCTCGCAACCAACCTCACTGCAATCTTGACGCCGTCGCAAGCTAAGACGCTAGGCTCTAGGCACTAGATTTTTGACATATTTTTGGCATGTTTTCTTGGTGATCTGCGCATGTTATTTCATATGTATGTATGTATGTAAATACTTTATTGTACACAAAACATAAAATCAAAAACAATATTTACAGAATTGGAATGTACAAAGACGAACTTATCCCTTTAAGGGATCTCTTCCAGCTAACCTTTGCGCGATTGAGGAAAACAAACAAAAAAAATTGAATGTGGTAGACATTAATACAAGACGTAGTTTACAGAAACTGAGTGAACTATTTTAGACCTTATGAATAAATACTAACAGAAACATATAGTACCAAGGTAGGCATATTATTTGATATTATATTTAATTTAATATTTATAACATATTTCATATTACAATAGTATTACGAGTACTTAGTCTAGCATTATAGATTAAGTAGTACTATTGTAATATGAAATATGTTTAAAAAATGACTGACTGCTGAGTTTCTTGCGGTGTTTCTTCTCAGCAGTGATCACCGTATGGGAAGCACTGGTAGATTCTTGACGTGTAAAAGTGCCCGTTGCGGCGTACTTACCGAATAAATGTCATTTCTTTTTTATCTTTTTAAGCAAGCCGCTTGTCAGTGGGGACGTAACGTATAGATGCTACACTAGTTATTTCGGAGTTACATTTTTGATCAATGGATACGTCGTTGATGGTCATATCCATTCAAATGCTTAGGTTACATGAAAAAGGGTAGTTTCCACAGAAACTGTTATTATTCCGGCTCCTCTGATTCTCTTTCAGGTCCGGTTTGCTTTTAATTAAAGGACGCTTAGACCACTCTGCTAACTTTGTGACCGTTGCATGTCTATTTTTATGAAGAAATGTTTAAAGACGTAATTTAACCAACATGCGCATGGCTATGTTCCGTGGCTGTTAGACTAAGCATAGAGCTATTCTATTTAATTTGAGCGTTAGCAATATTTTTGCAATCGATAACAAATGCTAATCTACTTCATTTCATAAAATTGTCTCTTTTCTAGTGCTTTATTTCACCTATAAGCCAAGACCCTTGATAGCAATGTACAAGTTGCAGAATATTCTCAGAAGTTAAGAAATCTTCTCAAGAAATTACCGAGAATATTATCGGAAACATTTGAGAGCATTGAGAATGTTCTCTTTCCATACAAAGTTTAAGAATATTCTTGGAAATTTCCGAGAATTTCTCATAAGAAACTTTCACATTTTGAGAAGTTACTTTTCGGTACAATGCTACCCTTGAGTAAACATGTCATGAAAAAATAATTACACATGTAAGATTTACGACCCAGGAGTGCTTTTCAAGACTCGTTGAAAATACGCCATGAAACTATAAAATAACACTTAACTTGGACAGTTTAAAGTTGGGAGCCAGAAAGGGTAATGCAGTACTGCCAGGCTCGGTGCCAAACGGCCGGGGCAATAATCTGCCCAATCTATACGAGGCCGATTACACGAGCTGCTGGTTACTGAGTTCACTGATGCATCCCAAGTACGGCTCGGAGCGAGACTTACGCATTTCGAAAATGTCGTCACTGGTTATGAATTCAGTCTCAAATTCGAAGCTTAAAGTGGAAAATTTCATCCTTATAATTATAAAAGTCTTCCGAGACTGGCTGACTGAAAGACAGACAAGGCACAGCCTAATCCGTTGAATTTGGAGAGAATATTCCTATGGTTACCCTAGGGGTGCACTAAGAAAAAAAGTTTTTTTTTTAAATCCAATTCTACATACATTTAATTACGCCTCTTTCCCGTAGGGGTAAGTAGAGACCACTTCCCTCCCGATCCAGACAATCTTCCCTCGCTTCCTCCACACTCATGTCTCTTCATACGCGTATAGAGTCTCCTGACCTGGCCCTTTCTTAATACGTCCCCGATCTGATCGTGGAGCGATCGCTTTGGCCGCCCTCTTCCATCATTCCCATTAAAAAAACAAATCTAAGCATATGAAGTCGCGGGCGAACTCCTACAAAAGCCACAGAGCCTGTATATATTTTAAAACTACTTAACATAAATGTGAATCACAGAGTACTTTAATGAATGTTAAATGTTTGTGTATTTAAATTGGGTTGTAAGTTCTGTTGCTACAGTGTGATCTTTTGTAGTGTTGTGTCATTATGAATAGTAAAATGACGCATGATACTTAAATTGTTACTTTTGTTACTAAAAACCTCATAACTAATATGTTTTTTTCCAAAAACAAAACAGAATCATATCTTGCCCATTTTTTGTAGGGCGCGATATGAATGCTTACCACTTACAAGCTTGCCACATAAAAAATAATGGCCCACTTATTCCGGGACGGTTCGGTAAGCAAAAACTATCTATTACCGTATTACCATGGAGTTACGTAAGCAGATATTTCGCTACAAGTTATAGGGAAGCACAGTAGGCTGACTATTTGGACTAATTATTTACTGATTTAGTGACGCAATCGACTCTAGATTGTTGAAAGAATAAAATGTATGCTCGTAATACTCGTATTATGGTTTGGAGATTGTGATGGTATGTGAATGGATGATATTTTTTTGTAATTTCATCATAAAACAATTTAATTACAGAAATAAAAAAAGAATAAAAAAGTGCTCAAATCATCTATGTACATTAAATAATGGAGGGCGATTTTGATACTGATAAGTAGGGAATATATTATATCTTGCAACCTTCCAAAATTTGAAATACTTCATGATAGGTGAAAAAGTTAAAATTAAACTACGATAAGACTACGTTAAGATTTTACTTGAATTTACAACCTATTTGTAACTCTATAAGAATATTTTTTTTACTAAAGAAACACTAAGATTGGTTTTTGACATCGTACAAGTAAGTACAACGTCTACTGTGTGGTTTCCTTCACTGCGACCACCGGCATGCAAAATTGCAATAGTGTTGCATACCGACAAAATGGCAACCAATTTTGATTGCAATCGAGATTGTTCAATTTGTTAACAAAACTGTTTTTCATGCTGAATAATTAATCTGTCTACAGTCGTTTTTTCAGACGAACTTAATTGATAGCTCAATCGTTACTTTAGTAAAAAATTATACAAATTGTATTAAAAACTTGTTTAAATAATCGTGCTGCATAACAAATAACAATGTACATTTATTTTTACGCATTGCCCGCGTTGCGTCGTATTTATTCTTTAGTACAAATCTTGTCCTGAAAATTACGAACATCAACAAAAATAGTCAAATAAGTCGCCGTTCTCACGTGATGATATACGTACGATATACTAACCGCCCGTGCGGCCTACTTACTAAATAAATATCTTTTATCTTTTAAGCGGAAATTGATTTTATTTTCACTATTTAATAATAATTATTTTTACATTTTCATTTTTACCATTAAACGATATTTTTTTTTTATTTATAACAGGTTAATTTAATACGTCTTTTATAAAAGTATGGTTCTTCAAACGTTTAATTGAACAGCAAAAAAAATATACTTTGAAAAAAACTGTTTTAAATTGCGAAGAATTATCGTATTAGTTCAAGTAAAACCGTTTAACCCTTTAATCATTTATTACATTTCAAACAAAACTAATTGTTTATTATAAGACAGTAATTTAAAGTTAAAATCTAACCTTTATTAGCAAACTTCAAGCATGCAAACAAAATGTTTAATTACGAAGTTACATATTTAATTGGGAATGCAACACCATGTAGTTAGTAGTTGGGAAACTACTAACTACATTTCCCCAATGTCGTTATTGCACTGTACATTTAGATGTGTACAGGATGCATTCACATTCAGATAAGATTTTAAAACTTCGTAAACTGATTCTTAAAGTTCCACAAACCATTTGAGATACTTTTTTTCACGCGTGTTCGGTTCGGTAAGTACTAAAGAAACGGCTAAACACTTAAAAATTTACATTTAGAATATGCGATCAAAAAATATGAAATTGAGCAATTGCATGGCAATTTCTAGCATTCTGCTTGTTTTTTTAGTTATATTTCAAAATAGAAGGATTCATTTATATCTATATACGTGTTTAAATTTATATCTAGAAAAATATGAGCATTCAAAGTTTCAAAAAACACTCGTTGAAATGGTAACTTTTGTTACATTATCGTGGAATTACCCAATTCACCTTTCATAAAAAACTTCATAAAAAACTTAAACTCTGATATCTAATAAACGTCCTGTGTATAAAGAATATGACATTTTGACAATCCCGTTGTGTTAACAGGGGGGTTATTATGACATCGCTATGCAGTTCATTTTACGGTGAGCGTACAAAACAGAGCTATAGCAGTTATTTAGCTCTGTCCTTTTCTCTCAGCGTAAACAGAATTGCATAGCGATGTCATAATAACCCCACTGCACTAAATATTATAAACTTCTTAAAACAAAATAAACTTGACATTTGCTTACCCGCCTAGATTTATTCGAAGCTCTAACTAAACTAGAGTGACCAGCGCACTTCCAAGCAAAACATGCTAAGCGAGTTTTTGTAAGATTCAAGCTAGTCATAATTATAGCAAATTGCCACATGCATAATTTTTACATTACTTATCTCTGTATCCTTTCTTATAAAGCTGCTCTTTTACATAAAGTGGTTTTTGTCCTGCGTTTCTATGAATTTATAAATCTACTTCCGTATATATGCTTGTGTCATTTAATTATAAATATAAAATTATTAAGCGAAGTAACGGCTTAACAATAGCAAACACATAAAACTTTTGGTAAACATACCCTAATTAGTTACACTGGTTTTCGATTCACATAAAAATAGTTTGTCATAATAAGTCCAAGATATTTTGAAAACGAGATAATTGCCTATAAAATCTGTAAACGTATCAGAACAGGTTTCCACCATGAAAAAGGTAATCCATTTTATGGATTTCTTAAATTAAATAACCATATCGAAAAATAATATCAATGCTTATCACCCGCGTCATTTTAAGAATTATTTTCGTCATCAATCAACACTGCAAACGTATCATTACGTGATATTATGTGAAAGTACGTCATTACAACGTTATGTGAAAGATAAAGAAACTTAATTATCGTGTTATAAATGGAAATATATTTGGATAATACGTTCATCTCACTGTTGGAAAAGTTGCTATGGAAAAATGAAACTAAACGCAATGAGTTTACGTAGTTTTTCCCATGCTTTCTCTCTGCACATTAATCGGTTTGTTTTTCTACTGCATCATTGCGTTCAGAAATTGGTCATAACTTATACGATGAATTGAGATGTCTTTTTTAATTGTTGTTTTTACACTGCCAGTGTTGCTGACTGCAAATAATTTCTCTCATTGTTGGTAATAAGTAAATTTCCAATTAAAAAAACTACCTATTGTATTGTATAAAGATTGTATACCTACATACGGTTAATAGTTAGGTACATATATGAAATTTCCGTAAAAAAAAAAAGCTCTGCTAAAAAACTACGTGGAACTAAAAATTCAAAAAAAGGATACCGACATAAAAGAGTCAAAAATAACGGCTGGGCCGCTATAAAAACGGTCACAACTTCGAAACGTCGCGTTTTGAATTTATTAATATCTCTATAAAACTTTTTTTGGAACAGTTCGTCAATTTAAATTCAAAACGAGTTATGTTCGAAATTCGAAAATCAATTACCCGTATCACATTCTTCAATCATATGGCATTTTGCATTGCGTGCAATGCTGTCGGTTCTTTGTTGTAAAATTTATATCGCTTTCATTTTAAAGGCAACTGACAAGGACAATAGCAGCAGCAATCCTATAAATGCGCAAGTGTGTGTGTGTGTGTTTGTGTGTGTGTGTTTGTGTGTGTGTGTTTGTGTGTGTATGTGTTGTTGTAACTCCTTCACGCTGAAATGATTAGACGTATTTGGATGAAATTTGGAATGAATATGCTTATGATCCTGGATTAACACATGGCGACTTTTCATCTCGGCAAATTTAAAACTTAAGTCAAGGGAAAAACGATAGTTGAAATCTACGCAGTTGAAGTCTCGGGCAGAAGCTATGTAAGTATAATTTCAATCGTTGTGTATGAAATGTCAAGTTGTAAAACTATAAACCCACATCGAAATCCTTACGGCAGTCAAAATAAGGTTTATCACTGTCTGATTCTAGCACTTTCTGTTTTTTTTATATGTAATTGTATTTCATTCGCTTTATTGCTTACTATAACGAATCGACATAAATGCCTAAATGGTTTTTAGCAAAAAAAACAGGTATAACTAAACTTGACTAGACCTTGAATTTCTAAAAACGAGTTTTTGCACGAAATCTGACTCCGGGTTCAAGAGTATTGTTAAAATGAGCGTTTTTATGTTTATTTTGAATGCTGTTGAAAGAACACGAAATTTAATTTTGTAAAGGAATCCTACTCATTTTAAACATGAAAGTTCGTAAAGATGTTAGTTTAACATAAAACTTTTATACTGGGTAGTGATTCTGTCAACAACGACGGTCGGACGGACGAACGAGTGGATATCCAAGCGACGAGTTTAAGTAGTCCCGTGAGTGCGAACAAAACATATTTTACCGCGTGCATTTTCTCAATTTAGCAGCATGGTTTCTGACGATGATGGAGAGAACGTTTGCTGCTTAATTGAAAATGCACGCGCTTAAATGTGCTGCGATTTCGCTCGTTCGTCCGATCGTCCGTTGTTTTTAAAAGAATAACACCCCTGAACATTTAAGCCATGAACTAGATTGACGTGGACGGCGGATCAAGTCACGGGTAAAACTAGTTTTACATAAGATTCCTACGATTAATGAACTTTGTTAACTTATAGCTATTAACTATCTGAATACTACAACAACGCAACGGTGTGATTTTCTCTTGTGTTTTAATAAGAGGCACGCGCGTTCTAACCTTCCACTTAGATTTATTTATTACCTGGCCTTAGATACGTAATAAATTCACTAGCGCCTAATAAATTAAATCCAGTTTAGTTACCGGTTTTACAATGTCTCTTGACTTCATAGAAAAGGAATTCAAGCAGGAAAACAAAATGACTTAAAAAAAGACGTGTGCTAAGCGTTTTTGAAGTAAAAAACAAACTATCAGCTTTAATTATAGACTTGAAAAACGTATTTTAAGCCATAGTTTAACTCAAGGATAAATCTTATAATTCGGAGACTATCAAAAACAAAAACTAATTAAATTATCGTATGACACAAAACTAGGCAAAACAGTGTAAGTCTAAATGTGATAAAAATAAACAGTCCCCTCAGTCTCTAGGAAACCACGTTTATTTTTTCTGGGCTCTGCAACTGTCTCAATAAAAAATCGAATGTCAACTACATTCAATAAAAAATAAATATAAAATATAAGGGGACAATCTCACACCAATTGACCTAGTCCCAAACTAAGCTCTAGGCTTGTACTATGGGTACTAGAGAATAAGTATGTAAGTGCATAACATACACTATGTTCTTTATTGTTTTGCATCTTTGTCGTATTTCCTTTGTAAAGCTTTGTGTTGGATTAAAAACCTACTATCAGCCAGCATATTTTATGGTCTTTTTCAGTACTTACTTCCTACTAACTTGTTAGTCTTGTTACGTACATTTGTACAAAACGTAACCAATTCCATCTAGCTCATAACAATAATTACCATAATTACAATTTTAGCCAGACGTGCGTCAAACAGTTTGCAACATCCAAACAATTACCAAAATGGCCGACATCATGAGCAAGTTCCAATTTTAGTACATTAAAACGTATCCATTACATCATTGGCAACACTCAAAAACAAACCGGAACACACGTGCCTCAATTGGTAGTTGGTAGCAATGAGGTTACATCGCTACTTACCCATTAAAATTCATGATTAACGTTACAATTACTCTCTTAATCGATCATTCATTATAAATAGTTATTATGATAACGCTTTTATGTTTGGAATACGAATGCTCTGCGTTCCAACGTCTGA
Organism: Acleris laterana; assembly: GCA_963966035.1. Taxonomy (NCBI): domain Eukaryota; kingdom Metazoa; phylum Arthropoda; class Insecta; order Lepidoptera; family Tortricidae; genus Acleris; species Acleris laterana. Next base: position 3,136,465 of record OZ014451.1, read on the forward strand.
GAGATTAATTATCTTATATCAGAGAGGATATTCCGTTTCTATTATATCATAGTGCCACAGCCGAGCTGTCTGAAAGAATGATGATGCAAAAGTAATTATTTTTCGCTTCTGCGTTGATATTTATGATATTCCAAAATATTAAAGGATCAATACTCATAACAGTATTAAAAAACTGTGACAATGAATCTATTTACGGATTACGCAAGGGTGGTCCCAATGTTAAAAAGGTTAAAAATAACAATGGGTAAGCCAGAAACTTAATCCTCAAGGATAAGTAGAAAAACAATGGTAGTAATTCACGTAGTTAATTTGATTATGATTAGATAGGTTTAAAGTAAATTAAGTCGGCGCGTAAAAACTTGTTCAAACACGCCCGACGGAGGCCTTGGTTTTTTGCATCTTCCGCCAAGACCGGTTTATTAATAAGAACATCTTCAATGAAGCCTTACTCTTGTGTCTTACGTTGCTCGCGTTAAATTTTCCCACGAAGCTGAGATTCCTCCGCTTATTCGTTTATCACGCCAATTAGTGTTTTCATTTCACAAACACCACACGATTCTAGCTGCAATTCCACTCAGAAATCTACATCATAATCCAAAAGCACTGAGTGAGCGCAGTGCATTGTGGGAAACTTTGCAGACTTTGTAAAATTTCGAGATTTAGTTAAAAGTTTCCATCTTTGTGTCACGTTAAGTGGATTTACTGGCTGTTCTCAACCTCAGAGGTTTTGCGGTTAAGTCAACACACCTACGTGTATTTTCTAACTGACCATTATAAATAGACAGACATGTTTCTTAGAAAATCTTGAGTGTCTGGTGTCTTGTTAATTCATTATGAGAAGGCTCGACTTTAAACTTATCGTCTATACTTTGTAGGATTTCGATGACATACTTATTGAGATCGTGCTCAGAGGTAACATTTACTCTTGAGATATTCTTAGTAATAAAACGTTAGAGAATGTATTTTTCAACAGTTGTAATGACAAAAGCGTTATTATTCTCAGAACAGATGTGGGGAACTAGGCAGCATTCCAAGTATTAATCATCTTGGACTCTCACATTCTCGGTTCGATTCCGCATTGCATTAAGTCGTCCTCACTAGTTTTTTTGCACTTGTAAGTAATTAAAGTTTACAATTACTTTTTTAGCCACATACCTACTGAGATTACTTTCAGTGTATTGTTGACTTTGAAATTTAATAATACAGCTCCTAGTATATTATATTTCACTCCTGCAATGGAGTAAGGAGCTTTCGCGAATATTCCCTCTTGTCCATTGAAAACTGATGACATGACTAAATTATTATTAACAGCTGACAAAGACTGTAAAATCAATGTCCCACCTGGAAAGAAAAGATTTAGCAGCGCTGGAGAGATGTCCCGTCAGGAGTCGAGTCTCACAGTCATGAGCGGGGAGTCGCGGGCTCTGACCGTAGGCGCAAAATAAAATGCCTTATGCATACTTTCCAGTTTTCATCCTAACAATCACTAAATAGACCCAAAGACTTTGACTGAACTTTTATTAGTTATAAGACCAATATTCATTCACTTTTATTACTTTACTACAATTCTCACTTAATCTTGTAGGCTAAAGAGATAGGTTTTATTTAAATAACTATACCATTCTTATATGCATGAAAAGTTCTTAGGTTACTAATTAAACGGTTTCACAATGTAGGTTCTTAGACACTAGATGATCATATGGCCAATTCAACAATATTTATTCATTCTTACTCTGTATATTTAAAGGTAGAAAGCTTAGGTTAATTATATTTAGGCTCTAGGTTTTAAAATAGGTAGAGGTGTAATTTTTAGGGAGGGTTACAGTTGGAAGGGTAGAATAGTGCTTAAAAAGTCTTTTGGGATTGGATATAGTCGGTTAGACCAGCATAATTATGAGCGTATGAGACAGAGTGAAAAAGAAGTAGAAACCCGGAGCTTCTCTCTAGGAGATGTTACTTAAGTACATAGTGGTATTTTTGTAACTTTGTCACGTTATTTTTTTAGTGAAAAGGGACATTTATTGGGACGTACTATATTTAAATATTAAATGACACTGGAGGCACCGATCTTGAAAAATATTATATTTTAAATTAATCATACTCTTTGGTTTTCATATGATTAAATCAAAAAGTAATTGAAGTTAAACATAAATCGCAGACAAGCTCTAACTGAAATTCCAGTTCATAGAAACCGTAGGTTCTCGTAAGCTTTTAATTCGCCTGTCACTATAAGCTCTCCCTGGAGTCAGCCAGGCTTCGCTCCGGCTTTTGAGCGTTACTCAACTTGCACGTCGAACAATAAGAACTTGCACTCGAGCTTTGCAAATAACTTTAATAGTTGAGACGCTGGGTACGAATATGAACTTTTTATTTGTACTATAAGAAAGTTAATTAAGAAGTTCATATTCATATAAATTATGTTACCTACGGACGTCAGGAGCTAGTCATGTTTTGTTACTTTACGAGTAGTAACGTAATTTGGAACGTGTTTCAAAAGTTAACACTGCACTGAGCAAACGTCAAGCATCCAGTGGCGCCCTCCTTACTATTATTGTGTCTTCTAATTAACTAAAGAATTTCCTTGCCATCAGACGATACGTTTTTGTAGCGCAATTAAAAACACAATTTATGGGATACGTAACAAAATTTAATAACAATTACCCTTTGAGTAGTCAGCTTAACGGGAAAAGGTGGCCACTTTTTTCCGTTAAGTTGATAACTCAAAGGTGAATTGTTATTAAACTATGTGATATACCCTATAACTTGTGTTTTCATTTTTAGTACAAAAACGTACCGTCCAATTTTAATAAAATCTTTAGTTTATTAGAAAACACAATAATATTAAGGAGGGTGCCACTGGACGCTTGACGTTTGCCCGGTGCGTCCGGATCGCTCGTACCATCTTATCCTCTAACCTACCACCAAGCTGTGTTCGCATTGCTGTGTTCCGGTGTGGGGATTAAACAACCGTTGACATTACTAGCATAGAGGCATTCCATATTAGTTCTCAGGGTTGGCGACGCGTTTGCAGTCTTAAGATTGTATTCTTAGGAATGCAAACGTCACAGATTCCACTTACCATCACGTGTGTGCCAATTTGCCTGCTTCATGCCACAAAAACGTCAGCTTAAATGGAGCTCGTAATTTGCTTGAAAAGGCTTTCGGTGCATAGCACAAGTTGCCTGCAACTTGTTTGTCGCTCGTAATCCCTTTCTACCTAGTCATAGTCGGTAACGAAACGGACGCATCGAGCGACAAGCGAGAAAATACAAGTTCTGCCAGACTTACAGCCGAGTAACCCATAATTTGATCGAAATTCACTTCATCGATTGCATCATTTCACCGAATTATATTTCATCAAAGCCTATTGCTAAATCGTTGTGGATTGACACATTATTGTGTAACAGCGTCCATTTTTGCTGAAAGCATGATATTTTCAGGATATCATAAACATAAATGACGTAGGTTAGGTTAGGTTAAACTTAGTTAGACAAGACCAGCAGAAAAAAAAAACTGATGCGGCGAGAAATGCCCTTCGATGAAATTTAAATTCTGCGTAATGTACGCTCGTTGAAAGGTGTTTCGATAAAATAATAGGTACCCGCTGAGTCATAAAAGTTGTTACAAGTTTTTACGGTTCTATACCCAAAGGGTACATGTTTTTTCAAATTCAATGGGTATGTTATTTAAATATGTGTTAAAAATAACCATTAAATTAGGTGGACGCACTTATTAAGCCATAAATATAGAAATTGCGTAAATAATAATGTTTTTGTACCGCTATAAAAAAGAAACCTGAACAAAGTTAACATGGAAAAACGTTGCCAACGCGTTGCTTTACACGTCTCAAAACTATAGTGTCTACAGTTCGAGCAGACCGCAAGAACTTTACAGGATAAGTTATGCACTCCGTCTAAACTGGCGCCCGATTCTCTCTTTAAAAGAGTAATTTATTGTATACGCTAGCGACTTGCCCTCGCTTCACTTCAGTTTATGTGATTTCTATATAACACCCGTACATAAATCAGAATTAGTATTCTACATTAAAATCTAACGAGAAAAATTATCTAACTGATGGTGAAAACCGCATCAAAATTCGTTGCGCGGTTTAAGTTAGTGAATAGATAGACAGACGCGGAAAACGACAATATTTTATACTAGGTATGTAAAGAATAAAATAAATCCTGATAACTTTAATTCTATTGTTTACATTATAACCTATATTACAATACAATACAATACAATACAAAACACTTTATTGTACACCAAACAAAAACATTACAGAGAAACAGCACAATTAAAAAACAACACAGGTAAACAACAGGCGGTCTTATCACTGATTAGCGATCTCTTCCAGACAACCTTACTAGGGATAAGGCGTCAAATTAAAATATTTTACGAGGTAGGTGGTACAGACTTCACCCGAGCAATAACAAGAAACTATGTAAGTTATTAAACATGAGTATAAAAATAATAATACATATTTTTATATTTTTATTACGCAGCAAATTTAACCAATTCCCGTCAATGGAAACTGATTGGGTAACGTATTTTGGGAACGTCCCTTCAATTTGTCCAAGCCAAATGTTAGACCCTCGTACAATTTATGGTTATTTTCGTCATGTTAACCCAACACATTCACTGCAGCATAACCTACAAATGTACAATTTCGACACGCCGTCACCAGCGTTAAAAGTGTTAAAGCATATAGCTTCGACCCCCTTCAAAATGCCAGCCATGTGTCTAAATTGACATTATGCCATAGAATTCTCATTTATTTTCCGATGCCATATGCTGACGCGCGCCTACGATATTTTAAGTCTCCCTTGGGTCCACGAATTGATGGACCCTATAATTAGGGTTCCGCATTGTCCAAAACAATTTATTACCCACACCTGGGACCAATTTGATTAACTGTGTTGCAGTAATTAGTAATGATTAGGTTAATTTAACAAGGGTGTAAATGACAAGGGTGGGTTAGGTTAGGTTAGGTTAGGTTAAAATATGTGATGTGATAATAATTATATAAATGGAAGACATGATTGGAGATTGCTAAGTAAATAAAAATCGAAGTAATATAAATAAAATGGTAACTAGTGTTGGTAGGGCCACTAGGGCCATGTGTATTACAAGGTCCATCGGAATCATGACCAACATTCAATTTTTTTATATGGTAAAGAATACGATGGTGATAGCGATCTGGTTGACGGCAAACCACCAAGCAGCAGTGTTCGCACTGTTGTGTCAAGGTGTGGGGATAAGACAATGATATTACTAGCAAGGCATTTCATTTTAGACCTTGGCTACTCATTTCCAGTCTACGATTTTATTTACCAGTAAACTGAAGTCCTTACCAAGATGCATTACGCTAGCTACACTAGCGTTTCTATTCGTTTCGTTTTTAAACCAATCGCGTCACTGGTAGATCACGTGACTCTTCGTATCACGTGATCTACCAGTGACGCGTAATAAATCTTGACAAGGGTCTCTGTGCTCCTTTTCCTTTCCATTGCCATTAAAAATATCTATACTTACAAATATTATAAAGCTAAAGAGTTTGTTTGTTTGTTTGTTTGTTTGCTTGTACGCGCTAATCTCAGGAACTTCTAGTCCGATTTGAAAAATTCTTTCAGTGTTAGATAGCCCATTTATACGTTAATAAGTAAGTAAAACGTTCGAGAAAGGCTATATATCATAATCACATAAACCGAAGCGAAGCGAGGGCGGGTCGCTAGTTTTAAATAATTGTCAGGATAAAGATAACAATTATTTACATATGAACCTTAACCTTATACTTCAGCATTGAAAGCTAGCCAAGTGAACTTGTCTTGACACACTGCCATGCGTATTGTATTATATTATAATGTATTGTGCTGTACACATAGACAAAGGAAACACGCGTGTAGGATACAGAGCTGGAGTGCTTCCTGTTTGCCCGGTGAGTTATGGTTTTATTTTGTACGGAACCGCGACGAGATTTATTCGATGCTGGCTCCTTACGCCCATTAACACATTGTATAAATTCACTACTACATATAAACTATACATGCGATATTATTCGTTCACACATAGGAAACTACAATGGGAGAGAATAAAATTGATTTTGATTAAAATTTTAAATCGTTTTATTTGAGTTACTGCTAGAATCGAACTGTAGATGCTGTTATATACTTGTATTATACTAACTTTTAAAGGCCTATTTCAGTTGATGATTTATTTTAATCAGTAAAGAGATGTTATGAAAACAAAGTGTGAGAAAATAATGTTGTAAAATTGCTAAAGTTGGTCCATCTCAGGTAGAGAAATTTGTATTAGATAGCCTTCACTGTAATAAGATTATTCAAAGCGATATAATTATAGTCGAGAGTTAACTCTAACATAGTCCTGGACTAGAACTAAATGAGAGCACCTTAGGTACCTACGTACTCGTAATTGTATCGTTTACGATTTAAAAGTAATACCTAATATCAAGTTGGGTGTTTGATAGTAAATTGTAGGGATTATCGAAGTCGTAATAAGTGCTATGTTAGCGTGAAAATTGCGAAGGTCATTACATCATTGTGTAACACACGGCCATCGCGACAAAGCATGACCTTTCCAAGCCCTTAGAACAACGGACTGTTACTTTTGTTTGACAGGCTTATTACATATATGTGCCAGCGACACGAATAGTTTGTTCACATTCCATACAGATTATATTCTAGGGCCGTAAACGTACCTATACCGTTTTTGCTTCACATTGTTTTAGCATGAATTTTCGTTGATAGGATTCAGTTACCTACTTGTTTTGGGTTGTCATTTTAAGTGTGGCGGCATTGGTTGACATTTTCAATGACAGTACAAATGGACGTATCTCCGTATTTTTGAAGTTTTTTAGATAAGTCGCTTTGCCATCCGCCCTAAGGCGAAGTAATAAAAATATTTGTAGATAATTGGCAGTGTCAATGCATCCTTATCTGTCTTGTTTTTTTGTATGTTATCTGTGAATTTTTGTGCTGATTATGATATATGATAGAATAAGTTTCATAGCCAGTAGGTACTGTTACTTACCTATAAGTTAAGTAGGTACCCAAGCTTAGGTATTTTAGTAGGTATCCTACTAGATTAAGGTTAAAGGATAATCATTAAAAGACATTTTAATTGTACGACATGTAATATATCGATGCATCTTACGCAAGTTACTTAACTAGGTAATTACCTACTGGGAGAAAAAGGAAAAATACAATTGAATTAACTAAGTATAATAATTCCACATAGCTATGAGGTACTTATAAGGTAAATATGAAAGTAGAAAACATATTATCTGTTAAACTTCATCAAACCGCTAAATATTGACTCACTATATACCTACCTACTTGATACCTAGTTTATTAATTTATTATAAGTAAATTCTTCTTCGCTTGAATTTTTCTTTAAATTAAAGTTAGTGTTTTGAAGCCAGGTAGAATTAAAAACCATATGTTTATTTACAATCTACCCCCTACTTTTTGCGAAACCTTTTAGTTCTCAGAAACAAAAACATTGTACCGTTGTCAAATGTGAAAACCATCACAAAAAGTCACCACGTTCCAGACTATATTTACACAAGTGTGTTAAACTATACATTAATAGTGAAGAGAACGTGCGTTATACTACCAAATTATATGTTTGCTTGCTTCCTCTTCAAATAAATTACTATATAGCATGATACATATGACAGCGCAAAGAAAGTAAAAAAAACTCAAGCCAAATTATCCACACGAAAACTACCGTTACACTCTGATAGCGTTGCTAGTAATCTTTTATCAAAAACCATTCGGCCACGTCAAATGCAGGCCAACAATAGATTGATAAGAAAAAAGACTAACCGTACAAAAACCGCTCACTTCAAATGCTACCTGAGCAAGAGGTTTGCAACATTCCAAAATGCACTTCCACAAGATCCTGCACGAGAGATAATCAACAGCACACACGTTAAACGTTCACGCACTTAAATGAACACAGCAACACTTTCGCGAAAATACAAAAAAAGTATTTACGAATGTTTTTTATCGGAAGCGATCACGCAAATTTGTAATAAAACGCGACGCAGCCGACCCTTACGACGGCCGAATGCAGACTGAAGCTAGTGAGTGAGAGGAACAGTCACTTGAGTTAGATATGCGTGAGTATGAAAGAGACGGGTGGTAGATAAAAATGAAGTTAGCGGAATCGAGCAGGCATGACCGGGAATGACCACATGGCACGCATTAACAACAATCATTGCACAAATTGAACTTGGCGCGTTTTTGTAAAGCACACGTGTTTCAATTGTTTTTTGCTCCACTCGAATAAAACCAAGTGGTCTTAAAAACTTAATGAGCTCTTAAAAATAGCTTAATTAAACAATGTAAAACAGGCAGCTGCTTCATAAGTACTTTTTTTTAATAAAAAGTTACAGACGAAAAACGTGAAAGAAACACAGATATTATTCAAATCCTGGGTATTATCTGACCTCGTTTCTGTTGATGATTCCCCGTGAATATTTCGTCGTAGGAAATTTGTTTTAAATAAAGTAAACTCGCTTTATTAAGAAAAGGTAACGTCAAATCTTTTCGTCGCTGAGAAACGCCGACAAATGATTTTTTTTGGTAAATAATTTAAATTCGTCAATGGTAACATTTATGCCGAATTAGGGTCCGGCATATTTTAGCTTGAAAAGGTAATATTAAAACGTGAAAAAGGAAAAAAGGTAATTCGTATACGTTATGTGGGTGAAGTAGGAAAAAGGTGCAAAAACCCCTAAGGCCATGAATATTACAGGCCAGGCTAAACTGCTGAAAAAGTTTTACGCGTGTTTTGTTTTGGTAACGCTCCGGCGTGTTTTTAATTTTTTTCTCGGTTACTCCATTTTGCCAGTTGGCTTAGGAGCCGAAAGTTCGGACGAAAACGGCCATGTTAATTTTATCGTTTCGTTTCTTTTGAAAAATACCGCTTGAAGAAAAACCTTTTTTTTATGCGAATTACAGACTTCTCGTTTAGTATTATTACGCTTTATGAAACACTTAGTTGGTTCTGCAACTGAAAATACTCAATTAGTTATTTGATTATTATGGATACTTTGGAGTAATTAAAGCTTTTTTTTACTGTTTTCGGCTTAAACTCGGTTTGAAGTATTGTGCAATAAAAATAAAACAATTGGATCAAACACATACATATATTATGCCTACCTACGATCGGCCTTATTATGTTTGTAAAAACATAAACATGTCAAAGTAGAGAAATAAATACTTATATAAGTACATAGAAAACTCCAAAGACTCAGAAACAAGTACTCGCGCTAATCACACAAATATTTGCCTTGACCGGGAATCGAACGTTAGCTTCGAATGTTTTTTTTTACTTATTATTATATTTGTTTGCCATGTCCATTAAAATTTATAACAAATTGCCAAGTACATTACAAAATATCAAAAAAGAAAATAGCTTTGAAAACACACTTCAAAATTTAATGATAGAAAAATGTTATTATTAAATAACCGAATACTTAGATACTTAATAAGTTATTTTGTTAATACTTCTAGATTATGTAAGTAAAGTATAATAAGCCACAAACAAATAAGCGCTCTCACTAGTTTATAAGTTACTGAGCCCTACGGGGTCCATAATGATCTGATCTCTTAACTTTAAGTTAATTTAAGAACCTCCTAATGTATACTTTATGTAATGCAATAAATAATTAAATATTGAGTATTGTTACAAATATTATAATTTTGATTTTGATTTCCCCGTGTGGTTGCCGGATTAGAATAGTGCCACTCCGTGTCTTTCCGTGGATGTCGTAAAAGCCGACTAAGGTGATAAAGGCGTGTAGTACTGTTAGGCGATGGGTTTGCAACCTGTCATTAATACACTGGTAAACATCTTCGCCTAAGTGTGCAAAATGTGGTTACAGAATTATCAAAATGTTTTTAGAGTTGTTGGAAATTCTGTAGCTCTGCCTACCCCACTCTGGGAATAAAGGCGTGAGTTTATGTATGTATGTATGTATGAATTAGTTACTTGTCGAAGTATTTGTATTTCCAGGTATCACCTTCAATGCAACAAACTTATAGGAATTGCGTGTGCGTCATTATTCTAGGAAGGCCGTATTTGAATCTATTGAAATATAACACAACGAACTTATGATTCTATTATACATACACGTGGTTGTTTTCCATTCTCAAGGCTAACTGCCTGGAAGGTAGATTACAGGCCGGGTGTTTTTGTTTTAATGACTGTCAGGTATTTTTGTTATGGTATGTAGACTACCTGCCCCCGATTTCACCATCTTGACAATGACAGTTGACATTTCAATGTACATCATGTCAGCGTTTTGACTTTGCAATGTATACCGAAATGTCACCTGTCACATGTGGTTGTCAAGATGGTGGAGCAGGGGGCAGATGATAATTCAAACCAGTCCATCCAGACTAAAGAAGTTCTGGCTTGACACTTGTTCTTAACCTTTTTTCGGCTTATTATGTATATTTATTTAAAATGTTGTACTTATTTGGCTATTCGTTGTAATTAATTATTTCTCAATCGCTCAAAGGTTAACTGGAAGAGATTCCTTATAATAAGTTTGCCTTTGTACATCCCTGTTATATTTTGGTCTATTTTATAACTGTACAATAAAGTGCTTACGTAAATACAAATAACAAAAAAATAAAAGAGGCCCCCATACAAGACTAGTACGGAACCCTTCATGTGCGAGTCCAACTAGCAACCCAAACTCTTTGCAAATCTTCTACACGAAGAAAGATCAAAAACCCCTACATCCATCGTGTTAAAAATTAAACACTACGAAGAAAACTTTTAATTTTTGCTAAAAGTTTCAATTCCTCTCAAGTTTTTCGTCGTTGGCAAACTTTAGCTACCTTCAGCCTAAACTTGCTTTTAAACTTAAAGTTTGCATAAATATTCACGAAAAGTGGGAAAGGAATTGAAAATATGCAAAGAGGCAATTTACTAGAATAACTTTAACCACCTGCACATTTCTCTATGTTGAACATTACCTACCGATTATAATCCTCAATATATCGGAAACTAGTAAAAATCGCTAAACATACATAGGGGTTGAATGAATAGCTTTTTAGCTGTTCTATCAGCCCTAGGCGGGTTGACTTTGATTTTTGGGACAGCCCTGTACAACATGAATACTTCTTGTTCCAAATTACATAGCTATATAACTCAGTAGGCCGAGAAAAGATACAAACGCTATTAACGTTTCTGTTTTCTATTGTCTCTAGATGAATGGAGTTGCTATAAACGTTCAACGCGATCTACCATCTGCTTACGTCCATCCTATACGTTTAGTCGATTAACGAAAACAGTTGACTTAGCGTTATGCATCCTGGCTAGGGCCTCTGGAGACTGTGAATTCGTACTATGTTACAGCTGCTGTATGTTACGCTAAGATAACCCTCCTTTCCATTTCACCAATCAGCTAATTACAAAGCGTCTCATGCTCGAAAAAACCCTAATTCCCACTGTCAATCCAAAAGGAAAAATAACCGTGTTTTTTTCCGCCGATTCATTACCGTTTCGGAACATCACTAATTCCGCTAGTGACGAGCCAAAAGAACAATGCGACCGGCGTCAAAGGGTGCACACAGCCCTTTTGAACAAAGCTTTAGCCTCTTACGCTTCGGGCGAGGGCGGGGTGAGGTGCGGAGCGGGGGCGGTTAGGGATGGGACGAATCGGTAAAAGTGGTTATGTAAAAAAAAATGTAGACGTGATATGAATTGTTTCCTATTCATTAGCTACAATACTACGAGTACTCACCCTTCTTTTTTTTCTCGTGTCGAAGGTTCCTTCTTCAATTAGACTGTGCAGGACCAGAAACTTGCGACAGCTAACGCTCTGTCTGTCGCGTCTCGGAGATCTTACTCGGAGCAGGTGTACAGTTGGCCAAGAAAGTGGTCTACCAGTTTTGACAAAAGTTTCTGTGAGATTTAATTATCACTAAGGTTGGCACTTGTCACTGTCATAATATTATTGCAAGGGAAAATCGAACTTGTTGTATCATGACGTGCAAATGAACTTCAACCGTAGGGTGGTAGACCACATTTTTGGCCTACTGTACGGACACGCCGGACAATACATAGTTTGGAGAGCTGCCCCGCATGCACACTGAGCGACTGGGTCGTGTGTCAGTACCCTGCTAAGCCAGATACCATCATCTGAATATATAAAAGGAGAAACTGACTGACTGACTGACTGTCATATCAACGCACAGCCTAAACGGCTAAACGTAGGCACTTGAAATTTGGAAGGGACGTAGCTTAGGTACCGTAGAGGTGCACTAAGAAAGGAATTCCCGAAATTCCCACGGGAACGGCAATTAGCGGGAACATCCTTTTGTATGAAAAATCTAAACCGAAGCGAAGCGAGGGCGGGTCGCTAGTCTTAAATAAAACTCCAAATCAAATCAAATCCGAACCGGAAAGACCGGCAGCGCACCTTCGATAACTCTGGTGTTGCGGGTGTTCATCGGTTGCAATGATCACTTACCATTAGGTGACCCACATGTTCGTCTGCCATTTTCACACTAAAAAAACCTCTTTAATAAGAGGAGAGGATTGAATTTAGTTTGGCAATTCAATATGAGATACGGTTTATTGGGTTGTGTAACGGTCCAGAAATGCCCGTTCAATTCGCAAATATAATTCATTTCAGTTTAGGCTCTAACAAGAGTAAAATCGTTATACATTAAAGTTTAGTATTAAAATTCTAATTCGTTATTAAATAACATCATATCTGCAATTAACTAATTAATTACAATCAAACATAATGTCAAAAACTTTGAATCTCGAAATACAACTTTACTTCAAATGTAATGAGGAACGCTATTATTGTTTTATACAAATTGAGAAACAGAGACCTCTCTGGAGGAAATCGAAAACTATTTAACAGCTAGTCTTAGAATTGACAGATTTATTCCCGGGCATCTAGTGAGGAAAGCGGGTTCCTTCCGATTCGTACAGATGGCGTTGTTTTATGTCCAATTACAACACAAAATAAAATTGTTGATGTTTTATTAATATTCAGATAATAAACAAACTTAATTATTTGTGTTTATTAAATAAATTAAATGAGGAAGAATTATAAAATGTAACAAGGACTCTTCTGCTAACTAGACATAGTTAGCAGAAGTTAAACCAAACTAGATTAAAAAAAAGAAAGAGACAAATTCAAATGAAAGTGAGTCTTATTTGTTACTCATTACGTTAGCTTAAACAAGGCGACTAGGTGGATGAAGCCAGAATTGGCGGGGTGGTTCGCGATCGACGCGCGCCGGGACGCTGGAGCTCCTCGCAAGGAACAGGGGGGAAATGGCTGGAGAAGCGGAAAGCTAACAGCTCGAAATACGAAGGATTGAACATTAGTCTCTGATATCTGGAATATCTCGTAGTGTGCATGACAAAGAAAATAGATAAAAGGGCCGGGAAGGGGACACTAGGCTTTTGGGGGGTCCAGTCCGTCGAGGTGGTGAGTTATAATAGTAGCAGTGCGGGTACTCGTATCGTCCATTTTGTCTGTCCTTTTTAGTGTTTGTGCTTATTCAATAATTGGTGCTATGTGTTTTGTGTGACGCTTTAGGAAATGGATGGGTGGCATTAGGAGTTAGCGAAGGCAGCTAGCATGGCACGGGCTAGGGGAATGGTTTAATAATTTGTGTTAGTGTTCTTGTGTTCCTTTTGTTGCTATGATTGATTACGTAGGTTAGTGTTTGGGTGGCGCTACGAGTTGGCGAAGGCAGCTATCGTGGCAGGGGTTATAAACACGTAATGTGGATAGCTAGGCATATTTTATTATGGTTAGGTACAGGGTTTGTTCAACTTTGCCAACTCCGCTATCGCTATGACTAAAACTATTGAAGTTAGACCTGGGAAATAAACTACTTACTCAAACATACCTAACTTTGTTCTAAGGAGATATCAACTTATTTTGACTCTATTTAACTTTATTCCTAACCAATAATGCTCATGTAAGCTTATCAGAAAGTAAATATTTCTAGTCTGAAGCAGAGTAACTGCGTTTATAAGTAAAGTTCAAAGTCATATTTATGAATTGGACTGTCTTCCTACCAACTCTTCATCGGCTGGTATTCTCTGTTCAAACTGAGTTACGACTCGGCTGTACTGCCTACGGGCACCAGTCAGTCCCTGTTCAGCAGAATTATCATGCTTTTCCCAAGGGAACCTATGCATAAAGAAGTGCATCTTGTTGGCCGACGACACTCCTTCTTGTGAATGTACTTTAGTATATCAAATAGTATCAAGACTGGAAAGCTTTACTATACCACATACCAACATTTGAAATGAATAATTGAGCCTGAGTGATCTGGTTTCTCCTATGAATAATAATAAATATCTACTGCAAATGTTGCAACTGACCAGTTATAATATCATCAAACATAGCTATCTGATAGTAAGCTCCCAACGGACGCCTCAATATATGACTCTATTTAACTTTATTCCTAACCAATAATGCTCATGTAAGCTTATCAGAAAGTAAATATTTCTAGTCTGAAGCAGAGTAACTGCGTTCATAAGTAAAGTTCAAAGTCATATTTATGAATTGGACTGTCTTCCTACCAACACTTCATCGGCTGGTATTCTCTGTTCAAACTGAGTTACGACTCGGCTGTACTGCCTACGGGCACCAGTCAGTCCCTGTTCAGCAGAATTATCATGCTTTTCCCAAGGGAACCTATGCATAAAGAAGTGCATCTTGTTGGCCGACGACACTCCTTCTTGTGAATGTACTTTAGTATATCAAATAGTATCAAGACTGGAAAGCTTTACTGTACCACATACCAACATTTGAAATGAATAATTGAGCCTGAGTGATCTGGATTCTCCTATGAATAATAATAAATATCTACTGCAAATATTGCAACTGACCAGTTATAATATCATCAAACATAGCTACCTGGTAGTAAGCTCGCAACGGACGCCTCAATATAATGCTAGGACAAAGATCCTTAGCTAATGATATGTGATTATTTCTAGTCAATGGCAGATAGCCAATTATACTTCAACATTGAATGATCCTATGAGATTGATTGATTTCTCTCAACCTACATTGAATATTATACGACGAGTGATTTCTCTGTTTAACACTATGGGATATGTCCCCTGCTTGGTATTACTCAAGGGTATACCAGCCTTATAGTCTGTTAGCAGTTGGAATCACTATCCAATTCCTACGGGAACATACTACAACAAATATCTACAAATTATGATTGAAATCATCAGATCCAGCATTCATCAGATCCAGCTTTCATCATGACTAGAAAGAGTCACAATCATCTTAAGGAATTATTATTGTTATAATTATAACTAGGCTCTTCATAGAAACTGCAGAAAATTGATACAATATCAAACTACATAACCTTGGTCTTAAATGACTACTAACCTATCTACATCTTAACAGTACGACTTTGACACATTAATAATACAGCTCCTAGTATATTATATTTCACTCCTGCAATGGAGTAAGGAGCTTTCGCGAATATTCCCTCTTGTCCATTGAAAACTGATGACATGACTAAATTATTATTAACAGCTGACAAAGACTGTAAAATCAATGTCCCACCTGGAAAGAAAAGATTTAGCAGCGCTGGAGAGATGTCCCGTCAGGAGTCGAGTCTCACAGTCATGAGCGGGGAGTCGCGGGCTCTGACCGTAGGCGCAAAATAAAATGCCTTATGCATACTTTCCAGTTTTCATCCTAACAATCACTAAATAGACCCAAAGACTTTGACTGAACTTTTATTAGTTATAAGACCAATATTCATTCACTTTTATTACTTTACTACAATTCTCACTTAATCTTGTAGGCTAAAGAGATAGGTTTTATTTAAATAACTATACCATTCTTATATGCATGAAAAGTTCTTAGGTTACTAATTAAACGGTTTCACAATGTAGGTTCTTAGACACTAGATGATCATATGGCCAATTCAACAATATTTATTCATTCTTACTCTGTATATTTAAAGGTAGAAAGCTTAGGTTAATTATATTTAGGCTCTAGGTTTTAAAATAGGTAGAGGTGTAATTTTTAGGGAGGGTTACAGTTGGAAGGGTAGAATAGTGCTTAAAAAGTCTTTTGGGATTGGATATAGTCGGTTAGACCAGCATAATTATGAGCGTATGAGACAGAGTGAAAAAGAAGTAGAAACCCGGAGCTTCTCTCTAGGAGATGTTACTTAAGTACATAGTGGTATTTTTGTAACTTTGTCACGTTATTTTTTTAGTGAAAAGGGACATTTATTGGGACGTACTATATTTAAATATTAAATGACACTGGAGGCACCGATCTTGAAAAATATTATATTTTAAATTAATCATACTCTTTGGTTTTCATATGATTAAATCAAAAAGTAATTGAAGTTAAACATAAATCGCAGACAAGCTCTAACTGAAATTCCAGTTCATAGAAACCGTAGGTTCTCGTAAGCTTTTAATTCGCCTGTCACTATAAGCTCTCCCTGGAGTCAGCCAGGCTTCGCTCCGGCTTTTGAGCGTTACTCAACTTGCACGTCGAACAATAAGAACTTGCACTCGAGCTTTGCAAATAACTTTAATAGTTGAGACGCTGGGTACGAATATGAACTTTTTATTTGTACTATAAGAAAGTTAATTAAGAAGTTCATATTCATATAAATTATGTTACCTACGGACGTCAGGAGCTAGTCATGTTTTGTTACTTTACGAGTAGTAACGTAATTTGGAACGTGTTTCAAAAGTTAACACTGCACTGAGCAAACGTCAAGCATCCAGTGGCGCCCTCCTTACTATTATTGTGTCTTCTAATTAACTAAAGAATTTCCTTGCCATCAGACGATACGTTTTTGTAGCGCAATTAAAAACACAATTTATGGGATACGTAACAAAATTTAATAACAATTACCCTTTGAGTAGTCAGCTTAACGGGAAAAGGTGGCCACTTTTTTCCGTTAAGTTGATAACTCAAAGGTGAATTGTTATTAAACTATGTGATATACCCTATAACTTGTGTTTTCATTTTTAGTACAAAAACGTACCGTCCAATTTTAATAAAATCTTTAGTTTATTAGAAAACACAATAATATTAAGGAGGGTGCCACTGGACGCTTGACGTTTGCCCGGTGCGTCCGGATCGCTCGTACCATCTTATCCTCTAACCTACCACCAAGCTGTGTTCGCATTGCTGTGTTCCGGTGTGGGGATTAAACAACCGTTGACATTACTAGCATAGAGGCATTCCATATTAGTTCTCAGGGTTGGCGACGCGTTTGCAGTCTTAAGATTGTATTCTTAGGAATGCAAACGTCACAGATTCCACTTACCATCACGTGTGTGCCAATTTGCCTGCTTCATGCCACAAAAACGTCAGCTTAAATGGAGCTCGTAATTTGCTTGAAAAGGCTTTCGGTGCATAGCACAAGTTGCCTGCAACTTGTTTGTCGCTCGTAATCCCTTTCTACCTAGTCATAGTCGGTAACGAAACGGACGCATCGAGCGACAAGCGAGAAAATACAAGTTCTGCCAGACTTACAGCCGAGTAACCCATAATTTGATCGAAATTCACTTCATCGATTGCATCATTTCACCGAATTATATTTCATCAAAGCCTATTGCTAAATCGTTGTGGATTGACACATTATTGTGTAACAGCGTCCATTTTTGCTGAAAGCATGATATTTTCAGGATATCATAAACATAAATGACGTAGGTTAGGTTAGGTTAAACTTAGTTAGACAAGACCAGCAGAAAAAAAAAACTGATGCGGCGAGAAATGCCCTTCGATGAAATTTAAATTCTGCGTAATGTACGCTCGTTGAAAGGTGTTTCGATAAAATAATAGGTACCCGCTGAGTCATAAAAGTTGTTACAAGTTTTTACGGTTCTATACCCAAAGGGTACATGTTTTTTCAAATTCAATGGGTATGTTATTTAAATATGTGTTAAAAATAACCATTAAATTAGGTGGACGCACTTATTAAGCCATAAATATAGAAATTGCGTAAATAATAATGTTTTTGTACCGCTATAAAAAAGAAACCTGAACAAAGTTAACATGGAAAAACGTTGCCAACGCGTTGCTTTACACGTCTCAAAACTATAGTGTCTACAGTTCGAGCAGACCGCAAGAACTTTACAGGATAAGTTATGCACTCCGTCTAAACTGGCGCCCGATTCTCTCTTTAAAAGAGTAATTTATTGTATACGCTAGCGACTTGCCCTCGCTTCACTTCAGTTTATGTGATTTCTATATAACACCCGTACATAAATCAGAATTAGTATTCTACATTAAAATCTAACGAGAAAAATTATCTAACTGATGGTGAAAACCGCATCAAAATTCGTTGCGCGGTTTAAGTTAGTGAATAGATAGACAGACGCGGAAAACGACAATATTTTATACTAGGTATGTAAAGAATAAAATAAATCCTGATAACTTTAATTCTATTGTTTACATTATAACCTATATTACAATACAATACAATACAATACAAAACACTTTATTGTACACCAAACAAAAACATTACAGAGAAACAGCACAATTAAAAAACAACACAGGTAAACAACAGGCGGTCTTATCACTGATTAGCGATCTCTTCCAGACAACCTTACTAGGGATAAGGCGTCAAATTAAAATATTTTACGAGGTAGGTGGTACAGACTTCACGCGAGCAATAACAAGAAACTATGTAAGTTATTAAACATGAGTATAAAAATAATAATACATATTTTTATATTTTTATTACGCAGCAAATTTAACCAATTCCCGTCAATGGAAACTGATTGGGTAACGTATTTTGGGAACGTCCCTTCAATTTGTCCAAGCCAAATGTTAGACCCTCGTACAATTTATGGTTATTTTCGTCATGTTAACCCAACACATTCACTGCAGCATAACCTACAAATGTACAATTTCGACACGCCGTCACCAGCGTTAAAAGTGTTAAAGCATATAGCTTCGACCCCCTTCAAAATGCCAGCCATGTGTCTAAATTGACATTATGCCATAGAATTCTCATTTATTTTCCGATGCCATATGCTGACGCGCGCCTACGATATTTTAAGTCTCCCTTGGGTCCACGAATTGATGGACCCTATAATTAGGGTTCCGCATTGTCCAAAACAATTTATTACCCACACCTGGGACCAATTTGATTAACTGTGTTGCAGTAATTAGTAATGATTAGGTTAATTTAACAAGGGTGTAAATGACAAGGGTGGGTTAGGTTAGGTTAGGTTAGGTTAAAATATGTGATGTGATAATAATTATATAAATGGAAGACATGATTGGAGATTGCTAAGTAAATAAAAATCGAAGTAATATAAATAAAATGGTAACTAGTGTTGGTAGGGCCACTAGGGCCATGTGTATTACAAGGTCCATCGGAATCATGACCAACATTCAATTTTTTTATATGGTAAAGAATACGATGGTGATAGCGATCTGGTTGACGGCAAACCACCAAGCAGCAGTGTTCGCACTGTTGTGTCAAGGTGTGGGGATAAGACAATGATATTACTAGCAAGGCATTTCATTTTAGACCTTGGCTACTCATTTCCAGTCTACGATTTTATTTACCAGTAAACTGAAGTCCTTACCAAGATGCATTACGCTAGCTACACTAGCGTTTCTATTCGTTTCGTTTTTAAACCAATCGCGTCACTGGTAGATCACGTGACTCTTCGTATCACGTGATCTACCAGTGACGCGTAATAAATCTTGACAAGGGTCTCTGTGCTCCTTTTCCTTTCCATTGCCATTAAAAATATCTATACTTACAAATATTATAAAGCTAAAGAGTTTGTTTGTTTGTTTGTTTGTTTGCTTGTACGCGCTAATCTCAGGAACTTCTAGTCCGATTTGAAAAATTCTTTCAGTGTTAGATAGCCCATTTATACGTTAATAAGTAAGTAAAACGTTCGAGAAAGGCTATATATCATAATCACATAAACCGAAGCGAAGCGAGGGCGGGTCGCTAGTTTTAAATAATTGTCAGGATAAAGATAACAATTATTTACATATGAACCTTAACCTTATACTTCAGCATTGAAAGCTAGCCAAGTGAACTTGTCTTGACACACTGCCATGCGTATTGTATTATATTATAATGTATTGTGCTGTACACATAGACAAAGGAAACACGCGTGTAGGATACAGAGCTGGAGTGCTTCCTGTTTGCCCGGTGAGTTATGGTTTTATTTTGTACGGAACCGCGACGAGATTTATTCGATGCTGGCTCCTTACGCCCATTAACACATTGTATAAATTCACTACTACATATAAACTATACATGTAAATATAACGAGCCGGAAGGACTGCACAAGATTTTACTACCACTGGTTTAACATTGAATGACTCGATGCATGAATGTGGAAGAAGCGAAAGAAATTTGTTAAGATCGTAGCAGGTGGAAAGAAGTGGTCTCTGCCTACCCCTCTGGGAAACAAGTGTGATTTAATGTATGTATGTTATGTATGGTATAACTTTTCGATGTGTCCCAAAACATTTGTATAAAATGTTAATTTTTGTTACCGAAACGAAATTCAAAAAATAATCTGTAAATTAACGCAAGATGGATTTTGCACTCATCGGTAACATGGAGTGAATGTATGCGCGCTTCGGATAAGACAAAAATTGCAGAGAAGAAGCGCTGCAAGAAAGTCTAACAGTATTAAAAAAGTAAATAAATGGAATAATACTTAAAATAAATTTACATCAAGTAGGTAGGTTCTGTAAAACGGGGTGAGTAGGGACCACCTAAAATGAATCATAAGTTACTAATTATAAGACTGAAATTATTTCCAATAGACGTAATGTCATTGTCCATTTAATACTTGCTCTTATTTGTAACACGTTATGACTTATTTTAGGTTGTGCCCCTACTCACCCCCTAATCCCTACTCACCCCGTTTTACGGTACTTAGGTATCGTTGTGTTTGTGGTGCTTACCATTCCATCTAGTCTATAGTCCAGGGGGGTTATTATGACATAGCTATGCAGTTCATTTTACGGTGAGCGTAAAGGACGGAGCTATGGCAGTTACATAACTCTATCCTTATCTCTCAGCGTAAAATGAATGGCACAAATAGGTCATAATAACCCCACAGGACTAATTGGCAACGAATTTGCGGTCTTAGGATTGCAGTCTTTATATTTTACCTAGTCTTGAGAATACAAATGTCTATGGGTCAAAGATTCCACTTACCATCAGGTGGCAGTCAATTAATAACTACTTAGATACTTACCTGTTTTTTTTTAATCTAATCGTAAGCATAATCCATTTTTATTGATTAGGTCTCGCGTTCTAAACGCCTATTAGTAGTTAAAGCTAATCTACTTTTCACAACTCCGAGAAAAATCGCGTTATCAGCTCTCAGTGGAGATTTATGGCTCCTTATCTCTGTTTGGTGCCACCCACGGGGGGATTAGAGGCCGTAATGAGTAGTGAAGGTTAGTTTCGTTATTATTCGATATTCTTATCGAATAACCGATCTATGACCTTTTTCGTAGGATAGCATTGTAAGTAATAACGCTGATTGCACGAGTTCTGCAAGCGCTCTTGGTAACACAACTGAAAAAACAGGGATACCTATGTTAAATGAAAGTAAAATGGAGATAGTTCCGGTTTGAGCTACTATATCACACCTTAAACTCAAAAGTTAATAAATGTTGTGTAATATTAATACACAACACTTTCAGATTACATAGATAGATAATAGATAAATAAATATCAGAGACAACCTGGCACAAAATTAACTTTTCCCAAATTCATTCTAGGCTGTAGCCAGCCGACGCCCTACTCAAGCCGGCCCCAGCCGGGTACCTCTTGGCTTCACCGTGGGTGATCAGTCCATGGTTACAAACTCCCACCACCCGATACCCGCGGTCGCAGCTGATAATGACCATGTCTTACCTTATTTACCTTACCTTAGGCAAACTAAGACAACAAACACCTTAAATAAGGATTTAATTAATCGCCCAGTATGTAACCCTAACCCAAAATTATGTAAGAAACTACTAAAAAAATATTATATCGAAAATGTTTCCGCACATACGAGGGTGGATTGAAAAGTTCTGAGCCTGGTAAAAAAAACTAACTGGCTCACTTTTTATAACAATTTTATTTTTCGACATAGTCTCCATGAAGGTCAATGCACTTAGTCCACCTCGCCTCCAACTTCATTATCCCATCAAAAAAAAAAGAATCTCTGAGGTCGTTAAAATATGAGTCTACTGCTTCTTGTACCTCCATATTAGTCGAAAATCTTTGTCCTCCCAAGTGTTTTTTGAGGTTTGGGAAGAGATGATAATCGGAAGGAGCTAGATCCGGCGAGTAAGGGGGATGCGGCAGCACTTCAAATCCACAATCATGTATTTGTGCCATTGATTTCGCCGAAGTGTGAACGCGAGCGTTGTCTTGGTGAAACAATACTTTTTTCGACAGCATTCCAGGTCTCTTTATTTTAATTTCCTCTCGCAGACGACGTAAAAGAGCACAATAGTACTCTGAATTTATTGTTTTGCCCTTTTCGAGATAGTCTATCATGATAACCCCCCTGCAATCCCAGAAAACCGAGGCCATTACCTTATTAGCTGACAAAATGACCTTGGGTTTTTTGGGTGGTGGTGAACCTGGTCTTTTCCATTGCCTGGATTGTTCTTTCGATTCTGGTGTACTGTGGTGGACCCATGTCTCGTCCATAGTTATAAAACGATTGAGAAAATCTTCGGGGTCACGTTGAAACATGTCCAAACAATCTTGGGAAATTGTAACCAGTACTCGTTTGTTCTCGACTGAAAGCAGTCTAGGCACCCACCTGGCTGACACCTTAGAAAATCCAAGAACATCGGTGATGATGTTCTGTGCCCGCTCATAAGAAATACCCATTGCTTTCGCTATCTCCACAATCTTCAATCGCCTATCCTTCATTATCGCATCTAATATTTTATTGACATTTTCATCCGTAGTAGGCGTCAACGGCCGCCCACTCCTAGGCTCGTCTTGAACAGTCTCCCGGCCACGTTTGAAATCAGCTACCCATCTTTTTATGGTAGCATACGATGGAGCAGATTGCCCTAATGTTTTGTTCATATCTTCAAATATTTGTTTTGGTGTTAACCCCTTCTTTTGCAAATATTTTATGACAGAACGGTGCTCAATTTTATCCATTACTTGAAAAATCAGTGACCTTATGTAGCAGTTCCAGCATAAAATGCAAAATTGTGACAAGAAAAAAACAAAAGATAGTGCATAATGGCGACTAAATATGGCACTTTTACCTGCCAGTATTTATTTGTTTTTTTTTTATTATATACAACCTTAGGCTCAGAACTTTTCAATGCACCCTCGTACCTAATGAAAGTTTCCAAAAATATACTTTTATTTCTTTTTTGTTTAATTACGGACCGCTTTGCGCGATCTCGCCTGCTATTGTATAAACCTTAAGAGGTTCTAATAGTGGCCCTAATTGTTAAAAACTGTATTTATTTTCATCTAATAATAAAAAAATAAAAAAATACTACGTCGTCTACATATACCTACTGTATTTTTTTTTAACTCTTGTTTTGGCTTCACGCAGTCGGGAAAAAACAAGACTGTCTAAATACTATTAAAAACAATTCAAGGTTTCGTGTCTATGATGGTATTTGTACTGTTTTTATCCTGGGCAATTTTATGTCTCTGTTGGACAAAGGCTTCTCTTTTCTTCTCCTCATCCTCCTCTCACAGAAAATAACATAGACTTCTTTACGAAAATAAACTATATTTTCCGAACGTCATAAATCTCTCCTTGGCCTACCCTGAAAGCATGAGATCGAAAACAATGCGTTTCCTAATGGAAATTCTAAATTTAAATTCCCGATAAACGATAATGCATCCTGCGCACGATTGTTCTATTTTCGAATAATTGTCGTTGCGTTTGCGCACCGGATGTTGCCGTGCGGGGTGAGGGTTGGTATAAATATATACATTTATTTTGCGGTTCATTTAATTAAAAATGGATCTTTTGTAGTTGGGTTTAGGTTGTTATAGGCGGGTTTGGTGTGCATCAAGAACGTTGTTTTGTTGTGATAAATAAGCAAATTTACATTGATTAATTATTTCGCTGCTGTCTTAGCTGTTTGTCGTAAATACAAACAAACACATTATGTGTAGATTTTATTATGTTTAGACTAGACGACGTAAAGTAGAAAATGAAAGAGACACAGCGCAATAAATAATTGATTATAGATATTAAATTGCAATTTAATTGTAATGTAAACATAGTAGAATAAATTAAATTAATTAGTTCTCGTTTTGTTACTTTTAACACTATAATATTACATACAAATCGTTGCGTTTCAACACCTCAATCGTCTACTTAATCGAATTTGATCAAATTTAATGGGCTAGATAACAGGACGGTTAGCTTTCTAGGCTAGAGAAGTTGTAAATGAATGAATAGTATATTAAGATTGTAATCCGAAGGCTACAAATGCGTTATCTAAGGACCAATAAGAGCAGAAAGGAAGGTAGAAATTGTGGATGAGCCTAACCGCAATGTGGCGTTTGTTAGAACATGCTTGAAAAAGTAATTAGCCTCCTTTGACACAGGCATTACTGGTTGAATAGTTAAAAAAAAAACTAGGGGCGAAGAAAAAACCAACTGTCAAGAGAGGAAAAGAAAGAAATTTTAATTAAATAATAAAATAAGTTTTATTTGTCATTAAATCAACTTTAATTAGTAAAAGACCGTCGGGGTATAAATGTCGGTATTTTTTTACACGTCATTAACTTTATCACAACCAATACGATCGATATTCCAATTCTCACAGAAACTCCAATAAAATAAGGGCACGCGCCCCAAACAAAGGATGCGTACAAATTACGAGCACGTGTCAGTCATATCCGCTGTTTTTGTTTGTCTGTCTGTCATGGTGACACGTGACAGCTCTATTCTGGACTTAACAAAACCGTTATGAGAAGACTTTGCTGTTCGTCTGTCCATTGGTCTGTCAAGACCATTTTTCTCTGAACAGGTTTACCCTGTAGGCTATCGGGCTGTAAATTTAGGATAATTGTAGTGGGATATAAATATTAAAAATATGTATGAAGAATATATTTTTTTGATTCGATTTAGACACTAACAATTACATCTGGGAATAAAATAGGCAAAGCTGTTAAATTTAAGCTTACTCATGGACAGCCATGAAGACGTTACATCTTGAAGTAGAGTACCTATACCAAAAATGGTATTGAAGAAACTACTAACAATAAAAATCTTTAGATCCCGGTATTTTAGTGAACGAAACAATATATAAGTATATATAAGGTGCTAACAAATTAGATACCGATATTTTTACAGCTGATAGTACTCCGCTCTCGGAGTACATTTAATTATGAAACATCATAGGTTTTCTTATGTTTTTTTGGAGAAAAGTAGGAAACAAATTTGCTACGTTAAAACACCCTGTTAATAAGATAATTAAATGAGACCTCTTTAGACATTCTAGAACCTCTTTAAACTATCATTCAGATGCTAGTATTTAATAACCTACAGTTTTCCCGCCGAATCATAATGACATTTATGAAAAACTACTTTTGACAAACAGTGTTAAACATCTTGACAGGTACATAATAGGGGTGATTATTTTAAAGATTAATTATAATTTATATTTTTTGTTCGGTAAATTAAAACAATAAAATGATATACAAACGTTCCTTAATTACAGTTAAAAGTAAATTGTTTTAATGTAATGTATTATCTCTTAAAATATCCGTAACTAATTTGTTAGCACCTTATATATAGAAACAATATATATCTAGGAGCTTTTGGCAGACGTATTTTGCGAACTTTGTCGGCTAGCGATTAAACCACTGACGGCTAACGTATTTTTTTTTTAATACGTTCTAATTTCATAATGCAATTTAGCCCCGTAGATGAAATAAATCTGGATTGACCTTTTGCCACTAAATACTAAAAAAAACTATAGTACCCGATGGTATACTGGCAAACTACGAACGAAGTCATAAAACGAAACTTGTTAATAAGTTGTAAAGCCAATCCTACGCTGATTTTGATGGTCGAGTGCTCCGGAATAGTCCATTTGATCCTCGAGTTAGACGGAGTGCTGCTCCACACAAGAGCCTTTATTGCGTTTGAAAATGTTTGTGTGAGGGTGCCTTTGTTTGCAAACAGCGCTGGTTGCGCTCTAATGCTTGCCCTAATTTATTAAAACGGGCCTTTTATTTATAAGTATATCGATTGTAGAAATATTGGATATATAATATTTTGTTGAAATTAAGTGAAGTTGCACTAGAAATATTCAGATCATTCAGATCTGACAACTACCTCACCCTTTAACCAGAAAGCAGTAGTGTTCGCTTTGTTGTGTTCCGAAATGGGAATAAAACAGCTGGTGAAATTTCTATCGTAGAAGCATTCTACAGATCGAAAGTGAGTGGATGGGTCGGAAGGGGCCGCCATAGGAGTACTTTTTCGAGTCAAATCGGAGAAATACTGGAAAAGGGCCGAATCTTAAGTACCCGAAACCGACGTGCGTGCATGACTCGATGTGTGAATGTGGAAGAAGCGAAAGACATTTGTGAAGATCGTAGCAAGTGGAAAGAAGTGGTCTCTGCCTACCCCTCTGGGAAACAGGCGTAATTTAATGTATGTACCTATGTATGTAGAAGCATTCTATCTTAGTGCTCAGGGCAAACCCATTGGTAGCCTTGGGATTGCAGTCTTAAGATTCTAGTCTTGAGAATGCAAATGTCTATGGGTCTCAGATCCCACTTACCATCAGCGGGCATCGCATATCAACTGTGGATAAAGCATCCGTCACTTTTTGACACGTGAACTTATTTACCTGTCAGAAGGTGACGGATGCCTTATACAAAATTTATCACGCGATAAACGCAGCCATATTAGACCCCCAGGGTAGTGATTCTGTAAACAACGCCGGTCGTGCGGACTGTCGAGTGATACCAAGCGGCGAGATTAAGTAGTCCCGTCCGTGCGAACAAAACACATTGTAGCGCGTGCATTTTCAATTAAGCAGCCTTATACGTTCGACCCATCGTGCTGCTAAATTGAAAATGCACGCGCTACAATGTGTTTTGTTCGCACGGACGGGACTACTTAATCTCGCCGCTTGGTTTCACTCGACAGTCCGCACGACCGGCGTTGTTTAGGTACAGAATCACTACCCTGGTGGCCTGTGTGCACGTTTGCCTTCTCTTTATCATAGAAAAAAACTAGAAAGATTTGCTTACAGTGCCGATGAAATCTATACAGACGTCAAGAAGTATGACTAACTGACGTATAATGATGGACGTATAAACTTGCCTTCATACGAATGTACGATTCGATTTAAACATTGGTGATTCGGAAGGACAGCGATATCTAAAAGGATAAGATGTTTATTGTCTTGCCTTTAAAATAACAAGGTATTAAAAAGGCAAACATCTTGTGATTTATATAGCAATTTTCTAACCCCAACATAGTTCAATGAGCTGTCCTTTCTCCGTCACTGAGTTTCTTTTTATTAACTAGCGATCCGCCCTCGTTTCGCTTCGGTTTATGTGAGTATGATAAATGGGCTATCTAACACTGAAATAATTTTTCAAATCGGACAAGTAGTTCCTGACATTAGCGCGTTCAAGTAAACAAACAAACAAGCTCTTCCGCTTTATAATATTAGTATATATTAGTATAGATAAATGAAGCATGGGAGATGAAATAAAATTTTCAACGTACACGAGTAGTCGAGTAGTTACACTTTTCATATTTTATTATTTTCAAATTTTGCATTTTGAGTCAGTAGCTGCGCACTTTTGTACCTTGTCGCTTTTCCGCCTGTAACAGGTTAGTGCAGTAGTTCAAACATGACGTAAAAGTGACAAAAAACTAAAGTATGCAGTATTACTTATAAGGCCGACCGTAGGTCAACGCATAACACACGATAGCCCATTCTTCCTGTTTCTAATTCATATTGACACTAAACGGAGACAACGGCACTACCTGGTCCAGGTAAGTGCGTAGTACCCAGGGTAGTGATTCTCTAAACAACGACGGTCGGACGGACGAACGAGTGAATGTCCAAGCGGCGAGTTTAAGTAGTCCCGTCAGTGCGAATAAAACATATTCTAGCGCTGGCATTTTCAATGTAGCACCATTGTTTCTGCCGATGGATCGAACATATAAGGCTGCTTAATTGAAAATGCACGCGCTAAAATGTGTTTTGTTCGCTCTGACGGGACTACTTAAACTCGCCGCTGCGATTTCGCTCGTTCGTCCGCCCGTCCGTTGTTTTTGAGAGAATAACACCCCAGGTAAGTGCGTAGTATCCAGTACGCAGTTGCGTAGAGACCAACCCTTGGCATATATTTGACACTCGACTAATATTGACGTTGCGATTGTTTACGATTCGGTTTTCTGTTGCTTGGGGACGTAGCATTGAGTCATTGTTGGGAACTTATGAATAACTATGAGCTTACTCGTATCTAGGTTATAGACTCTCCATCTGATAACTTTTATATTTATCTTTTCTATATAGTATGAAACCAAGTTGATTCCCGCCATATCTGTCCCTCTGTATGTACGCTTAGATCTTTAAAACTATGCAACGGATTTTCATACGGTTTTTTTTTATAGTGATTCAAGAGGAAGGTTTAAATGTATAATAAATTCTGTTTTATTTACGGGTGTTACTGAAAACTCACATAAACCGAAGCGAAGCGAGGGCGGGTCCCTAGTCACTTCGCTACTTAGTATAAAACAAAGTCGCTTCGCTCTGTCTGTCTGTCCCTATGTATGCTTAGATCTTTAAAACTACGCAGCGGATTTTGATGCAGTTTTCATCAATAGTAAACTGATTCAAGAGGAAGGGTCTTATCATAAAAAAAACTGGTTTATGTACGGGTGTTACAGAACACTTACATAAACATAAGCGAAGCGAGGGTAGGCCACTAGCTTTTAAATAAAAATTCTGCACCAAAACAATAGAGTCAGTAGTATCAGCATTTCTTGATCTGCCGTCGAATTATCTTTGTTTTATTCTAAGAGAGGCACATCCTACTTAGAACTTGAATGTGACCGTTATCTTGTATTGAAATAAATCCTTTTCACTAAGTAGTTACTAAAACTTGGAATTATGTAAACACGTAATCAAATCATCCTTATTAAACTGAAATCCAACAATATTATTTAACCAACAGCTGTCTTCAGTTTTACGACCTAACCTAACTGCTGACCTGAAATGAATTTGATAAAGTGTTATTGAATACGTTTATTGGAGTCATTTCATTGCTATAAGTGTGAAAATGTAATCATTAATTCCCTTCTCGCATATCTTTAACAAAACCCACAGAATAGCTCCAAAGGATGTTTTAACGGACAAACTGACAGTGGGAAACCAGACAAGAGAACTGCATTAGGCAAACACAGCCAGGTGACTCGGCCAGTGTTTTTGTTCGTCTAGAATTAGATATATGTAGGTTGGCTACTAGTACAAAAGGTTTTTGAGGCAAGTTAGGTAAGCTGCTTTTGTTTTCTGTAGGTGGATGAACTTGGTAAAAAGTTTTGCTGTTTTGAGTTTTCAGTGCTGGTGCTTGAAATATAATATTAAATAGAATCGTTTAATTTAGGAATCTGCTCGTGTTAACAAATACTTAACAGGCTAAAATACAAATATAAAACATATAGGTAACAATATCAAGTAGTCTCTGCAAAACTTTGTGTTTGGTTGTGGCTACTCGTTGACACTTTTTTCTAATTTTTCGTAATCACCCAAATGTTTCTGAAAGAGAACCCCCTTTAAGAGGTAAGTTCCATTGATTGATTGTGTTTTGTACAATAAAATGGGTACTGACTACTGACTCTGCCTACGAAGCTGCCTGATATTGGTAACATCAAATAATTGCGCATATTGGATTCTTTGTTTTGTTCTTAGTGCTTATGTTTTCTAAGTTTGTAAAAGATAAAGATAAAAGATGTTTATTCAGTAAGTAGGCCGCACGGGCACTTTTACACGTCAAAAATCTACCAGCGCTACGTAAGAGACCACTGCTGAGAAGAAACGCCGCAAGAAACTCAACAGTAAGTCGTTTTTTAAACATACAATTAACTATATATTTCTCTATGTGAATAGGTTTATTGTTGTCTAGTACCTACCCATAGTACAAGCCTAGATCTTAGTTAGGGATAAGATCAATTTATGGAAAGAATGTCGGTGGTCTAGTGGCTTAGGGGCGACTCGTGATCGAATGGTACCGAGGTCGAAACCCCGCGGTCACCATTTAGGTACCAAGGATATTTCGCATGTACATTACCCTACGCTCTTACGGTGAACGAAAAACATGGTGACGAAACCTGCACATTGGAACAGTTGAATGTGTAAGAGGGTAATTGCACAAAAAATCCTACAGGAGTCGAAGGGTACCCGAAAGGGCCCACCTGTAAAATAAGATAATATAAGGTCAATTTGAGTAACATTGTCCATTGATATTGATATAAATATGTATGTATTGGACATAACAGACACGAACGCTCAAGTATAGGGAAACGAGATTGATTTAAGTTTTAGGTTTCCACGGATCACAAATAGCGTTTGATAAGTTTTAGGGGTTTTCCTGTGTGGTTACCGGGTTAGAATAGTGCCACTCTATGTCTTCCCGTGGATGTCGGAAGAGGCGAATAAAGGAATATAGGCTTGTAGTACTACTAGTACTGTTTGGCGACGGGCTTGCAACCTGTCACTAAAACGCTGACTAATATTTAGAAGAAACACACCTTAAATAAAAAAAGATAGTTTGTTTCAATAGAAAAACGCTACAAACAAAGAAAAGTCAAGCGCACGGTCACGACACATAGCCCGGATTGTAGTAACAGCCGGATTAAATAATATTTACATTGAAAAGCCACATTATACTAACATATTCACGACGCGGGCTTAGAATCATAGAGTATTGCTCGTACAGCGCTCTCAATTTACTCAAAGAAACGTTTCAACGATAAAACCACACTAAAGATAAAGATAAAGATAAAAATGTTTTTTTATTTAAAGCCAACTAGGTATGTGTAGAATGATACTACAGGTGGTAAAAAATACAGTCTAAACTAAAACTGTAAGTTTTTTTAGCCCTTTCTTGTGTCGTCCTTTTCTCCCTTTTTTTAAGTGCATGCTCCAGCCACTCGCTTCAAAAATATTATAAGAGGTTTGATTTTAAAATTAGTATTTACCAAACAAGGTAAAAAGTAATTGAAACAAACCAGGATTACCCACAAGTAAATGACGTAACCTACCTTCCTTGAATATTGCTAGTAAAAAACGTATATCTAACATTTATCATGATAGAGAAAATTATAAAACCAAGAACAATCGCAAGAACGATCGCGTTTTTTGCCAGCAATCGTCTTAACGCCTACCTAGATATTTAAACGTTATGTTGGTTCTTATTATTTTTTTAAAGTAACGGAGGCGAAATTAAAAATAATACGATGACAATATCGGTAAAAACAAATGTGCTAGTTGGAGTTATAGGTACCTACTTGATATTATATCATTAGTTTAATGTTATACTCTACTAAATATCTCACAGCTGTAACACAAACCAATTCCTGTATAAATAGAAATACAATATTATTAATAGCAATCTCACGTCTATCGAATTGCGAACTCTGACATTGATTAACAGGGAGCTGCCCTGACAGCTGTCATGGCCGCTTTGAACCCGGGAACTGTTTACTTTACTGCCCTTAAGCCAAAATATAAGTTTGACAATAGGAATGATTGTATTTGAGAAATGAAACATCAAAGTTTCTTTGTGAAAAGTTATGCTAGCGTCCCGGAGTCGTCTGGCTTAGGGCAAATAATGGTGTAAGTAATTATAATTAACGACAGTTTTCTTAATGAGTCTAAGATTTTTGTATGTTTTTTTTCACGTAATAAAATAAGACCGCATCTTACAGAGGGGCTCTTTTGAATACACTTCGACCGGTTACGATTTTTTGTACAAATACCCTCTTACACATTCAGCTGTTTAAATGTGCAGGTTTCTTCACGGTGTTTTGCCTTCACCTTAAGAGTGACTTCCTGAGCTACTAGGCCACCGACGCTCTTGTTAAAGATAGGTACTTTCATAAATAAAAAAATCTTGAAATCTTTTGAATGTTGTCTGACTAATCCGTTTTCTATTACAAATTTGAGCTAAGTTTTTAACTGCCTGTTATTACCTCAAACTCAAATCTATTATATATTTTAAGTAAAGTAAGTATATAGACAAAACAAATTAACCAGGTGTCATTTTTTTTAAATGAGTTAACACATCAATGATAACCAGTTCATTACTTAAGCGTTTTTTTATTACAAAATGAACTCGCCATAGTCATATATAATCTGTGGCTCGGAACAGACTTGAATACGATTATCGACGACATTCTTCCTCGTATGGTTTAGAATCTGATAGAATTAATGGAATTCCTTATAGGACATTACGTCATGACTTTATTCATGCCATTTCTAGGTTTCCCTACTTTAATGATTTATTTTTTCACGTCAGAACTTCTGGGTTACCAGATGGGAAGTAATCACCACCGCCAGAGAGCGTCGGTGGCCAGGCTTAGGGGGTCGACTCGTGATCGTAAGGTTACCGAGTTCGAACCCCCGCGGTCACCATGTACAAATGAGTTTTACTAACTTCAGTGCATAATGCGATGCTCTTACGGTGAAGGAAAAACATCGTGAGGAAACCTGCACATTCAAACAGCTGAGTGTGTAAGAGGGTAATTGCACAAAAGATCCTAAAGGGTTGAAGTGTATCCTAAAGGGCTCATCTATAAGATAAGATAATATAAGATAATAAATACCAGCGAGCCAAAAAGAGTCGTTTTTGAAGAGAATTCACCTTTTACGTATATAGGTATCGATGGTTCGGTCATTTGGAAAGGATGGATAAAAGAAGATTGACGAAAGAGATATACAGATCAAAAGTGAGTGGACGGGTCGGAAGGGGCCGCCCTAGGCGTACATTTTCGAGTCAAATCGGAGAAATACTAGAAAAGGGCTGAATCTTAATTACCCGAAACCGACGTGCGTGCATGACTTGATGTATGAATGTGGAAGAAGCGTAACAAATTTGTCAAGATCGTAGTAAATGGAAAGAAGTGGTCTCTGCCTACCTCTAGGAAACAGGTGTGATTTAATGTATGTATGTAGGTAGGTACTAAGTTAAGTCTATCTAACTATCTCATACAGATGACAATTTCACCTAATTTGACTAGTTTATCACTAAATTTGGTTGGAAAGTGTTTTGTAACTGCTTGAGATGGTTTATAAAGGAAATAACTTCAGCAGTTCATTAAATAAAAGTAAGTCAGATTGTTACGCAACATAACCATATTTAATTAACATTTCCAACAAAACAAACGTAGGAACCAGTCCCAATTAATTTTATTAATTGACCATTACCGATCAAATTAATAACTCTGCGGGTGACTTGTGGGGGGTCATGGCCGCGCGTTGGGAGTCAAGCAAAACAAAGACATTAATTAAAGAAAGTATTTTCTAAACAATCAAAGGAATTGAATTCCGTGTTGGGTTACGCGCTTTGTTGCCGACTGTACTATAGCCATACCATAGTATGCAAGACTAGAGCTTAAGTTTGGGACTGTCGGGACTTGGTAACGAGTCTAGAGCATCCTCCCGGGAAATCCCACTACTTTCAGAGTGCCTGAAGAACCGGTTCTAACCGGTACATCCCGGTTCTCCCGCTTTCCACGAACACCAATAAAATGTCGTGGCGCGTATCACAAATATCACCATTTAGTACACCAGTGACGACGCCGGCTTAAGCGGCAACATCGCATCAACATCCATCATATTTGATGGCATATTTACAATAATTAATCTCTAGATTTAACAAATAACTTTCTAGTAAGTGTTTAATTTAATTAAAATACTTTTTTATTGAAGAAAATATGCATGATTTTATTGCATATTTAGAAAACAATAAATTTGATAAAGTTTTTTAATTATTTCGTTTCTCAAATGTTCATGGAGAGCAGTGATTTGAGGTAAAAAAACAGAACCGGGAGAACCGGGAATCCCGGTACCACCCCTGCCTAGAACCGGGAAATTTAATTCTCGGAACCGGGCCCGGTGCTGCATGCCCTAATAACGACGTTATCGCTAAATCTTTTTCCAGACATCTTTTCCAAGTAAAAAAAAACGTGGACGGAGTCGCGGACACCATTCAGTCCATAAAAATATTATAAAGAGTGCAAATGTTGGCGACGGAACCTGTTCGAAAATATATTTGACCAGTTTAAAGGTATACTTACATTATTTCGGATGAACATAATTAGGCAATGTTTTGTTTCTAAACCGGAGAGAAGCGAGGGCGGGACGCTAGTAACTCTGGGGTCCTAGTGGAAAAGGATGTAGGTCTCTTGAAGATCAAGTGAAAAAGGGTTTAAGTCTAGTATACCTACTCCGTTTATGTGTATACCGTTTTTATTAAGAGTTTAGTCTACTTACGTCCTTTTTCACTACATAGATTCCGAGAACTATACCGGTTGGTTTCAAATTGGTTCAAATAAATTTTTGACATACGTCTTTTTCTGATAAAATTATCAAAGTTTCCAAGGATTCATTTATCCTTTTTTTGTCTTAATGCGGTTACCCTACCACTGTATTTTAATTTTTACTAGCGACCCGCCCTCGCTTCGCTTCGGTTTATTTGAGTTTTCTATAACACACGTACATAAAACAAAATTTATTATACATAAAAACCTTCCTCTTGAATCATTCTCTCTACTAAAAAAAACCGCATCAAAATCCGTTGCGTAGTTTTAAAGATCTAAGCATACATAGGGACAGACAGCGGGAAGCGACTTTGTTTTATAATATGTAGTGAAGTGATAACATCTAGTGATAGGCATGACAGTTAGGTACTTATTAAATATAGGGTAACCACACTTTAGGAGTTTCATTATAAGTTTTATTCGAAAATAAACGATATTAAAAGATGGTTAATTTAAACAACTGAATAAATTTTATACAAACATACATACAACAAATCATGCCCGTTTCCCAGATGGGTTGGCAGAGACCACTTCGTTCCACCTACTGACCCTGACAAATCTCTTTCGCTTCTTCCACATTCATACATCGAATGCACGCACGTCGGTTTCGGGTACTCAAGATTCGGCCATCCAGTATTTCTCCATTTTGATTCAAAAAAGTACCTTCCGACCCTCCCACTCACTTTCGCTCTGTCTATCTCTTTCTTCAATTCTTACATCCATTCTTTCCAAATGACCGAACACACTACTTGTCAACCCATTATTTGCTTGCGTGCCATTTTGCACCCTATGTCGTGGCTAGAATTTATGCTTTATTCTTCTATATTAAAGTCAAAATAAAACTAACTAATCAAACAATATGGTATTTGACAAAAGTCAAATCAGCTTCTTTTTATGAAACATCAAAAACGCTCCGTTACTATGGAGTTTATAGGGATTACTATCTTGTGACGTCACAATCAAACAGTGTCCTTATTGTTGGATATTATGAATTTAAAAATCTTAAAATAGCAAACATAATTAAAAGATTGATTGATTATCTGTTGTTAATGAAAAACCAATTTAATTTCACTCTTGTCAAATACCCTATTCCGCCCTTAATGGGTTAACTGAGCCACAATCAATTCTTTGTATTATCCAATTCGAAGTCACAATAAAAGTAAACATTACCGTCGGGCTTTTACTTAACGAGACTACAGAGTCAAGGTCTAGACTGGGAAAAAAATCTAGACGGTAGGTTTCCCACGTGCGGTCTAGGCGCCGAAGGAGAAACGAGACTTCCTGAGCAACCGGCTCACCATTCTAGAAATAAATGAGCATTTCTACGGATTTCCTAGACTATATGCTATAGGCTAGGGAGTGGTTGGAGCCCCGACACAAGGTTCATTTTAAGTCATTTGTGGTGAGAGTACCCACCAAAGATCTGTCAACCTTTTTAAATGAGGAATTCTGGCCGAGGGTTGTCATATTTCGGCGATTTCGTGGCCGCCGGTTAGCTGACGCCGCAAAAGTGTATAAATAGTTGTTTTAATTTTATGTTATAGCAAAAAATTAAAACGTAGATTCTACTCCTCAAACTAGACAACTTTTGTTTAGCAACTTTTTAAAATCATAAAGGTTTTAGATTGTTATTTTTTCAAACAAAGTAAATAGTATTTTCAATGTACTTAAAACTCCTTCTAATTGATATCGCCTGTCAGTCTAGTCACTCTACAGACATAATCAATTTCATAGTACATTGCGTGTTCGAATTAACTTTAAAATGTAATAAAATTCAAACCGCAAGTTTTTTTTCAAAGTCGTCAAACAAACGTTGCGTAGTTTGAGGAGAAGAATGTACATTTTTAATGTTTGCTCTAGTTACAGGCCCCACCGTGTATATCGTTATGTATGTTAGTCTTTAAGGTATTTGTAAATATGGGCCTTGTTGTCTGAAATAAAGTTTATTCTATTCTATTCTATACTCAAAAGTAAAAAAAAAGTCTTTATTTTCAAATCAAATGTTGAGCGAGTTAGTGTCTTGTCATAATATTTTTTTATTAAATTCGCTATAAATCCTTTAACCACGCTGTAGTGTTCGCATTGTTATGATCCGGCGATGGGAGAAGACCACTGGTAAGATTACTAGCATACAGTCATTGTATTCTATTTAAATTATCGGCGTTGGCAACGTATTTACAGTCTTAGGATTGCAGATTTGAGATTGAAGTCATGAGAATGCAAATGTCCATGGGTCTTAGATACGAGTACCACTTACCATTAAGGTAACCGTGCTGTGCCGTCTTCTTGCAGAGCAGACGGCCTTATTAACCGCACACGTTTGTACCTTGTCGCTTTAACGCTTTTAACAGATGAGTGCATCAGCTCAAACATGATGTTAAAATGACAAAACATTAAGGTAGTTACTAGGCAACGCAAAGGGACAGCAATAAAAAAACTTTATGTAATTGGTACAGCTTACAATCTTGTACATCTTCCTAATTCTACAATCGTCAACTTAGTGTGGTTGCTGGGTTAGAATAAGGCCATTCCATGTCTTCCCGTGGATGTCATAAGAGGCGACTAAGGGAAAAAGCGCTTGTAGTGCTGTGTAGGCGATTGGTTTGCTATCTGTCACTAATACGCTGGTAAACATCGTAGCCTAATTGTGCAAAATGTGCTTACAGAATTATCAACAGGTTTTTTAGAGTGATTGGTAATTCCCCACTCTGGGAATGAAGGCGTGAGTTTATGTATGTATGTATGTATGTGTGAGTAAGCCTCATTTGGCAGTGATACTCGCGTTACGTAGATATGCCCATTTCTGCATATTCAAGCGCCGGTCCACGGCAAGGTGCCAACGATCGATAATATCGGTTTTATTATCACTTAAGACATAAGTATAAATAGTACTCTATCGTACGTAATCAATTTAAGATATATAAACCATCCTTTGTCCAACCTGATACAATTAGAAACAGGTCGCATTATTTTTGTTTACCACGATTTTATCATTTAATATATTGCCAAGCAGGAGTGTTCGCTTTGTTGTGTTTTGTTGTGGGGATAAGACAAGACAAGGTTTCTTTGAGTTCTTTTTTTAAGTTGTTTTTTTGTGATTATTTCAAGAAATTTTTGATTCTTATTAGAACACTAGCGAAAATGACTCTTTATTACCAAAATGGTCCTCGATATTTAAAAAAATACACATAATTATTTTTAAGAGCAATCCAATGCTAGCTCACTCGATGTTTTAGTGTGGAATTAATAATTATAACTTTGTTTAACACGTATGGGAGGTACTCCAAAAAAAAAGTCGACAGGACACATTTTGATGGTTTATGATGGTGTTTTTTCTATCTTTCTGTCGTCTGTATGATTATTTGTGACACGAATCATGCAAAAAGCACCAAATTATTATTACATACTAATTATTACTAACTTCTACTCGCGATTTTGTTCAGGTCGATTTCAATACCGATTATGTGTAGCCACTGTAGCTACCTTCATTTCAAATTTCATCCAAATCAGTCCAGCCATTGCAGCCTGAAGGAATAACAAAGTAACAAACGTTCGCATTTACATATAATATTAGTAAGATACAACCAACATTAAAGTTAACTTATTTTTAAATCTATTTAAAACTAGAACTTAATTTAAAACCTAAAGTATTTTCTCAAGATACTAAAGCTAATTAGAACGAGCTAAGATATTAAATTAACCTAATAAGACGGTGCAGTTAATTTCCGATCAGGAAATTAAACTCTGTTGATGCAAGATTATGGCCGTGCAAGTGAAATATGTCCGAACTTTCTAGATTAAGGGCGGCGTGGAGGCATGGAGGAATGACGGGAATTTTCAAGGAGATTGGGATGGGAAAAAGGAAAAAGATGAGGGAAATGGTTTTTATTAATTACTAGCTTCTGCAAGCGACTAAGTTGCCGTAGATTTCGATTATCGCCATTCCATCGGGTACTTTTACATTTTTCGAGATGAAAAGTGGCCTATGTGTTTTTCAGATATGGCTACGTTTATCGGGTGACAAAATGTGGATAAAATTTATGTCACATTTTGACACGTATGTAAGTACGAGAGTGATTTCAAAGTTCTTTCAAATCTGTCCAGCTGTGCGTTCTTCAAAAAACGTGAAGACCTACCTGTAGCGCGATCTTTGCGCTAAGAATAACCTGCAACTTCCACGTTCCCGTCTTAAATTAACTTCTGATGGTCCTTTGATAATGTCTATAAAGATTTACAATAAATTACCTAAAAGTATAAAAAAAGAAAAAAAGGAAAAAATACCTACTTATTAATAATCTGAAACAATTGCTCGTAAGCAAAGCATATTATACAATAAAAGAATATACAGAAGACGCATTACGATAATTAATAATGATTATAATATAATACATATACTACTAGTTAATTTATGCCTCCTCTGTCCTAGTGTTGCTGTGCCCTCCAGGGCTCATTTTGTTATAAGTAACTTATTTATTAGAATAAGCTGTACCATAATGAAAAGGCAATAAAAATAATTGAAATTGAAATTGACAAACAAACTTACAAAATTTTGCATAATTTTAGTACGGTCAGGTTACTTATTTTTTTAAATAAATAATTATAACCATGTACAATACCACCAATAAATGAAACTAAATGAAGTCAATACTTACGCGAAGAGAAGAGAAATGGATTAACAGTTATAGTGACAAGGTAGTAAAGTTGCCGTGTGGTGCCGGTAGAGTAGAATAGCACCACCCCTTATCCTCCCGTGGGTATCGTAGAAGACGATTAAGGGTTTTATTACATTGGAAAGATCTCCTCCGGTGAGATAGGCATCGTTAGCATTGGGCTGCTACCTATCTAGGAGAAGGAAAACTCCGAATTCAAACCCGGCGGGATAGGCGTCGTTAGCATTGGACTGCTACCTATCTAGGAGAAGGAAAACTCCAATTTCAAACCCGACCCTGCACATGGACCATGCGAGCACCATTTAAAAGGTTTATACCCCAGGAGGGTACTGGCAATGCCAGAGAATCCCTCCCCAGGCCTTGCCTGGGCAGCCCTTCGTACTCTGGGGGGGGCAAAATAGTGCGAGCATGTTCAGATCCCTCCGAGGATCGGAACGGTGGCGATGCCGTTTGCCACGCGTCACGCTGTGTTCGTAGGGGGGTTGGCAAAAAGCGGGCCGCGGAAAGCCGCCTTGCTACGATGAATGTGTGTGGAGGGATGGAACATAAATTAGATGAGGTGTGTATGATGATGAAAGAGAGAAAGCTGGATGTTCTATGTGTGACTGAGACGAAGAAAAAAGGGGTGAGTACGTCCACACACGGAACCTTGACGGCTTTGTGGTCCGGGGTCCCGGTATCCGAGTACGGTCGTCAGGGAGTTGGTATCGTACTCACAGAGCGAATGGTTGAATGTATGCAAGAGCATGAATGTGTGAGCCCAAGACTTCTCTGGGTGAGACTCAAGGTAGGTCTCACCCGTTTATTCGTAATTGGGGCTTATGCCCCAGATATGAGTAAATTGAAAAAGAAAGAGAGGAGTTTTGGGAAAGTTTGCATGAGGTTTCAACAAAATGCAAGGAGAATGAAAGGATTATTTTGCTAGGCGATTTTAATGGTTGGACAGGCGTGCAAAGGGATGGTTATGAATCAGTACTGGGTAAGTATGGTGATGAGCGAGTGAACGAGAATGGCAAATGCCTTCTCAATGTATGTTTGGCTAAGAATCTCTGCGTGACCAACACTTGGTTTGATCACAAAGAGATTCATCAGTATACGTGGAGACGTCAGAATGAGAAGTCGATGATAGACTTGATGATTGTAGATGAGCGGTTGCGTAGCAAAGTTGTAGATACCAG
This sequence comes from Acleris laterana, assembly GCA_963966035.1. Classification (NCBI taxonomy): domain Eukaryota; kingdom Metazoa; phylum Arthropoda; class Insecta; order Lepidoptera; family Tortricidae; genus Acleris; species Acleris laterana. The sequence goes on from OZ014451.1 coordinate 3,176,897, forward strand.
AGCATTTCGAGGGGTTAGCGTAGGTTCAGATCACTACTTAGTGGTAACACGAGTAAGGGGTCTGTTCACACGTTGGCGCCATCGTGTTCCCGTACCGACCACTGCGTTAGAGAGGATAAAAGTAGAGAAACTGGATGATGAAGTTATAAAAGATGAGTACGTAAGAAAGCTGAAAGATTGTTTTGAATATGTTAATAAGATGGATGATAGTGAAGTTGAGAATGATGTAAATAATGTATGGGAGATTATGAAGAATGGCATGGTCACATCGGCCACCGAAGTATGCGGTGTAGTAAAAAGAAGGAAAAGCAAGAATGAACGTCCGGAATGGTGGGATAGAGAGGTAGATGATGTAGTGAAAGAGAAGAAAAAGTGTTGGTTGGATTTTGTAGCTGTAGAGCCAGGACAAGATCTAAGCAACAGAAAGAAAAAAGAGTATAATAGATCAAAGAAAAGAGTGAAAGAAGTTGTAGCTAGAAAGAAAGATTTACTGAATGAAAAGTATGATAGGAGTTTCTCTGACAAATTCCGGTCGAATATTAAACTCTTTTGGAGCTTGATTAAATCGGCTCGGGGGAAGTCAGAGAAAACTAAATTAAGCGCGGTGAGAGATGAGTCTGGAGATTTAATATGTGAGGAAGAAAGAATGCTTGATAGATGGAAAACTTATTTTGAAAGCTTGTTTGAATGCGAAGATGTTTGTCTTGAGCCAGAAAGCACGAGTAAAGATGCAAGTAGCGAAGATGAAAGTGTGATTAGTATGAATGAAATTATGAAAGCTTTAAAAAGTATGAAAGCGAGAAAGGCACCAGGTTGTGATAGAGTGTCGATAGAAATGCTGAGGAGAGGGGATGGCGTGGTGGGTAGTCTGTTGTACCGTCTTTTCAATGCATGTTGGAGTAGCGGCCGAGTCCCGGAAGATTGGGTCAAAGCCGTTATCGTCCCTCTGTATAAAGGAAAGGGGTCACAGCAAGACTGCAAAAACTACCGCGGTATCAGCCTCCTTAGTGTTGTCGGCAAAGTATATGCGAAGATTTTAATTGAAAGGGTACTGAATGTTACGAATGACAAAATCTGGGATGTACAAGCGGGATTTCGAAAGGGAATGGGATGTACGGATCAGGTCTTTTCACTACGGTCCATCACAGAAAAGTTCTTGGCTGTCAACCAAAAAGTTTTCTGTGCTTTTGTGGACCTGGAAAAGGCCTATGATAGGGTAGATAGAAAGGAGTTGTGGACGGTGCTGTCTATGTATGGAGTGAGCAGCAACCTGGTGCAGGCTTTGAGGTCCCTTTATGAGGGCTCCAGAGCCTGCGTCAGGATCAATGGGGCATACTCGGCCTGGTTTAATATCTCTAAAGGTGTTAGACAGGGCTGTGTTGCCTCACCGTGGCTGTTCAATATATTCATGGACAGTTGTATGCGAGATCTGAAAGAGTATGATAAAGGTTTGCGTATGCAAGAGTTGCTAATCAAATGCCTCTTATATGCCGATGATCAAGTTATACTTGCCTCATCGGTACTTGAGTTGCAGGAGATGGTGACAGTGATGAATGAGGGATTTAAGCGAAAGGGGATGAGAGTAAATGTTGCCAAGACCAAGGTCATGGTAATAGAGAAGGACGAGGAGATGACTGAGTGCGTGATTAATATAAATGGTGAATTAGTAGAACAAGTGAGCGAATTTGTGTACCTGGGAAGTGTGTTTACAAGAGATGGTAAGTGTGAGAAGGATATCGAGAGGAGGGTGAATGCGGGGAATCAAATCAATGGGGCCCTGTACTCCTTTGTGAGCAGACAGGGCATTTCACAAAAAGCCCGACTGGCTGTTCACAATGGAGTGCTGGCCCCTACCCTGATGTATGGTAGTGAATGTTGGGTGTGGCAGGACAAGCATAAAAGTCGTGTAAATGCCGTTGAAATGCGCTCTTTGCGTAGTATGTGTGGTGTGAAACTGATTGATAGAGTAAGGAATGAAAAAGTCAGAGAGAAATGTGGAATAAAAGAAAATGTATTGACTAAGATTGAAAAGGGCATGCTTCGATGGTTCGGTCATTTGGAAAGGATGGATGAAAGAAGATTGACGAAAGAGATATACACATCGATAGTGAGTGGACGGGTCGGAAGGGGCCGCCCTAGGCGTACTTTTTCGAGTCAAATCGGTGAAATACTGGAAAAGGGCCGAATCTTAAGTACCCGAAACCGACGTGCGTGCATGACTCGATGTATGAATGTGGAAGAAGCGAAAGAAATTTGTCAAGATCGTAGCAAGTGGAAAGAAGTGGTCTCTGCCTACCCTTCTGGGAAACAGGCGTGATTTAATGTGTATGTGTAGTAAAGTGTACACATATTTATGAACTCGACTGTACATACGATTTTTTATGTGCTGGAGAAGGCACACAAGTACACAGCCCACCTGATGGTAAGTGGGATCCCAATGTCACTGGCATCACTATTTCAACGGTTGTCTTATTCCAACACCACACCGGAACACAACAATGCGGACATAGCTGCTTCGCGTTAGGTTAAAGGATATAGGATGATGGTATTTGGTGACCACATATTCTTCTTCTTCTACCACTCATTGATACATACATACATTAAATCACGCCTGTTTCCCAGAGGGGTACGCAGAGACCACTTCTTTCCATTTGCTACGATCTTGACAAATTTATTTCGCTTCTTCCACATTCATACATCGAGTCATGCACGCACGTCGGTTTCGGGTACTTAAGATTCGGCCCTTTTCCAGTATTTCTCCGATTTGACTCGATAAAGTACGCCTAGGGCGGCCCCGTCCACTCACTTTCGATCTGTATATCTCTTGAATGAAATGGCTGAACCATCGAAGTATGCCCGTTTCAATCTTAGTCACCACATGTCATCTTCTTTTATTCCATTACTCTCTGACTTTGTCATTCCTTACTCTATCAATCAGTCTCACACCACACATACTACGCAAAGAACGCATTTCAACTTTCAACTTCGTGTAAATACACGACTTTCATGCTTGTCCTCACTCATTGATAAACGGCGGCTAATTGGAACCGAACTCAGTTCTTTGCGAACACGTGACCACATCTTGCCACTAAGCCACCAACACTCGTTATCATCATCATCATCACTACATATTATAAAACAAAGTCGCTTCCCGCTGTCTGTCCCTATGTATGCTTAGATCTTCAAAACTACGCAACGGATTTTGATGCGGTTTTTAGGGTTCCGTAGTCAAACTAGGAACCCTTATAGTTTCGCCATGTCCGTCCGTCCGTCCGTCCGTCCGTCCCCAGTCTAGCTCAGAGACTCATAGTACTAGAAAGCTGTAATTTGGCATGAATGTACATATTAGTCACGCCAAGAAAGTGGTAAAATAAAATTTTGTTTTTTTTTTTTTTTTAATGCACCTCCCCTACACGTAACGTGGGGATGTCTTTTTTTTTTCTTGCCTACCCCATAGTGTGGGGTGTCGTTGGATAGGTCTTTCAAAAATATTGCGGGTTTATGAAAACAATTTTTCGATTAAGGGATCCGTTTATGAAATATTAAGCTTTAAAGCGCTATTTTTTGTTAGAGTCAAGTGTCCCTCTCCCCTACAGCCAAAACTACAAGTACTAAAAATCTGAAAAAAATCTTCAACGAAAGCGCATATAACGAATTTGAAAGGAAAACTATCACGGCTAAGTAGACATGATTATTCCTGAGATATAGGCGATTAACGGATTTATACCTACTAAAAATCATCTAAGACAGCGCCAAATAACTTTAAATAGAAAATTGTTTCATACATGTTGATTTTTGAGATAGTTTTTTTGTGTTTGTCGTTACGGCTTCGGAACCCTACACTGAGCATGGTCCGACATGCTCTTGCCCGGTTTTTTTAATAGATAGAGTGATTCAAGAGGAAGGTTTTTATGTATAAAAAACTCTGTTTTATGTACGGGTGTTACAGAAAACTCACATAAACCGAAGCGAAGCGAGGGCGGGTCGCTAGTAACTTATAACGTAACAAAAAATGCGGTTCCCTGCCATGACCTATCACAATAAATGATATCGACACCGATGCCATATGGCACCGTATAATTTTAATTTGCCCCCTCGTTCATCAGTCACGCTTGACGTGGTTTTAATGACGTCATTATAAATCTCATTAACTAGATTAATCATTAATTAACGGGTTTAATTTATCACGTACTTCTTTTTCAAAGTCAGAGAAGTTAGATTTGTTTTAAGTATTAGACTTTTATAGTGCGTGTCTATATTAATAACACCGGGCAAGTGTGAGCTTGCGCTTTAAGAGTTTTGTACCGCATGAAAACCATTAAAATTTTGAAAAAAATACAAATTACAGTTTATTGCTTGTGGACTACTAGAAAATGTACAAGAATTAGATCAACAAAACATAAAAAAAATACGTATGTACGGCACGGAACCCTCTCATCGCGATTTCAACTCGAACTTGGCCGGTTTTTTTACCGCTTTGCGTTACAGATCAATTTCACTCAAATAATAAAAGTAGTCAAATCTATAGGGACGTTTTTGTGGCCGAACGAGCACGTGGTGCTTTGAGTCGAAATACCAAAAAAAACAGTTAACTGCATAGTAAAAGTATAGCATTTTAAATTTAATAAAGTCACAAATAGAGTATATAAAGCTTTGACTATTCATTGGAGTTACGTTCTTTGGTGTTTATAATGGGGTACCCAGTTGCATTCTGTCAATGCATTTGGGTTATTTATTGTGTTTATAATAACAAATGGTTTGTTTGCGTAGGTGATATTGGTGGGTGCAATATATTTTGGCACATGTGGAATTAAATTATCCCTAAAGATATTAATGAAAATATCGGGGTGTAGCTTGTTTCAAAATTCATAATATTTTTTCTGCACACATATTATAAGTACTTTAAGATGGGTTCAGTAGTGTTACTCTCTCAAAAACAACAGACGGTCGGACGGACGAGCGAAATCGCATCGGCGAGTTAAGTAGTCCCGTCAGAGCGAACAAAACACATTTTAGGCACTTGTCCCACCAAGAGCGAGTAAGCGATCAGCTATCGGCGATTTTCTCGCCCAAGAAACGAACAAAAGATAAGGATCCTGTGTTAGTAAAAGAGACACGTATACTAATCGTTCATCGCTGGCTGTTCACACTGCCGGCGAGAACTCTTTCCACTAGTTTGACGGAACAAAAAATATAGATCCCGTGTCAATAAGTGAGACAAAAATATTACTAGTTGATCGCTGGCGGTACTCGCTTCCCGCTCATCGTCGGCGGTGGGACAAGTGCCTTAGCGCGTGCATTTTCAATTAAGCAGCTTAATACATTATACTATTTCAGTGTATTGGCCACATGAGGGCTTTTTACACGTCGGTAATATTGAGAGAAAGCAAATTCGAGCTCTAACCTCGGCACTCGTACCTTAAGAAGCTTCATTATGTACCAGGTACATAAATAACTATAATGTTATTGTATAATCGACCTTACTCTAAATATTGTACTATTGTCTTATATTTGCATTACATAAATTTGTTTTGTATTCAAATATTCTCTCCTCGTGCGTTGTCCTCGCAACTGGAATAGATCCCTTAAAGAGATAAGTTGGTCTTAGTTGACAGGTATCATTTTCATACAAGTGAATTTTTGAAAAACCATTCTGCGTATCAAAGAGCTTCATTGCAAAATGATACCTTTTAAGAATGCCTTTTTTAATTTTTGAAATTTTCTAAACGTTGTATGTCTAAGCATTGTTATAGTTTTTTGCTATATGCCTACATAAATACAAAAGCTAAAGTAGGTATAACTTATCTTATCTTATCTTACAGATGGACCCTTTCGGATACACTTCGACCGCTAAGGATGTTTTTGCGCAATTACGCTCTAACACACTCAGCTGTTTTTGAATGTGCAGGTTGTCACGATGTTTTTCCGTCACCGTAAGAGCATCGGATAATGCACTTAAGTCAGAAAACTCATTGGTACATGGTGACCGTGTGGGTTCGAACTCGATACCTTACGATCTCGAGTCGACCCCCTAAGCCACTAGGCCACCGACGCTCTCAATCATCACTACATATTATAAAACAAAGTCGCTTCCCGCTGTATGTCCCTATGTATGCTTAGATCTTTAAAACTACGCAACGGATTTTGATGCGGTTTTTTTTAATAGACAGAGTGATTCAAGAGGAAGGTTTTTATGTATTATAAATTCTGTTTTATGTACGGGTGTAACAGAAAACTCACATAAACTGAAGCGAAGCGAGGGCGGGTCGCTAGTAACTTAATATAAACTGCAGCCTCAACTCAGTGGCGGGACTTACTGTTCCTGTATCAGGAAACCTGCCTGCTCTGAATATTATGCGATTAGCGCTCATCCAATATGTCTAAATGTAGACACGGCAGTGTCGAAGCCAAGTTCGGAAAACGAAAAGATCAACACGCGCGGGCGTGTCGAAATTTACACGAACCATTTCTCGATTTACAAAGCCCCAATTTTACATTTTGCTCAATTTTATACTGAATTTTAACTTGGATTTTTTTACAGGGGACTTTTTTTTGTCTCTACCTACATGTTATTGTTATCGTATTGTTAACTGGGCCGCCATTATTGTCAAGTTAATAGGAGCCATCATAACGTTGACAATACGATACATCTGATGTGTCAATATAAAAGTTTCGGTAACGCATAGGTACAATTGAATATGAAACCTGCGTCGCTATTGCCTAACGCACTCGCAATCTCAATTGGCTTCAAAGCGGAACAATTGTTTGAATGCAGACAAGCCTTCGATTTTCAAAATGAAAACAATTGCGATTGCGAGTGCGTTAAGCAATAGGCCAAGTTACAAAATCCATAGTAAGAAACCTCAACTTCTATCGCGGTTATAAGAGGCTATAAGCGGTTTCAATCTACAGCTAACGGCTTTTGAAAACTGTCAAAATGTATAGATTGACATCCCATTTCCTTGAAAGATAGAAAAAGATAAAAAAAGTTTATTTAGTAAGTAGGCCGCAAGGTAGTTAACGTTTGTAAAATGCATGTCGCCAACGCTCGCTGTTCTCCCCTTGTATCAAACTTGGCCCCTTTTTACCCCTATGCTTATTGTTGCATAGAATGTCCTAGATTGTGATGGAGCGGAACACCTTGTTAGGAATAATTGAGTCTAAATAGCTTTTAGGTGTTTCGGGTTTGTACTTGTCTCACTCACTCTTATACGCTCTTTTCGAGAGCGAGTGAAAAAGAAGTACAAACCCGAAGCCGTTCTAAGTGCCCACAGACTAAAACAGAATCGCGGCGTTGTAGTGTGAGCACTGTTGGCGGAATTCAAGAGGAGTTCTGAGGAACGATAGTAAAATTAACAACAGCGTAGTGATTCTCTCAACAACGACGGTCGGACGGACGAACGAGTGGACGAATATTTGGCTGTAGAATCATGAGTATATTTATTTTTGTGCACATCCTTGTAATCTTGTCTATCCTACAGCTTCCTCAATCATGGTCAGGTTAGCTGGACGAGATCCCTTAAAGGGATAAGTTCGCTTTTGTACATGTTTATAAATAAATAAATATAAGGGGACAATCTCACACCAATTGACCTAGTCCCAAAACTAAGCTCTAGGCTTGTACTACGGGTACTAGACAACGATATAAATACTTATATAGAGAAACAAATACTTAAATACATAGAAAACATCCATGACTCAGGAACAAATATTCACCCTCATCACACAAATAAATATTTGCCCTTACCGGGATTCGAACCCAGGACCACTAGCTTCGTAGGCAGGGTTACTACCCACTAGGCCAGCGCGTCGTCGCGATGTTAATCTTAAGTTAATGTACGAATTTACTTGTAATTTTTTTTTATTGTGCAATAAATAGTTTACATACATACATACATAACTGGGTAAAACATTTTAATCTCAACGTCTGGTAACTAATCAATTACATCACCATCCCTGATTACGTCCAAGTCTTCCCGTATCGAGTAGCATTCCCCGGCGTCGCATATGGCCCGGGCCTCAAAGACGCCTTATTGCACGTCTGTCTGTCTGAGTGCATGCAGTATTAATATCATCTGCGCGGGAGTGCGCTCCACACTGTCCCCGTTCTACTCGTTGTCGTTCATCGTTGAAGTTAGTAAATAAAGTAATTAAATAACATATTATTTTATACTAATACTAATTTATACTAATATTATAATACCCCGTGTGGTTGCCGAATTAGAATAGTGCCACTCCGTATCTTCCCGTGGATGTCGTAAAAGCCGGCTAAGGTAATAAAGGCGTGTAGTACTGTTAGGCGTTGGGCTTGCAACCTGTCACTAATACACTGGTAAACATCTTCGCCTAAGTGTGCAAAATGGGGTTATAGAATTATCAAAAAGTTTTTATAGTTGTTGGAAATTCTGTAGCTCTGCCTACCCCACTCTGGGAATAAATATTTATGTGTGTATGTGTGTGAGTATTATAAAAGTTTGTTTGTTTGTTTGCTTGTACGCGCTAATCTCAGGAATTACCGGTCCGATTTGAAAAACTATTTCAGTGTTAGATAGCCCATTAATCGGAGAAAGACTTATAGGCTATATATCATACTCACATAAACTGAAGCGAAGCGAGGGCGGATCGCTAGTTAATTATATGTGGGACAGCAATATTGTCGAACCATCAGCAAACAGGCCGGTAAAAATATTGTTGGTCTGTTCAGGTAAGTGTTGATTTGTGACCGCAACCTTTGGCTATAATTATAATTCCATGCTGTGTAAAAAATCTTTAACAATCACGATGTAAAGCAAAGTGAAATAATCTATAGCTTAAATAGTGCATTCGCAGAACAAATTATTCATCTCTTTCTCTCAGGAGCAGAGTGGAAGAGACCACCGCAGTAATTGATAGTAGGTTATTTATAGCTCGTTGTTTGGTTTGCTGTCTCACTACTAGATAGACTAGCGGCACTAGTGATATAGTGAACTAGCGATTTGCTGCGGCTTTGCTCGAGAAAGAATCTCTCTCTATGTAGTAATTATATTATGCACATACATACATATTAGGAAAATGTACCTAGTAAAGCGGCCTTTAATTGAGCAATGCACGGGGTTTTTTTCTATTATATTTTATAAGATGTTTTTAGAATTGATGGTAAAATTACATGAAGACTAAAATGCCATTTTTTAATTTCACTTTTATTAGATTTAGTATCGTAATCAAAATAATAAATTACTTATTTAATGGTACCGTTTTCTTTTCTTTCTTTCTTTTTAGTATTAACGAGTGGCAAAAGTAACTCTTATTAAAAGCTTTTATTTAACTTGCAATGTAAGGGTCAAATCTTGCAAATTTGACCCACTTCTCGAATTCCAACGAAGCTGAAAATTTGTATACGCCTTTAGTTCTGATGACAAAACAATAATATAGTACCATTGATCTGGTCTGATGATGGGGACTCAGGGTGGCTATAAGAACTCCTAAATTACACATGATTTACCCGTCGTGTTAGGGCTTGTTAGAATCGTCTTGACGAGTAGATGGTGAATGTGCAAAAAAAAGTAACTTACAGTCCAAAAAAAATTTTGACATAAACTTATTTAATCTCTGGAATGGCAAACGGAGTGTCTGCTTTGCGAAAGTAAGAGATAAAATGTTTGTCTCTTTTGAGACAAGGTTTAGTTGCTGCTGTGACTTGAAAAATTTGAACTGTAATATCAGATAGGTATTCAAAAAAAAGCTTGTAATAATGTACATAAGTATTCTTAACAATAATATTATTTCCGAACACTATTATATCCTGTCGAATAGTCGGACTTGTATGTAGCTGCCCACTTTTGTACCTCGTTTAACATATTAGTGCAGGAGTTCAAACATGACGTTAAATTGACAAAGCAGCTTCTTACATACGACTGTACCTAGGTTTAATTAATTTATCCTCTTTTGTTACGTCTCTCTTATACGTTGCGTAACTAGCTCCTCATACAAAGCCCCAAAAATTCTAATATCAAATGGTAATCTTAATAATCCTACGCAAGGGCTTTCCGGAAGGTTGACGACCCCTTTGTGCATTATATGGGTTAAGAGGTGTATGATTTTTCATTAGCCAGACCATATTATAAATGCAAAAGTTTGTTTGCTTATTTTGCCTTCACGGTTCAACATATCAACTGTGGGGTTATTTTAACGTATCTGGGAAATGTCATTTTAAGCTGAGAGAAAAGGATAGAGTTATGTAACTGCTATAGCTCCGTCCTTTACGCTCACCGTAAAATGAACTGCATAGCCGTATCATAATAACCCCCCTGATCGTGTGTAGCCCTTGACAATTGTCACGTTTAACGTAAACTCAACCGTCTGGCAGATTACGTCCTCCTATACATTCGCCGAAAGCATCTTGTCTAGGGCCACTGTTCCCAAGGGAATAGCGCCATGAGCCTTGTGCGCAGAGTCGCGGGCGGAAGCGATACTTCATTTGTTGAGGTGCCAACGTAAATTATGTTAACAAAAAACCACGTGTTATAGTTCGTTACCCAATAGAAGCAGAACACTGACACGTCAAAGCTCGACAAAACAGTTTTGATTGGCTGTTTAACAGTCACGTGGTGCGGTTTGTTGACATTTAGTTTACTAACAAAACAAATAATTATAGTATCTCTACATAGTACAAAAACAAAAACTTTTCTGCCATGGATTTTGATGCAGTTTTCACTATCAGTCAGATAATTTCACGTTTTGCTACTTTTGGCAACAATTTGCATTTCTCCTTACTCATCTACTTCAGGGCTAGCTGTAAGAGATCCCATTTAGGGATAAGTTTTCCTTAGTACATTTCTTTAATAGGTTACGTATCATAATATATAAAGTTCAAAATACATAATGGGTCATAATACTACATATTTCTGAATCCGTAAATATTTCAGGATTTTTTAAAAACCCATCTCATAGAGCCCATTAGGTTAGGTTAGGTTTGTTTTATAACAATCTTGACAAGTTTACGGTTTCAGAAATAAAACCATTATATATTATGACCGCTATGTATTACGACCCATTATGTATTTTGAACATTATATAATTATGATTTTATGATACGTACCCCTTTAATAACAATTTTGTAATATTTATATTTTTGTGCAATAATTGGTATGTATGTATACATAAGTACATAACTTTACAAGGAAGTTTGTTATGTATTATAAATATAATTTTTGGTTTATGTACCTATGTGTGTAATTAAAAACGTACATAAACCCAAGCGATGCAAAAGCAGGTCATTACTCATTATTAATACTTCTATCAACTGAAACAGAACGCTCCTATTTTATCCATTGAGCCTCATTTCTTTAGTCTCAGTTCATTGCGTAACTAAACCACCCAACGAAGCTCCAAAAAATCTAATATCAAATGCTAATCTTAATAATCCTACGCAAGGGCTTTCCGGAAGGTTGACGACCCCTTTGTGCATTATATGGGTTAAGGGTCCTTTGATTAGCCGCCCATTGTCCTCTATGGCTTTTCTTCAATTATGCGCATGAGTACGACTACGACGTTAACTATTCTGATAGAGAAGTTGCCATCGAATGTAACGCTAGCGTTAGGCGATCACTGTCGACTTGCGTTGTCAATAATGAAAAAACCTAGCCAAGTTGTATGCCCACGATGAATACAACCTCGCTCGGCTGTCTAGTTTTTTTTTTCTAAAAATGATAAATTTGTCTATACTTTTCGACCAGTCAAGTTGACGATGTCACAGATGTGCATTCGAAATAAACATATTTAGGTACGTATTATGTTGTATTTGTTACATTATTTATTTACATGTTGCTTTTCATAAAATGTTATAAGATTCTAATTGTGTTATGTGTTATTCTAGGGTAAATATGCATACGTATCACGTCATTTATGTCATTCCCATACATTTTTCAATGACAACACATGTCGCCAGTGATCACCTAACGCTAGCGTTCGTGAACGATGGCAACTTGTCTAGTCCCACTGCTTACAAGGGTAAAGGATATGTTAGTAGGAAAGGATAAAAATTTGAAGCTATAGGTCGGTGGCATTTGAAATGGGCAACTATGTAAACAAATTGTTTGACACATTACCTCAAATTTTCAATAAGCGTGTTTTTATTTGTAACTAGCGACCCGCCTTCGCTTCGCTTCGGTTAATGTGAGTTTTCTGTAACACCCGTACATAAAGCTGAATTTATTATACATATAAACATTTCTCTTGAATCACTCTATCTATTAAAAAAAACGGCATCAAAATCTGTTGCGTAGTTTTAAAGATCTAAGCATACATAGGGACAGACAGCGGGAAGCGACTTTGTTTTATAATATGTAGTGACGATACACAAACTATATAACAACTCAAAGGTTAGAAATTCCAATTGACAATGGGAGCTTCTCTAAAAGGTGTTTAAAAAAAACATGCTTTAAGAGGCTTGTGTCAAAAGCTAGGAACTATTTTTTTGTTTATATTTTTACTGAGGAAATTCTATGAAGGATAGCGATTAATGAAATAATTAACAAATTCTTTTCCAATAAATACTTATCTAAAGATATAAAAATCAGTCCTAAGCAAATAAGTAAGTTCTTGTAAGTAGGTACGCCAAACAAAACCCTTACAGAGAAACATCACAATTAAAAATAATAAAGGTAAATAACAGGTCTTACAACATTATTTAATTATGTTAGTAAGAAAAAAAAACGTCACAGTGAGATCTGATTTGAAAAAGATATGAATAAGTCTCAGATACACTTATATTCGACTAGCGACCCACCCTCGCTTCGCTTCGGTTTATGTGAGTATGATATATAGCCTATAAATCAATAAATGGGCTATCTAACACTGAAAGATTTTTTCAAATCGGACCAGTAGTTCCTGAGATTAGCGCGTTCAACCAAACAAACAAACTCTTCAGCTTTATAATATTAGTATAACGCGCGTGAGGACGTGTGTGTAGACACGTGCCCGGAACACGTGGGACGATTCTACTTTTGTATTTGTTAATTATGCTTTGTGTCATTGAAATCATGATTTTTATTTCGTTGAATTGTAATGGAATAAAGTTTGAGTTAGAAAAAATTGAAGGTTTTTATACATACATACACTCACATTTTCATTCCCAGGGCGGGGTAGGAAGAGCTACAGAATTATAATAGAACTTTAAAAACTTGTCGATAATTGGGATTGTTCATATTTTTACAATTACTCCAATTCGAAAACCATTTCGAGGAATGGGGTTTTAAAGCCGTTCTGCATTATTAAGTTTTTGAAATATTGATCTATTTTGGATATTTCGACAAAAGTATATTTAACCTTTGTTTCACTTTCGTTTTCGGCTTGAAGCCCTCCTAGGTGTATCTTACGGGTTAGGCGAAAACAACTTGAAATAATATGTTTTAATACACTATTACAATCACTTTTTTCATTGGATATCATTTAATTGTTTTAATTTATTAGAAAATGCCATCAAAAATTTAAAATAATCATGTCATCCATAAAATGTCTGTTAAATAAATAAAGATATTAAAACAAAACTATTGGGTCAAATACAAAATTAATGAAATAGGTGTCTTAAAATGTTCTATTGTTTCGAATTAGAAAGTAAAAACCATGAGTTATTTTTTTTGGTCAATCCCAATTCTGTAACCACATTTTGCACAATTAGGCCAAGATGTTTACCAAAGTATTACTGACAGGTTGCAAGCCCATTGACTAACAGTGCCTACTACAAGCATTTATTGATGAAAGTTGAAGTGTTTGACATTAAAACGCGACTGAAATTATTATAATATTAACCAAATTATAGATACGATAATATTATGTTTATATCGTCGATCAGGGGCTAGTTTGGATAAGGCATCCGTCACGTTCAGACACGTAGATAAATACGAGAGTGACGGATGCTTTATCCACATTTGACACGTAATATAAACGCAGCCATACTAGTCCCGCTGGGCCGAGATACTAGTTGGTAAAAGCCATATTATCTTTGATCTGTTATTGTAGGTCCTCTAGTATTGTCAAAGTTATGAAGGCTCTTATTTACTTGACAGTAATGGCAATCGAGTTAAAAATGTACCATAACAGGTAAAAGACGATAAAGTTTTTACGGCCTATAATAGAGACCTTGGACAAGCATTTTTAATCTATTTCCAATTCCGTCCTCTATGAAGGACATTATGTAGGTATAATTTAAATTACCGGTAGAACGTACCGTAAAACTACTAACTACACAACTATGGTCCTGGCCTACAATAATAGTCCAATTTTACTTATCACATTATTCTAAAAATATGATAGCTTTAGCTCTAGCTTGAGTTTAGAGCAATCGATTTTAGACTAAACAGTACATATACTCAGCAATAATAGACGTAAGGTATCATACTTTAGATTAATGTAATGAGGAAAATTGGATTATTGTTACAGGCTAAATGTATTTGTTCTTAATAAAGGACATTGGACAGGATTTTAGAGTCGTCAGGGTTGGCATCGCATTTGAGGTTTCAGAAATGCAGTCTTAAGTTGTCGTCTTGAGAATGGAAATGTCTAGGTATGGGTCACAGATCCCACTAGCCATCAGGTGGCCTGTGCGCACGTTGGAATTACCATGCCTTTAAAAAGCCACTCTTCGAATCAGGGATTGAAAACCGGTTTATTTTCCGTAGCGGTTAAAGCAACACTATGAGAGCCTAACCCATAATAAAGGTTACGCTCACAGGGAGCGAAATGCATTTACCGGTTAGAGAGCGCTCCTTCCGTGTGAGCCGAGACAAGGGTGAATGACGGAAGCGCTTTCTAACCGGTTATAACCGGTAAATGCATGTCGTTCCCTGTGAGCGTAACCGTAACCGTAATCCGTTGGAACGTAACCCAAATAATTAACCGGTTTAACCTAAATAAATACCGGTTTATTTGTAACCGGTTACAATCCCTGCTTCGAATAGTATCTTTACACAGCCGCCAAAAAATATTTTTAGACAAAAAAAAACATTGATTCCGTTTTGTTACGTACCAAAAGCAGAATATGAATATGCAATGGTGATGTTACCGTAACTAACAATTTCACGTTAAAAATGTATTTTCCATTTCAACCGCAGACAGGATAAAGGGTAAAAGCCAATAACTCGGCTGGCGGATAAAAAGGCGTTGTAATCCGACACTAACCTTTCAGATTCAAATGAGAGGGCCTTTTATAAATCATTCGAGAACGGATGAACCCTTTTCATTGGGAGCGTTGGCAAATAAGTTAAGCGTTTTTATATTTAGTTTATTATACAACTAGCGTCCCGCCCTCGCTTCGTTTTGGTTTAAAAAACACAGATTAAAGTGAACAATAAAGATAATAATTATATTGCCATGGGTGATTTATTCACGTCGAAATTGACACCACTCAGCACTATGTCACGGCCTGAACCACGACACTGATTGTCAGTGGCGCCAACGTGAAGAGACAGCGGTTGCCCATGTGAGTTTTCCTTAAGACCCAAATGTAATCCAGTATTTATTATACACAAAACCTTCTTCTTGAATCAGAGAGTATTGCTGTACTTTGATGTATAGGATACTAGCTTCTGCCCGCGATTCCGTCCGCGTGGAACTCGTTTATATCGTTGCTCCATACAAATTTTCACCCTCTATTTAGGGGATGAACTTCGGGAAAAAAACTATACTTTGTCCTTTCTCAGGGTTCAAACTATCTTTGCAACAAATTACACCTAAATCGGTTTTGCGGTTTAAGCTTGAAAAGGAAGACAGACAGACAGACACACTTTCGTATTTATAATATTAGTATCGATAGTATGGATTCGTATAGGGCAACCGATGAAACTACTAGCATAGGAGCATTTATTATTAGTCCTTAGGGTTGACAACGTATTGGCAGTCTTCGGATTGTAGTTTTAACACATGCAAAGGATCATGTATGTCCGATTCCACTTATCATGGGGAGGGCTCGAATGCTCCTTGTGCCATAAAAAAATGGATTCGGGAGGTCTATACACTAAGAAAGATGTCATTTTGCTTGCGCAGCACATTGGTGAATGCAAATATCCGTAAGCTGCGGCGACCACTTCCCATCAGGAGGGCTGTCGGCCTGTATGCCCATCGAAGGCAATAATAGAAGGCAAACACGTTGGGTCTTCTTTAAGAATAGTGGAGATCCGCTCGTCACCTTTTAACTCCATCATCAGGGGGATTATTATGACATATCCTTGCAGTTCACTTTACGGCCTTCTCTTTATCGCATAGCTATGTCATAATAACCCCCCGATAGTCTTAGATTTTAGTTTATGGTCCAAACTTCATCCCATTCCATAAGCAGGAACGGTGTCAAAACTGACTTGAACATCTTTAAGCGGGCAACTTACATTAATAATAGGAACAGTGCTAGATAAATAAAAGCCTGTAAAAATAAAGAACGATCAAGTTTATCTGCTACCGCTACTAGTAATTGTGCTGGCAGTGCTGGCATCCACCGCAGTTCGGCACTCGAACAATAAACAGTAAACTTTATACCTACGCCTACTTCAATGGCTGACACGGACTATTTCAACGGTTTTCGAGGATTTTGGAATATGGCAACGATGTTCTATTGTTTTTTTTTGTATTTTGTAGGGGCAATAACGAGAGAAGCGAGAATGCTTCATGAATGCAAGTAGTTCAATGTGGTAAGCTTTGATAATGTACGAGTATGAAATCGTAATGTATTTACAGAAAGTAAAAAAGAAACAGAAACACAAAAGGTAGGTTATGTACAAAGGCGAACTTATTACTAACAGGGACCTCTTCCAGTTGTCATCGTTTATCGCTATTTTGAGAATTTTCCGGGGTAAAAAAGTACCTTTCTCTGCTATTTCTTAAAGGGACCTTGGATTTCGAGATTACATCTTGGATTTCGAGTAGTCTTTGGAGATCTCGATGTGTTAAAAAAATGCATTTTAGTCCAGTTTTTTTAACTTATTGCTCACTCTATTGTTGCATAACTGACATAACTAAAAAAAGCACTGTCTAAACATAAAAAAGTAACCTTACACCTACCGCACACAAAACGGTATTTTTCTCCAAAAAATAACAGATACAAAGTATGGCAATTAAACAGCCCGCCTCATTTACAGCGCCATCTGTGTTTAACCCTCGCATTTAATTTAGTTCTTACGGGAGGGCGGCAAAAAACACCCCTGTGTCACTTTTTAAAACAGTGGTTAATTATCTTTAAAAATACTCCAAAGAGGGTAAGATTTCTTTGCAGGATAATGAATGGGCGGCCTTTGATACGAAGTTTTTTGTAAACAAAAACTTTGTAAGAAAATGGGAATGGTACATTATTATTATATTGTCATAGAAATTATGACGGATCATTTTTTTACTGCTTTCCGTTTTATTTGAATAAATTATAGACTAGAATACTTGTTTCTTCAAAAGGTTGCCACAAGACAATTAAAAAATTAAGGCGCGTGGTCATTGCATTTTCTGTGGTCTTTAACCGTGTTATAGTCTTTATTAAGTCCTTAATTTTATCACTAAAACTATTCAAGTAAACACTTCTAACGCTTAAAGGTGACAAACAGACCGACGTCTTTTATCACGGCCATTATTTTTTATCTTTTTTAATGATCTTGGGCTTTAAGTAAATGAAGTGCCAGTGTGTGAATGAGACACTTGTCTGTGGCGCGTCGAGTGATATGTGAAGCTGGCTGGCAAGAAACGTTTTATGGCATTTTGCGGGGTTTAAATAAGGAATGGAAAGCAAGCTTTTTGTTTAAAACTCGACTGAATTTTCAATACAGTCGTCAACATAATGTTATTTTAAATGTCAATACCAGGGCTCGGAAACGTTATTCAAAATAACGTTTTAAAAACGTTTCGAACCGTTCTTCGTTCAACATTTTGTTCGGAACGGAAACGAAACGAGAACGTTATCAAAAACCGGTTTAATCCACGGGACGCGGCCGCGCGCGGCGTTCGGCTACAAAGCGGCGACAAGCATGAACTTGTTTAGTAGGTAATCTTAGATCTGCCCTACCGACCCTACCGTATGTTTTGATTGCATTTTCATTTCATCTTTCATCCCGATGCGTGTTCACCAATTGGGCGTTTTCAGAAAAAGTTGTTGGTTGAAAAAAGTCGTGTCCCATGGGCCATGACTTTCATGGCTGATTGATTATTCGAATTTAAAGAAGACATATCAAATGTTTTTTTTTTATATTAAATAACTTATTAACTGCAGAAATACAGTAGAATTATGCAAATCAATCTTTATTAAATTTAAAATAAAGCCAAAATAAGAAAAAAATAGGTCCTATTTTGACGTGTCCCACACCCTCCACGCCACATTCGGAGTTAGATAAAAAATAGGTACTAAATAAGACTGTTTAAAAGTCAGCAGTTGTGTTCTGGTCAGTTATGAACCGATCTTTAATTTTAAACCGTAAAACAAGTGCGTTTACATAGAAATTTCTTTGAAAAATACAGGTTTTAATCTGTCCCGCGAAATAGCGCATGGGGAATTTTACACATACGCGACCGTATTTTAATATGTTCCTGGCAATAAAACACCACAATACATGAAAATTCTGAATTATGGCAGCATTTTTAGTCTATGGTAGTCGTCATTTGGTTTCAAATGACAGCAGTTTGTCCGTGAAATGTGTTTAGAGTGGTCGCGTGGAGTTTGCACCTTAAATAGGTTTCTTCATACGACTCCAATTTTAACAAGGTAAGATAATCCTGTGTTTTTGATTTTTTATAATGTTATATTTAATAATTAATGCTGATTCGGAATCAAAGGCAATATTTAAAGAAAGTTCAATAGTTTATTTGTAATTTTATGTGAATGTTTGAATAGCATGGATACGTCACCTCCAAACCGCCACGGTCGCGTTAAAAGAACTAAAAAGTGGCGTAATAGAATTCTTAAGCTCGTTTCATAAAGAGATTTAAAGATTATTTTAATAAAATGCCAATTATTTTATTTAACCTACACAAATGATTTTTTGCAAAGTACCTATGTTTGCCTGTCCGTCTGTCTGTGGGTTTGTTTAGGTCAATTCTTGCAATTCAGTTTTGAAGCAGTCTTTTCCGCTACTGGAATGGGCTGAAATTTGGAATACGTATGTAAACCCGATGACGATTCAATATTATGGTTTCATTGAGCTGGTATAAAGATGAAGCCGGAAGGTGCCCACGGGAACTCTGTAATTAAACAATGCAACCCCATCGAGTTTGGGCTCGTTTGTTTTGTCTTGATAAGCACTTTGATCAGAGATAGAATCCGGGATCTGATGATAAAACAGGAAGGTGATTACTTTATTTTAAACGAATTGAGAACCTACTTTTCTTGGTCGGTTAAAAATGATGATGATGAGTCAACGATCTCATGAGATTACTTGTTAAAATTCATTAATTTAATAAATTGTTTTAGTTTAAAAATATTGCAATATGAACGTAGCCTTATAGTTCCTAAACGCCATTTCGAGCTTTACTATACGTCACTGTCCCGTTATTAATGTGATTGAATTTCTTAAATATTTAATATTACATCAAAGATATTAGGAAGCTATTATTGTTAAACACATTCTATTTAAGTAATAATTCGTTAAAAAAGAACATTTTTAAATAATATTACCCATTCATCGCTCCAAAGACAATAATTGTATAGTACAAAGTACTGAAAGGTGGCGTTAAGGAAAGGTTTTGTCATAAAACTTCATAGTATTATAATAATATGATTAATAATTATTATTTTTAGAACACTTTTTAGTTCAAGTTTTATCAATAAAGCTTCAGAACATTTTAAACCTTTCTAGTTTTCTTTAAAACCCGTTCTAAAATGAGTGGCGTAATAGAACTTCTTACGAGCAGAAACGAAATCAAATTGGATTTTTTTACTGAAATAGTCATTATTTTATTATAAATTTAGTATTTTCATGTTGCTCATTTAATATATTATCGATTTTACTACATTATAAAGTAAACTAAAATATTTTTTTAAGTGGAATTCCTCTAACGTCACCAACAACTTTTTCTGAAAACGCCCAATTATGTACTCCTCACAGAATAATGGTACTTTCTATGTGTCCAATAATAATCTAAGCTCTAAAGAAACAAGCAAAGAAAACCGCGTCGCGTGGCTGCTAAATACTAACTGACTGGATGATATTTGTAATATTCCTACCGAACCCAGCAAATGGGAAAAAACGGTTAAAAACGTTACATGGATCAAAAAAGATTTCAATTTCGTTCTTGTTCAAAAACGTTTTCTATAACGTTATTTGCGAACGAAACCGAAACAAATCGTTCCTTAGGCATTTAAGACGAAACCGTTTCGAAAAAAATACCGTTTTCCGAGCCCTGGTCAATACTATTTTTATCCTATTACCTTGATGAAAATATTATAGCCAATGTAATTCCAATAATCAAGACGAATCTAACGTCATCTCACTCTTCCAAATAGTTCGAGCCGTTTACACTACAGGAGGTTACAACGGAGCTGAAACATACCGACATACATACATACGGTCACGAGCGTTAATTTGGGATCCATTTCAAGATATGCTTGAAATCTTCAATGTCACTAGAGATTTGAAGTCATTTGTAACTTTGTTGTAGAATGTAGGTTGAATTTGGACCTATGGTGGGTACTAAATTAAATCTCGTAACGGTACATACATACATACCTACGCGTGAAAAAGATTATACTCCTTTTGGGTCAATCTGATAAAAATAGAGAGATTTGCCTTTTTTTTGAGCTCGCTTTCATGTCTGTGTTTGTTTGTTTGATTCCAAACGTCAAAAATTCAGCTAGAGAAATAAAACTTTAAGCATAGCTCAGTTCTGCGTTCGTTACATTACGTTACATTCTAGAGTTTTAGTCTATCCAGCCAGCCAAAATAGAGTTATTTATTTATTTATGTATAATCTCTCAGGTTATTTACCGTTTGCCCACATGTCGGAATCATTAACTAATCATTGCGTTATCGCCGCTAGGTGGCGCCCCCATGCCGTGCCGCAAGGCCGTTAAGATATGAAATGTGTTTTAAAATAATGAAACGACGTATTAAGACAAATGGTATTTTTTAAGGATTGTAACTCGCTTTGTGTAAGGTAAATGATGAATATTTTCCTCTTGTTTTATTGATTTATTCATACTTACATACATACATAAAGTCACGCCTTACCTTACCAACAACTCTAAAAACTTGTTGATAATTCTGTAACCACATTTTGCACATTTAGGCTAAGATGTTTACCAGTGTATTAGTGACAGGTTGCAAGCCCATCGCCTAACAGTACTATATATACGCTTTTATTCCCTTAGCCGTCTCTTACGACATCCACGGGAAGACATACTTCATACCATACTTAGGAAGGTAGGTATTTGGGCTATTTTATATTATTCCATAGGTACCATAAGTAGCCAAATATACAGTTACACATACAGTTTCTTGCGGCGTTTCTTCTCAGCAGTGGTCTCTTCCGAAGCGCTGGTAGATTGTTGATGTGTAAAAGTGTCCGTGCGGCCTACTTACTGAATAAACATCTTTTATCTTTATCTTTTAGTGGGTTCTACCTCTCATAGACTTACAAAAATCTCAAAACTGCGAATGAAAACTAACCCCCTTACTTATAAACGTGGAATAAGCTTGGAATAGTTAATGCCATGCTTTGTCCTTATCTGTAATTGTGACATATGCATCTGACAGAAAGTGACAAAGCATGGCATAAACTATAACAAGCTTATTGCACGTTTATAAGTAAGGGGGTAAGATAGAATGCCTCTATGCTAGTAACTGACGACTGAGTGCTTTGACGACGCGCTGGCCTAGTTGGTAGTGACGCTGCCTACGACGCTAGTGGTCCTGGGTTCAAATCCCGGTAAGGGTAGATATTAGTGTGATGAGCGCGAATATTTGTTCCCGAGTCATGGATGTTCTCTATGTATTTAAGTATATATTTCTCTATATAAGTATTTTTATCGTTGTCTAGTACCCATAGTACAAGCCTAGAGCTTAGTTTGGGGCTGGGTTAATTGGTGTGACATTGTCCTGTCCCCTGTTATTTATTTATTTATTATTTATTTAACTCCATCTGTTGTTACTTGTTGGCTAGTACAAAATCCACTTCAAATCATCCGGAATAACTAAGGGCCGGTACAGACGAACTGCAACTGCAATCACTGCAATCTAGCCTCAAAATGGAAGTTCTAGTGCAGGGGTATTATTCTCTTAAAAACAACGGACGAGCGGACGAACGAGCGAAATCGCAGCGGCGGGTTTAGGTAGAGCGAACAAAACACATTTTAGTGCGTGCATTTTCAATTAAGCAGCCTTATACGTTCGATCCATCGGCAGAAACCATGCTGCTAAATTGAAAATTCACTCGTCCGTCCGTCCGACCGTCGTTGTTGAGATCACTATCCTGCTCAAGTGCAGGTGATGTAACTGCATCAAAACTGCAAACCGACTGCGTAGTCCGCTTGCAGTTGCTGCTCAGTCCTGTCCTGTCGACCGCACACCGACTGAACTAGCTGCAAGGTCGATTTACAGATTTGTTCTTTAAATACAATCTACCCGTTTTGGAGTTTTTTTACACTAAATTTGGATTTACACGTTTTTATGCCTCACATTACACTTTAGATAGAATGCATCATTTACTTGCGCAAACAATTTGAAATCGTCTGTACCAGCCTTTATTTCAACGCTGTAAGCTTCAATTTAGGTTGCTATTCTAGTAAGGGTTGTAATGTTATGTAAGAGAGATAATATTTACAATTTGTCATAAATAATGTTGGACAAAAATCAACATAATGTTTAAGACTTTATAACAACGCGTTTAGAGCTGTTTTGCTTTGGATTTGTGACACTTATGGGGAATTTTAGATAGTGAAGTTGACAGTTAAGGTTAAGTTGTAACATACCTAACCTATGTTATCGTAAGTTTTAGGGTGGCAAGTTGAAGGTATCTTTGTTTTTAAAGTACTGTGGGAGTCACATGCGTTCTAAAGTTAGCTGCTCCACATAAACTATAAGATCACGAGATCCCGTTAGAAAATACATAAAAAAAAATTGGCATTGCACAAGAAGAGCTTAGAGCGAGTGAGATAAGAATGGTCGGCCTTATACACGACTGCACACTTTAGTGTACCTTGGGGTCAATAGACATGATAGAAGATGTAAACAAATCAGTAACTATATTTAACTATACTAATATGTAGTTATTTGGTCTTAAACATAATGTTAAAGTAACAATGGCGTGTGAAACATTAGAAATACCTGGGGCGATGTCCAAAAGTTCGTGATTATATTTTGTAATAATGGTAAATAGTTCCGTTTGGTTTTGTTTATATCTTCTGTCATTTCTATTGACCCCGACTTTACTGAAATTGTACATTTCGTTAAACAACATGAACTTTATTTTACTTAGTATTTAGCGCTTTGTCACTTTAACGTTAGGTTTGAGCTGTTGCACTATTTTGTCATGGCTTTGAAGTGACAAGGTACATAATCTTTGAACCAATTTGAAGCACAAGACAAAATCATAGGATAAGTTGAAAGAACCACAGAAAACCCTCCTAATTCATAAACGCACAATAAACCAATTTTAGTTAAAGTTCTCCTTGTCCCGTTCTGCCAAATTCAGATGTCATAACGACAGATAAGGGCGGCATACATATTTTCAGCACACTTAAGCTATTGCTGGTTTATAAATAACTATGTTTTCTTAAAACCAGCGTGATCGAAAGTCAAAACGGGATTTATACTTAAGACATGCTTTACAGTTCTGCCGTTTTAAGAGGCCCGATTTGACAGCTGTCATCTTAGTACAAAACATGTGTTTGAGGCTATATTTTGTACTGCGCTCACAGCTGTCAAATCGGGCCTCTTAGAACGGCAGAACAATAGGTATGTTTGTTTGTTTATATCCTGTCAGTCCTTCGCGTTTCGACGTTTTGACGCGGGTACGTACATTGAGTTATTGCAAAACTTCGGCGGACCCCTAATTGTTGTTCTGTTTTGTTCTGTGGCTTGTTTGAGTGTTTTATGAGTTGCGAGGATTCCGGAAAAACAGGGATGATTTAGTTGATGTTGCGAGGTACAAAAAACGGTCAAGTTGGAGCCGGAATCGCGCTCTGAGGATTCCGTATTTAAGATAATATGCTTGGTAACCGCAAAAGAAGATACTTATTTTTTATGAGCTTTTTTTTCTATGCAATAAGATCAATTTTGACTAGCCCAAATTTTGATACAGAAAAAAAAAGTGTTATTTCTCAAAAACTATAAACAATGAAAGCTTTATTTTACTTTTCCCATAAAATATATAAATAATTATCTACACGTCAGGATTTTTTCAGATTTTTTGATTAATAAACTTCGGAGATAAGTTGGGAGAGGTAATTTTTATACATTTTTGACTATAAACAAAAAAGTAAATTACAAAAATAATTGTGCAGATTGAGCCCTTTCAAATGTCACCCCAGTTGCTATAAGTAATCAAACTGCGTTATTTTTTCAACCCCCCATTACAGACCCTTTCCAATTATTTATAAAAAGAAAATATTACTAAAAGCAAGTTGTACAACTATGCCTAATTTCAAGTTGATAGCATTTGTAGTTGCCGAAAAAAACCTGCTGTGAAATACAGACAGACAGACAGACAACGAAGTTTCACCATAAGGGTTCCTTTTTTACCATTTTGGTACGCAACCAACAACAACAATAATATATAACCAGTAGTATAAAGATGCGCTTACGCTGACTGCAGCTACTTATAAATATTTTTTTATCGGCCTCTTGAATTTGACTACGACCACCAACGATAATGCCAGGCGCTATGTCAACAGAACTGTCATAAACTAAGATAGAAGCAATAAAACAGTCTATACAAATAACGATCTGTATCGTAACGCGTGTCGTTATAACACGGTTGGTGCGTGATAAAATGACTTTATTGATACTTATTAATAGGATTATTATGATACATGTTTTATTGATGGTTTAGAAGGGATTTGGTTTTTAACAAGGAAGATTACATGTTTAATCCTTTGATATTGTTGTCAGTGAGCGTAGCTTTTTAAATTGTCGGTTAGAATAAGATTTGTTATAATTGTGGTCAATAAAAAGGCATCAAGTTTTTAGAGTTGTTGGTAGTTCTTGTACAGTCTTGATTTCTAGACCACTTTGGACTATCTCAAAGTGACGTATTCAATCAAAACGTAAGAGGATTCTTATATTTTTATTTACAGTGTCACTTTGACATAGTCCAAAGTGGTCTAAGAATCAATTTCCTTGACTGTATGTATTATGTATGTGTAAATAAATACTAGGAAGAAAATCACATTGATGACATTGACTTAGTCCCATAGTAAGAACTATGCTTGTATTATAGATACACACATACATAGATAAACATCTAGCACTAAAAAAAGACACGTCATAATTATCACACGAAGAATTAAAAGAAGATTGACGAAAGAGATATACGTTTTCGAGTCAAATCGGAGAAATACTGGAAAAGGGCTCAATCTTAAGTACCCGAAACCGACGTGCGTGCATGACTCGATGTATGAATGTGGAAGAAGCGAAATAAATTTGTCAAGATCGTAGCAAATGGAAAGAAGTGGTCTCTGCCTACCCCTCTGGGAAACAGGCGTGATTTAATGTATGTATGAAATTACCCTTACCGTAGATCGAACCTTAGACCGTTAATAGCCTAGAATTTCACTTTATAATCATACGAGCACATGGTGTTCTAAAACAGAGTAGCATCTCAGAAAAACTAGAACATGTTCTCGGACGTTACAATTATTTTTTTATGCTGTACAGGGCGTTACAGGGTGATTAGTTTTCTAGACCATATGCGTTTTGTGACTGTTCTGAGTACTTGTTTATACAGTGTGAATGTAACATTCACATGTTATATTTCAAACAACACCTGTCTTCACGTAAATAACAGTCAACTTAGTACCTAAGTGATCAAGCAAATTCCTTTCAGATGATTCTATTTAATTCGTCAACGGACTACTATTATAACCGGTGACTCTAGGGAGCGTCGGAAGCCTATTGGCTTAGGGGGTCGCGTCGTGATCGTAAGGTACAGCGTTCGAATCCCAGCGGTCACCATTTATGTGTGTATTTTTAATTTAATCGTTGATTTTTATCTACTTAGCTTCTACTGCTTTGGCCTGATGTTTCCACCGTTTCCCTTTAAGTGTTCCTAATTACACCAGTGCTTTATATCCATATTAACACACTATTGATGAAAAAAACCGTTCTGTAACTGGCCAATTGATTTATACTAGAGAGTCATAATATCGATACGCTAACATCAAATTTTAACATTATACAGCGTGTTTCAAGGTGCACTGTGCGTTAAATGATTGAGCGAGTTATGAGTTTGATTGAGAATTACCGTTGAAATGCAAATGGAGTCGTTATTCATTTTATTCGTGGTGTGCGTGTTTTTTTAACGTCGTGTCCATTTTCCCGCGTATTTTCCGCTATAGCTTAGTTATACAGATGTTCTACTTAAATATGAAGTTTGTTGAATCCCTCTTAAGTAACGTAGAAAGAACACTGTATGGTATGATATTGTTATTAGGAATTCTAGAGATGAATTTTAAAGATGTAAATTTGCTATAGTTAGTTTACCTATGATTATAAGTAGGTAAGGCAAGATCACTACATAGTATAAAACAAAGTCGCTTCCCGCTGTCTGTCCCTATGTATGCTTAGATCTTTAAAACTACGCAACGGATTTTGATGCGGGTTTTTTTAGTAGATAGAAAGATTCAAGAGGAAGGTTTTTATGTATAATAAATTTTGTTTTATGTACGTGTGTTATAGAAAACTCAAATAAACCGAAGCGAAGCGAGGGGGGTCGCTAGTTAAGGATAAGTTTCAATTACAGCAGATTTGTTTTAGTAAAACCACCTCCACTTGCTCCGAAAAAAAAACAACCCGCTACTTGCATTACGGTACGGGACGGACGGACGGATATTAATAAGGTCCCGTGGGGCTATAGACCCTAAGGGAACGGAACCCTAAAGAGGACATAAGTAGTTTCTTAGACCTTTATTTGCGTAGGTAGGTATGTTTTATTATTCAGTAACGACGCGCCCTCGGTTTGCTTCGGTTTATGTGAATTTTCTCACCCGTACAAAAACCAGCATTTATCACTACATATTATAAAACAAAGTCGCTTCCCGCTGTCTGTCCCTATGTATGCTTAGATCTTTAAAACTACGCAACGGATTTTGATGCCGTTTTTTTTAATAGATAGAGTGATTCAAGAGGAAGGTTTTTATGTATAATAAATTCAGCTTTATGTACGGGTGTTACAGAAAACTCACATTAACCGAAGCGAAGCGAGGGCGGGTCGCTAGTTATATATAAAAACGTTCCTCTCGAATTACTCTACTTATTGATGAAAGCCGCATTAAAATCCGTTGCATAGTTTACAAGATCTAAGCGAACAGACGGCGGAAGCGACTTTCTTTTATACTATGTAGGTGGATAATAAATATAAATATAAGAAGATAAAATAGAAGTAAAGGACGGTTGGGCGTTTGCGATAAGTAAATCCACTGACAACACTGTGGCGTTTAAAAAAGGTCATTCACAAATTCGCGAGGAAAATGGAAATAAATCAAGCCAGATGAATCTGTTTGGTGTACATTTTCTGTAATACTTTGTCTGTGGCAGCCGCCATTTTGCCTTCGGACATGATATTAATGGCCACTAATTGCTATAACCGTTCACGCGAACTGCATGATAATTTGTTTGTTTCAATTATTCCGATTTCAACTCTAATACATGGATAATATTCAGTTTGTTAATTTGTACTATTAACCTCATAATTAAGTTGTTATATGGTAATAGATTGCTTCGATTTGTTTCAATTGTGATTATCTGTGGTGCGCAAGAAGAGTGTTGTATTATTATTTCAAAATATTGTGATAAAAATACTTACATTAAAATATATTTTCATAAGAAACAAGATTTATTTATATTATCAATCATAATGAACATTTCAATTTGCCGTTTAAAGATCGCGCCCTCGCTTCGCTTCGGTTTAAATCAGTTTTCTGTAACACCCGTACGTCATTACTTTCCTCTTGAATTACTTTAATTTTTATGAAATTTCGTAGTTTGAAAGATCTAAGCGTACCTACCTACAAACAGAGGGACAGACAGCGGGAGGCGGTTGGTTTTTAACCCCCGACCTAAAAAAGAGGGATGTTATAAGTTTGACGTGTAAGTGTGTGTGTGTGTGTGACCCGGCGATTTAACGGCGACACCTCCTTTCAGGGATATCAGCTCTGAAAGAAGGGGGGTTTTGGTCTATGTCATTATTTTTATATACTATGTAAAGAAGCGTTGACACATAGATACATAACGTACATACACTACGACAGCATTTAATAATAACAACATTAATAATTAGAACACCATTTATGTCACGGTTAACCGCCCCATATGAACGACGCGTGTGGCCCGGTGGCACCGCGCTAACCATCGCGCTGGTTAAGTTAATCCCGGGCTCGGGTGACGCCGCATTGTTCTAACAGAATAGATAATTCACGACACGCGGTCGGATTAACCGGGCGTGGAGTTGCTGGGCCGTTTCGAAATTCAAACTGCAATTCGAACTGAAATAGGGTGTGCATGAATTGATCAACAATTTATAGATGTTTTTGATAGTTAGGTAGTTTTTTTAATTAACTTTGTTTTCGTTTTTTTTCATAATTAGCATCAGGTAGGTGATCGTTATTTTGCACACGCCTTTAACGACGTCAAAATTGGAAATTTCAAAAATAAAATATCTTTCCTATGACAAATTAATAACAAAAATTAGAACATTAACACTTGACCGTATTTGTTGTAAAGAAGTCGTATTACTTCAGGCTTGTGTCAAACACAGCCAAATCAATCATTTGTCCTGAAATTAGGTAAAAGTGTGGCCACTGCGACGCGAAGCGCAGTCTATATCGGTGCGTCTGCGCCGGTTTCGATTTTACGCGTTAAATAACTTAAACGGGCAGAGAAACTATTAGAAACTTTTTTTAAGTTTTACCTACTATATGACTCACAAAATTTTACAGTTGAAATGTAAAAGGTGTTCAACAAATACGAAAAGAATTATTAATTATTTTATTGTTTGAATGAAATTAATTAACATTTAATTTTCTATGTACGCCATAGGTACTGTGGCAAAATAAGGTACTTAAGGTAAACAATTAAATGTACCTAACGCCTATTTATACCTTGTTTAAGCAAATGAAATTGATAAAGATAAGACATAAATAATTAACTAATGTCACTATCATACTATCTTATTACAAATGCAATAGTTTTATAGATCGATATCCTGAAATAAATCACTCTTCTCGTGGTATGGAAAAACTACGAATTCTACGCGTACGGACTCACAGGCACCAGCATGTGAATTAAAAAATCCTTATTTCGGTAACTAGTGATTACCGACGGTGTATTTTCGGTTCGGATATTGGAAATATTGGAATTAACAAGAGGAATCTAACAACGTTTAGAAACCATCAACTTGTAGACATTTAAACCTGTCTAATTTAGGTAAAAATTGCAAAAAACCCCTCTAAATTATAACTAAACTAAATAAATATAACTAAGCCCCCCGACATAATCGTGACCGGCGGCGTCGCTATGGCCTAACGCACTCGCAATCTCAATTGGCTTCAAAGCGGAACAATTGTTTTCATTTTGTATGCAGACAAGCCTTTGATTTTCAAAATGAAATCAATTGCGAGTGCGTTAGACAATAGCGATGCCATTATTTCAGAGCTGATATATATAATGGCTTAACCGATTTTCATATACACATCGATAGTGAGTGGACGGGTCGGAAGGGGCCGCCCTAGGCGTACTTTTTCGAGTCAAATCGGTGAAATACTGGAAAAGGGCCGAATCTTAAGTACCCGAAACCGACGTGCGTGCATGACTCGATGTATGAATGTGGAAGAAGCGAAAGAAATTTGTCAAGATCGTAGCAAGTGGAAAGAAGTGGTCTCTGCATACCCCTCTGGGAAACAGGCGTGATGTAATGTATGTATGTATGTATCTAATAATCATTCATCCCGATTAAATAGCTTTTTTTTTAAAAAATCGTGGTCAAATCAGTCCGTTCGTTTCGAAGCTACGATGCCAGACATAAGTAAATAACTGCCTTCAGCAGGATTTTATTAAACTCTGTAAATAATTAAGAGCAAATTTCTCCGCAAGTCAACATTGCTCTTTACTTTTTAACAGGCGTTTTAATTCACATTTATTTTACTACAAAATGGCCGACAGCTCAAAATGCCGTAAAAAGTGTCGCAATGAACGTAAAACTTGCGTTAACATTTTGGTAATTGAAAAACGTCCTTTTAAAAGAACAATGATACTTCTTTTGGTTTTGAGCCAGTTTTCAAGTTGTAGCGTTTTATGATTTTGGTGTACAAATTATTACTTTTTTTATATTCATAAACGTGCAATAGCAAAAGTGTGCTTAAAATATGCTCGGTCTATCTCTGAAACACTCAATTAAAAACTACGCTTTAAAACTGCCAAATGCCAACTTATGCAATTTGTAGAAGATTTAATGTCTACACTTCCGCAAAAGAAAAACTCCTGAATTTCCTTTTTCCGCCACCACGAAATTCAAGGAAAAACTACAAAAAAGGCGAGTAAAAAAAGTTAGGGCTGGCCGTAAAACTGAGATATCTTAGCCATCGTAAAAGAAGTCTATTAAAAAGTTAGCGAAGGGTTTTCCCGTCCGAGCCGTCTCGAGTTAAGGTTATTTCTTTATGTTTTAAGTTTTGCAAGTTAAGATGCTGAAGTGGAAGGTCTCTTTGATGGTGTTATAAGGGATATAGCAGTCAGAACAGAGTCCCTATTTTCAAAATCGAAGGTCGATACTATAGCTCCACCCTTTACTCTCGCTTTCGTCTCGAATAACGAGTGACTGGGACGCCACTGACGTAACTTCGAACTTCGATTTTAAAAGTAGTAGATCAGTGGGACGAGAAGAGCGCAAGCCTCATTTTGGTGAAACCCAACTGCCCTTTGCGATTTTTTTTAATAGTTGACATAGATCAGTAAAAAAACAGTAGCTAAAAATATGTCAGTGGTAATTTCTTTTTGTGTCATTCACCTACCTACTTGTATTGTTTTGTAGCCCGCACGCTTGTAGCAATCCATTGAAGAGTTGCTTTAACATTATTAAGCCGGGAGCTATTGCAGCGATGCAATGTATCTCAAACCATGCGGGCTATCGACCTGTGAATGAAACTGAAACTTAAGTAATGTTTAATACCGAAATTATTTAATATTTAACGTACATTTAGTGTTTCCATTGCGTTAATCTTCGAAGGTTATCTAAAGATGTCACGATCCGAAAATAAGAAATACTTACACTTCATCTGTTTTTTTACCAAAGTGAAAGATTCATAGTATTTTTTTCTTTTCATATTTCACTGCAACGCGAAGACAGTTTTTGAGGACGTCCTCTGAGTTTAAGAAGAAATCAGATTTCTCTTCGAAAAAAGTTCCTGGTATTTACCTAAACTGGGCCGAGATTCTAGAAGGTAAAAAAATATCTTCTTTGACCTGCTATCGTATTGTCAACGTTTTAGGCTGGGTTTTATAAAGATAGATTTTTGCGGGTGGTAGGACCTTGTGCAGGGTCCGTCCGGATCGCTACCACCGTCTTATCCATTAACCTACCGCCAAACAGCAGTGTTCGCATTGTTGTGTTCCGGTTTGGGGATAAGACAGCCGGTGAAATGACTAGCATAGAGGCATTCCATCTTAGTCCTCAGGGTTGGCAACGCATTTGCAGTCTTAGGATTGCTCTGCAGTCTTGTGAATGCGAATGTCTATGGGTCACAGTTTCCACTTACCATCAGGTGGCCTGTGTGCTCGTTTGTCATCTCTATGCCATAAAAAAAAAAAAATAAAAAATAGATCCGTTAGATCAACTTTCGGTCAGGAATGTCAAAACTTGTATGAAGTTACTAAAATTTGATCTGACATATTTACTAACGGGCTTTTATAAAACTGGACATTAATAGCTCTTATTTACTTGACAGTAATGACGGCCGAGATAAAAACAATATAACACGTCAAATACGATAATGGTTTTCACCGCTTTGAATTTGTGACTACTGTTTAAGGCGTCCCAGAAGTAAAAAGACATAATTAGATTAGAAGTAACTCCTAGACGACATTTCGCTGATTGAATACAAAATGGACACATTCCAAAATAATTTGCTTCTAATTTTAAAATGCAACACTGACTCATTTTGGAATGTGTCCGTTTTGTATTCAATGAACGATTTATCTCGTTGACAAGCGCTGACAGCTGTTAATACTTAAGACTGCGCCGAGCGTCCAGTGGCGCCCTCATTACTATTATTGTGTTCTCTATTTAACTAAAGAATTTCCTTGCAATCAGACGATACGTTTTTGTAGCGCAAGTAAAAACACAATTTATAGGATAGTAACAAATTTTAATAACAATTTACCCTTTGAGTAGTCAGCTTAACGGGAAAAGGTGGCCACTTTTTTCCGTTAAGTTAATAACTCGAAGGTGAATTGTTATTATAAATATATGATATAGCCTATAAGTTGTGTTTTCATTTGTAATACAAAAACCTACCGCCCAATTTCAAGAAAATACTTTGGTTTATTAGAAAACATAAAAGTAATGAGGGCGCCACTGTACAGTCACCACCCGCAAATGTTACGCCACTTGCCACTCTTCTTAATTTAACCGTGTAATGCATTTTGGGTTGACAGCCGACTTGACATATTACCCGAGTGTAGTATACGGCAAAATTAAGAAGAGTGGCAAGTGGCATAACATTCGCGGGTGGTGACTGTACATCCGGCGTACGCTCGGCGCAGTCTTAACAATTTACTCGGTAATAATTCAGGTATTGACTTAGCTGCTAAGAGCTCAGGCGTGTAGTTAGTGAAACTCACCCACTGAACTAAACTCAACTCGTGACTATATAATAACAGTATGTAGGTGTATTAGTAGGCTTTCAGTGTAATGAGGTGAGGACTAAGTGGTCCCTGATTGTCATGCCGATAGAGACGAAGATAACAGCGAGATGTCTACATAAGTGATGATGACTTGTGTTGAACTTTAATATGTAATCTAGGAATATGGATTGAAAAACTGGAAATTATAGTATTAAAGTGCACTCAAACAAAAAAACAAAATGATGTAAGGTTTTGAGAATTCAAATCTTTACATAGTCCCTTTACACTCGACTTGAAACGATCGTGAGTGTTGATTTTAAAAAAATATTTCGCGTATGGCGAACCGCTTTTGCGAACCCAACCGATGTCGATCGATCGTGCGGCTATGCTAGGATGAGACAAAAAATACAGAAGGCTCATGCGTACGCGTCGGGACTCTTCAGTCTCATTGACGTGGCGTGCGAGATGGCTGTGTTCTTTGAACGTCGGACTCACTATCGTAAGTGGTTTTTTTTTACTAGTTACCATTAAACATCTTCGTAATTTACTATGGGATTGCAAAGAGTACTTGTGTGTGTGATATATTTTAATTACTTGGCATTAATTCGAATGAAATACATAAATGCAATTTGTTTTTGAATTTTAACTATCACGATCGTGCGAGTTCGGTTGCGTTGCGTATAATTGAACTCTCACGATCGTGCGGTTTCGGTTGTGTACTGTGATGTTGGTTTAGTAGGTATAATTTATTTATATACACGCTCGGCTTACTAATCGGGATGTTTTGCTTATTTAAGGAGCTCCGTTGACCGATAAAAGAATAGAAGATCTGCTCGCAGATGGAAACCTGTCAGAAATAGAAGGTTTAGATGACGATGATTTGGAAGATGTGCCTAACTTTTTCGATAACCTAGCCAGTGACGATGAGTTGTTCGTGGATGAACAAAGTTCTACTCTACATGAAGCAAGGCCACGGTCACGTTCTCCCCTAAGTTCACCGCGAGTATCTTCTCCACCCCCTTCTCCGCGACCAGCGACTCCACCACTAAGGACATTATCACAGCCCCCTATTTCGCCGTTGCAAATCGGAGCTAGAAGACGACCAGGTCGAGGTAGGTCGGAATCTATACCTAGAAATGTTCGAATAGGCAGAGGTAGAGGCAGATCTGTCCGTTCACGGGGAAATGTACGTAGTGGAAGATCCATATCAGCACCCGCACCTCGAAGTCGAACATGGAAGCGAGTTCTGTTTACGGATAAGCCACACAATTACACCTCGCTACCTGTGAAACCTGTTCGCTCCCCAGTAGAGTACTTTCATGAGTATATTGACAACGACTTTGTGGAAGAGATCGCTAGATGTACGAACTTATATTACATGCGAAAAACAGGCGTAGAATTAAAAACGACCGCCTCTGAAATCTGCAAGCTCTTTTCCATTCATCTAGTTATGGGTTGCATTCCTTATCCTAGGTTGCCTATGTACTGGAGAGCTGGGACTAAATTGTCATTGGTGTGCAACGTTATGACTAGAGACAGGTTTTTGGCAGTTCGCAACGCACTTCATGTAGTTGATTCGGATTTTCCGCGGGAGAGTGAGAAAAATAATCCTCTGTGGAAAGTCCAGCCTATGATCAATAAAGTGAAGGACGCATGTAACAAATTAGAACGTGTTCCTGGCTTTTATTCAATAGATGAACAAATGATACCTTTTACAGGCCGTTGTCCGTTACGTCAAGTAGTCAAAAACAAACCACGGCCAGTAGGTTTAAAAAACTTTGTATTGACCACAAAAGAAGGTTTGATGCTTGATTTTGAAATTTATCACGGTGCAAAAACCATGTTTGGAGATACTAAACTTGGTCTCGGTCCATCTGTAATCCTGCATTTGAGCAAGGTTGTTCCACCGGGTAGTTGCGTGTATCATGACAGGTATTTTACGACCGTTCCTTTGATTGAAGAGATGGAAAAGTTGATCTTGCATAGTACAGGAACAATAATGCAAAACCGTATTCCTGGTCATGCTACTATAACATTTAAAAAAGACACCCAAATGGCTCGAGGAGAATCAGATCAGTATGTTAGCATGCCCACTGCTGTAGTAAAATGGAAAGATAATAAATCTGTATTAATGGCATCGAATTGTACTGGATCCAACTCGACAACTAACGTTAGAAGATGGGACAAAAACACAAAGAGCTATGTTCATATCTCAGCTCCCAAAGTAGTTGAACTATACAATCAGAACATGGGTGGAGTCGATGTACTCGATCAGCAAATCGAGTACTACAGGACATACATAAAAACAAAAAAATGGACGTTGAAGGTGCTTATCCATTTTTTGGATCTCATCGTAGTGAATTCGTGGAGGCTATATAAAAACGACTGTCAAGGTAATGGTTTGCAAAGGAAAGACATTATGCCCTTATTAGACTTTCGGCTGGATTTAGCAGATACTTTATCTAACATCCCCACACGGACACGGCATGAGAGTGTAGATGACACAGATTTTCCACCTACCAGCGGCAGTGACTGCCCTCGTGATTATAAAATCTACAGACCAGCAATTAAACCATCAGCGGCTAAAAGATACGACGGGTATGATCATTTACCCTTTTCCGACAATATAAAGGCCCCTCGGACATGTCGCATGGAAAACTGTGGTAGTCGATCAAAAATTAAATGCGAAATATGCGACGTGTATACTAATTTAGATATTACTTGTCTCAACTAAGCTACAAATTAGCATTTTTTGTTATGAAAAGTGTAATTTTGTTGATTATTTTGTAATGCTGCCTGAGAAATCGCTGTGATTTAGTGCCTTAATTATGAGTAAATAAAAGTTACTTAGTTTTTATTACTATAACTGTGTTTTATTCATTTAAATTCTTCAATAACCGTTTAAATGTAACATTCGTACACAATCACATCATGACCCTCACGAACGTGCGAGTTGCATATTATTCCTGAGCCACACGAACGTGAGGGTCTGATTGTGGAAGACCAGCTCGGTCAGGATTTTTTTTGTTATTTTTCCTAGACTACTTATGAAGTAATAATAAAGTTACTAAATGTCGCACGGAGCTGTGAAACATTTTTTTCTCTCGGGTGTAAAGGGATAAAACGAAATGGCTTCCGCTGTCTGATCACACCGTTGTATGAGCGATTAAGTTTTTTTTTAATCCTTATCCTGTAATCTTGAGATAATATTCATAAGGTAAAAAATAATAATGGGCTCAGATGTCACTTACCATTTGGTGGCCTAACTGCTCGTTTGCGTTCTTCATTAAAAAAAATATATCCAGTCTGTTTTGTAAATTTCCTTTAAAAGATAAAATATCCCACTACAACTCCTTTATTTAAATCAATAAGTTTATTCCCATTATTTGCAAACGTTTCCTTACAAGGCAAAGCGATCGCACAGTCAATAAGCGACATAAGTGCCACAAAAAACAAAAGAACATAACTCAAATTCCGAATCAAACGAAATTGCGACTTACCATGTGCGGATAAAGTTGAAAATGAAAGTGAACTTGTCTGTGAGTTGTGGGTGTGTGTTTTGTTTGGGATGTTAGCGAGATGAGGGCAAGACAAACAGTTTGACAGAGTGTGTTTGTTTGTCAGCTTTGTAGTTAACGGATTGTATTAATTACTGTTTGTGTGTTAAACTAGTTTCCGCTTCGGGTTTTGCGTGGAAATGAGAGGTTTCCTAGATTGGATTGAAAAGAGCGTACCGTCGTGCGAGGGAGCAATGTCTGGTACCTTAGTCAAAATGCAAACTAATTTAAATGTTTTTCCTATTGAATTCTTTACAAACCAAAATTAACTATTAAACTGAATTCTAGACTCACCTAATCACACAAAATAAATTATCTAAAAAATACAAAAAGTATCAGCTTGTAAATAAGTGGTAGATTTTTAGTACCAGTATTGCCCTTTTAAGGGTTAAATTTAATCTGGTCGCAAGCTAAACTTCAGCCCCCTATTTCACCACCCTAACAATACCAGGCGACAGGTGACATTTCAGTGTACATGGAGTAGATTATTTGAATCGCAGTGATGTGAGAACATCATGTGTTAAACATGCAATGTATACCGAATTCTTACCTGTCACCTGTCATTGTCAGGATGGTGAAATAGGGGACAGGTCTCGTCGGAAAATAAACACATTCACAGACACAGTAAAATTCTCAAAATTGCAAGATATGACAGGATTAAATGTTATTTGGTCCCCAAATCTTACCTGTTGTGTCAGCTCGTCCACGACACGCCTTCCCCTTTTATGGGTACCTATAGTGCACAAGGTTGGGGTTACCTTAAAGCTTTTGCTGTGCCACTAGGGGGTTTTGTGGTGTGCGCGACACGGCACAAGATGAAGAAGCACCTAGGTAAAGTAAAGGAAATTGATTCTTAGACCATTTTGAACTATGTCACAGTGACGTGATCAATCAAAACGAAGGAGACATCTTATTAATTTACAGTGTGACTTTGACATAGTCCAAAACGGTCTAGGAATCAATTTGTAGGTAAGTACGTTCTTTGTAATCTATGAGAATGTTTCGGCTGTAGACGCAGTAGCAGTTCTGTCACGGCATAAATCATCGGCTTCAATCGTGGTGTCATATCACGAGGATTTTCATTTACGTCCGTGGTCGAAGTGTCCGTGGAAGTAATAAGATAAAGATAAAGATAAAAGATATTTATTCAGTAAGTAGGCCACACGGGCACTTTTACACGTCAAGAATCTACCAGCGCTTCTCAAGAGGAGACCACTGCCGAGAAGAAACGCCGCAAGAAACTCAGCAGTCAGCCGTTTTTTAACCATATTTAATACTACAATTATACTACATACTTAGTCTAGCATTGCGGTATATAAAGATATAAATATTAAATTAAATATAATATCAAATATCATGCAAAGTTCAGCAGGAAAACATGTCAAAAACATTACGAGAAAGACAAAGGGAGAAAAGGAAAAAAAAAAGAGAAAAAAAAACACAGGACAACCAAATAAAAGTTTGATATGTTTCCTACATCAACGGTGTCCCCTAGACAAATAAATAAAAGTTTTATTGTTAGCTCATTTTGAATGAAGACTTTAGTATTAGGTGCGTATAGTTTCGCGAAAAACATGTAAGTGATCAATGCACCTTACGTTAAATAAACAATACATCGGAATGTTTGGCTATGGCAATAGTAATAAAGTTTTAGGTAACAATAATTATTATCACAAAGACGTGGGTAATAGAAATCTCTTCTGACGTTTATAATGATGCGTAACGTTCGTGAAATCAATATAATTTCCAATCATCTTTCCGAATCTTACTTAGCAAATCTCGACCAACTTTCTTATTTAATTCTTGGTGAGACAACACTTTGCTACACTGATTTAGAGATCATTTTAGAACAAAAAGTTGAATTTGGCCGAAAAAACAAGTTTGTACAAGCAAACCAGACACTTCTTAAAAGACTTAGCAGAATTTTATTTACCGGGGAAATAGATGCTATGTCACAGTGATTAGTTTCAAAATAAATACCACAGATTGGCACTTAGCTTTCTTTATAAATGAGGTGCATTGGCAATAAAATTTGACAATAAACTGAACACTAAAAGGAATAGGAATAAAGTCGACTCCCACCGGACCATAAAATGGGGGAAATGTCCAAATCAGCTGTGACGGTGGGATATTCGAAGGTAAGGGCCATTTTAGGATGGTCTTTGAAACATATGTTTGCTGACAGAATAAACCTAAAGGTTCAAATGGAGATATGAAATTCTGTAGAATGGGATAGGCAGAGCTACAGACTTACCTTCTACCATTTCTCTAGATTGTTTTCTGTATATTTTTCCCCTATTTCCCGATTTTAACCCGAGTGTAAAACATGTCTTTATTATTAACTAGCGACCCGTCGTCGCTTCGCTTCTGCTTTTGTGAGTTTGCTGTAACACCCGTACAAAATCCAAAATTTATTATCTATATCTATAAAATATAAGTTGAAATGCGCTCTTTGCGGAGTATATGTGGTGTGAAACTGATTGATAGAGTAAGGAATGAAAAAGTCAGAGAGAAATGTGGAATAAAAGAAGACGCAGTGATTAAGATTGAAAAGGGCATGCTTCGATGGTTCGGACATTTGAAAAGGATGGATGAAAGAAGATTGACGAAAGAGATATACAGATCGAAAGTGAGTGGACGGGTCGGTACTTTTTCGAGTCAAATCGGAGAAATACTGGAAAAGGGCCGAATCTTAAGTACCTACCCGAAACCGACGTGCGTGCATGACTCGATGTATGAATGTGGAAGAAGCGAAATAAATTTATCAAGATCGTAGCAAGTGAAAAGAAGTGGTCTCTGCCTACCCCTCTGGGAAACAGGCGTGATTTAATGTATGTATGTATGTATAAAAATGAATGTTTGTATAAAGGACATACAGTCCTTTATAGAATCTATGCATTTGATCATGTGATGATCTTCAGCAAAGTGTTGTGCATGAGTCGCCACCTTCCCAAACTCATGGTTGAGGGAGGCGATGGCTGAGATACGCGTCATACTCGTGAACGGGTGCTGTCTGTGGGGTCCGGTCTGTTCACGCTTGCAAGGACCTGTTTTCCAGTCAGTTATTTTAATTATCTTTCCTGACGTAGAGACCTCGTTATGTTGTTCTCCTAGTCACTATTTTTAATTCAATGTTATTAAGCTTACATTTGAAATGATTTTATTTGTGTTAGGTTTAAAATAATTATTTATTACATTATTACCCTGTAATGTTACTTTTAAGTTTTATTGTATTTTATAATTTGAAACAATGACCTTCTGCTGGAGTTTCTTGCGGCGCTTCTTCTCCGCAATGATGGTCTTGTCCGAGGCGCTAGTAGATTCACTCCATTATTACCGACGTGTAAAAGAGCCCTCATGTGGCCAATTTACTGAATAAATATTTTGAATTTTGAATTTTAAGTCAATGAAATTATTGCTAGCGGGGACTATAGTTTGTGAATTTTAGTTTGTCCAAGTACAGTGCAGCTAACTTACTTAATCTCACCTTTATATTTTTAACCAGAAGCCAAAAGCTGGTTATCTGAACCCCACAGCCATATGTCAGCGTCAGTTTAACGATATAACACCACACACAATTAAATCACAAAATGATTGAGCTGTACGTACTGAATGCGCGGGGTAATCTTGATCCACTGTTCAATCTGACTGCATAGTGATAGAGCATTTGAAATCTTATGCGGTTATTGATAGAGTATAGAATTCTTGAACTACTACTTTGCTGTTAGCTGCCTTTTTGGGTATTGCGATAGTATTTTCCTTATGACAAATTATATTTGTGTGTCACGGGTTAACCTGGAATTAAGTGAATTATAAAAGGGCGAATTATTCTAAACCTATTAAGCTAACGATAAGAGCATATAGAGGGACAATGACAAAAACATATGAACCAACTCAGAATACAACCCAGACAAGATGCCTAACGCTATCGCAATCGATTTTCGAAAACTGTCCAAGTATATGGAATTCATATAAGAGTTTGACGTGACCACGACATGACCATCCGTCAGCTTACGTTGTACAGTGTGTCCCTGGATAATGTGGACAAACGAATAGCGATGACACTAGATGCAATTTCACCAACAAATAAATACGAAAAGAAATGGTGTAATTTTCATTTTTTTACAAGCACTAATAAATTCCAAGTAGACGGTTAATTTTTCAAAAATGGTAGGTATTTGATTCTTACCTAGTGTAAATTTTATTGAGACATTGAAATACCTATTCATTATATTAATAAATGTGAATATACATTACATTTCAATGTGACACTGAAAATATTATAGAAATGTACGAAAACCAACGAAATCATAGTTTCACTGCAACACTGGTAATTTATCAAAACCTCAAATAGCCATCTGTACCGAAATGTGTTTATCTTTCATCTCGCTCCCTCATTACATCCATCACTTTTTAACGACTACTTGATGACTTATTTCCGGTTCTTTCTAAAGCAAATTATAAAACATTAAGTTTGTTATGGTTGTGTTATTTTGGTTGTATTTATTATATCTTATCCAGTTAGGCCTTGTGAAATACACTATACGACCCTTTAGGATCTTTTGCGCAATTATTATTTATTATAATTGTGCAATACATTTAATACTGGAAATACTGGAAAACTGCCGAATCTTAAGTACCTCTAAGTATCTTAAGTTTTATGGGTGGTAGGACCTTGTGCAGGGTCCGTCCGGATCGCTACCACCGTCTTATCCATTAACCTACCGCCAAACAGCAGTGTTCGCATTGTCGTGTTCCGGATTGGGGATAAGACAGCTGGTGAAGACTAGCATAGAGGCATTCCATCTTAGTCCTCAGGGTTGGCAACGCATTTGCAGTCTTAGGATTGCTCTGCAGTCTTGTGAATGCGAATGTCTATGGGTCACAGTTTCCACTTACCATCAGGTGGCCTGTGTGCTCGTATGTCATCTCTATGCCATTAAAAAAAAAAAAAAAAAACCCGAAACCGACGTGCGTGCATGACTTGTTGTATGAATGTGGAAGAAGCAAAATAAATTTGTCAAGATCGTAGCAAATGGATAGAAGTGGTCTCTGCCTACCCCTCTGGGCAACAGGCGTGATTTAATGTATGTATGTATGTACCTATTATTTATTATTTTGATGACACGTTTAACCTATTTAGAAGCTAGCGGTCCTGGGTTCGATTCCGAGTGTAGAAATAACACACAACCTAGTCCAAAGGCTACTAAACAATGATAAACATTATAGAGTAATCTATATTTTAATGTAAAGAAAACACCTAAAAAGGAAAGAAATACTCGCGCTCATCGCAGAAATATTACCGGGATTTGAACCCGGGACTGCTAGCTTCGTAGGCAGGGTTATTACCAACCAGAGTAACATGTCGTCAATGTACTACTGACTGGGTAAAAATCATTTTGTCTTTAATGTGTTATGGTAGTTTTTCAAAACGTTGATAATGTGAGGTGGGGTTACTATGACATAGCAACGCAGTTCAGATTACGCTGCGAGAAATGAACAGAGCTATATAACTGCTATAGCTCTGTCCTTTACGCTGAACGTAAAATAAACTGCATAGCTACGTCATAATAACCCCTCAGGTAAAACACAATAATTAACTTTTGCCCGCGACTCTGCCCAACTTTGACGCTTTCCCTCTAGAAAAAAGGATCATGGTTAATCCATTATAAGGAGTTACCGTGTCCCATACATTAGGTATATCAACTTTCACGTTTATGTATGAGTAGCATTTCACTCAACGCGGATGAGTCTTTTATTTACTAATTTAATAACAATTTAAGTTTACAACATAAAATAACACCAAAACACACGATAACTTATTAGTATTATTACATCTAAACAAAAACAAATGCCAACGAGAAAAGTTATGCTTTAAAACTTGGCCCTTTATTTACACCATAATTAAAAAGAAAAAACAGATTTCTAAATACTTTACAAAACGCCACAGATAATTCTATAATCTGCAATTACATCAAAATCCAATATGACGGCACAATAGAAGTTGTCCGCTCACAAAGGCGTTCAAACCATTCAGTCGTTCGTTCCCGGAATTATTTTCCAATATTTATTGCGAGTCGAATTCCAATTAAATTTAAAAGCCGCTAAATAAAACGTCACAGCAAATGCAAATGGCCGCCGGTTTAGGGGCCCGTGATTTGTAGAATTGAATTAGCCGAAAACATATATTGGCAGCAGGACATTCTTTGCTTTGCGAGAAAAACTAGGGTATTAAAAAATAACTCAAAGTCAACACATTTAACAAAACACTGCAATACAACGAACAGTTACATAGACTTTCATAAAGTGTAAAACAGCCTTGATGTAGCCAATTTACTGAATAAGTTATAATGCAATTCAATTTTATTTGTTTTCTTTTTATATTTTGACAGAAATTATAGTATGGATATTCTTTGCTTTGCGATAATAACTGAGGTATTGAAAACCAAAAACTTAAAGTCTTCTAGTCTAGTCTAGGCAAGAGAGAGTTGTGAGAGAGCGAGACAGACATATGACATTCAGGGTTACCACAACTACATTTGACAAAACACGCTGCAATTTGTTGCTGTTTGTTTTGACAAACAGTAAAACAGCCGACTTACATAAAGTTTTAAAGAGCCCTAGTATGTTTGACATATATCACGTGTCAAAATGTCGATAAAGCATCTGTCACTCTCATACTTTAATACGTGTCAGAATTGTCAGAAAGTGACTGATTCTTTATCCACATTGTGTCACGCGATATAAACGCAGCCATATTATTCCCCCTGACGTGTCCAACCAATTAAAGCAATAAAATATTTTCATTTCCCTTTTTAAATATTGACAGAAACTACACTAACTTAATCATTTCAAGTTTTCTCAGTTGTAATGGAAAATCAAATGGAATTTCTGTATAATAATTTTAACGGAACCCTAAAACTAAATTGAAAAAATATTTCCATAACACCATATTCCGAATACTTTTTAGATTTCAATCTATGATTTATGGTGACACAACTGAAAGTTTAAAAATATAAGTTGTCCTATGAATTATGTCCTTTCCAATTTGAAACTGAATGAAAATAATTTCTTACTGGAGATAAACGAATGGTTTATTTTCAAAGGGACGGAGACAAACTGGTTAAAGTTTTTCATTTATAGGTATTTATGCGCAATGGAAAATATGACTTTTCTGACAACTGAAATTGAAATATAAAGGTTTGTTAAGTGCCTACTAATTTTGACCGTGGTAAAATCTGATGTCAATCTAGTTCGCATTAAAATTTGTATGTAATAAGTAATTTCGCACTTTTTTCACTCCTTGCTTTTACAAGGTGTACTTCACCAATGTCGAGCTATAGACAGTATTAGACAGTCACCATGAACTTTTTAGAGAAAACGTCCATGGAAATCACACGCGAGGACTATTGTTCGATAAAAGATTTACCCTGGTGATATACAGAAGTACATGGGGTTTGCTCCACGCGCTTCTGTCAAGTCCCATGAGGGTTTGTGCAAAACTGACATTAGAATAGCGAGTTTTTGCATGTGCGGTCCAATAATTATCCCTAAACAAAACATGGTCAGAAATAACTGCTAAAGTTGTTTTTGTGATTAAATTTATGCTTTTATTTAATCGTAACTTGCCTCTATTGCATGAGTGCGATGAAGACGGTTAGCTAAATGCCATGAG
Organism: Acleris laterana; assembly: GCA_963966035.1. Lineage (NCBI taxonomy): Eukaryota > Metazoa > Arthropoda > Insecta > Lepidoptera > Tortricidae > Acleris > Acleris laterana. The sequence goes on from OZ014451.1 coordinate 3,221,116, forward strand.
CGGGCACTTGCCGGGAACGGCGAGTAACGGTATCTAGGCACGCCGCGTCATTCGGGTAAGCAGAGATTGGCAATGGTTAGCCTAGGCTGTAGCCTTGGTACCGTCACAGTGCACCTGGTCAAGGTTCAGGGGTCAGGGAACCCTTTCGTCCACCGTGGCGCACTGGAAGTCTGAGGGTGCGTAAAACAAGGCACTCTCCCGGAGTCGTTGGCGTCGAGGTGCCACAGCCCAATGCGCTTGTTCATGGTCGCGTGGCACCTCCCCGAAGGACGCAGATGGTTTACCGCTGGGTTTTTAGTGGGTTCTCGGTTGGTGACTCCCACATAACCATCCCAGGCCCCTTGGACCTGGTTTGCGTAATAGCATTTCCCCAGAATGAAAAAAGAAAAACAAGGCTCTGGGCCGGTACTTATTGTAACAATTGATAATGACTTACATACATATTGTAAAGGGCATGCTTCGATGGTTTCGTCATTTGGAAAGGATGGATGAAAGAAGATTGACGAAAGAGATATACAGATCGAAAGTGAGTGGACGGGTCGGAAGGGGCCGCCCTAGGCGTACTTTTTCGAGTCAAATCGGAGAAATATAGGAAAAGGCCGAATCTCAAGTACCCGAAACCGACGTGCGTGCATGACTCGATGCATAAATGTGGAAGAAGCGAAAGAAATTCGTCAAGATCGTAGCAAATCGAAAGAAGTGGTCTCTGCCTAACCCTCTGGGAAACAGGCGTGATTTAATGTATGTATGTATGTACATATTGTACTTACTTATTTCCAAAAATGCATGAACAATTTAAATTAAATGCGAAAATTGGATACCTGATGACAAAATAAAGGATCTGATATTCCAACAAAGCATTAATCTTTTACCACGCGTCATCGTTACAACCATTGAGTGAAATGATTGTTCAATTTAGTGACCACGAGCGTAAAATATTCGGTAATTTGTATAAAATTTCGAAACTTATTCATTTAAACAACATGTAAATAACGTGATGTTATTCTAAAACGCAAAAGGGTCGTTTAACAAAATCCATTTTTCTCAGACCTTTGATTTCCAAGCATTCGATTCTAAACCAGGTTTCAATATACACTGGTTTATTATCAAATCACACTCCAGTTTAATTGGGACTCAATTTTTTTAGATTTGCCATCGTTATAGAGCTCAGTTTATAATGGTTTTCAATGCATTTGATTTTAAACATTGTGTTAAGTAATACAACAGGAAGGTGCAAATGCTAATGTTCAACACAACAATGGCGCAGTTTTGATTCTATATAATGCATCCGCTGCACTCCGATGACGCTTCATGTTTATAGGGTAAAGTAGCCTGTTAGTGAACAGCGGGCGTAAAAGTGTCAAAACCTACCAAATTCTATTCGATAAAAGAGACAGTAGTCTTATTGATTATGGCTACTATGCCCTAACCCTGTGCTACAAGTGTCTAGTACCTATAGTACACGCCTAGGGCTTAGTTTGTGTGACATTGTCCTCTGATATTTATTTATTTTTATTCTTTGATTTATACAGTTCATAAAGTAACATGCATTTTTCCTAAAACAGCATATTTTTAGAATAACAATCCTGTTTATCATAAGAACTTTGTCCCTTCGTTGTGTCAAGCCTTAGACTTTATCTAGGACGTAATCCCAAGCTGCACTCTTGTTATATTTTAATGCATGTTTTGACGGTGAAAATGAAGTGGATTTCGAGTTACTCCTGCACGCTGCAACGGCTGCATGGATTTACATGAAATTTGGAATGGGGATAGCAGCTATCCCCATTCCAAAATCCAGCTGCTGGATTAACACACTTCTCCGCCTCTACACATCTACGCGGACACATTTGCGGGCAGAAGGTAGTTTTTATTAAAGGACATCATCCGGGCTTCATACATTTTTGATCCAAATATAAAAGTGACGGCCAAAAAAAAAGATGCTATATTCTGTTAGATCTTCTTCGTCTGAGCATTTGTTATTATGGCACCAAAGCTGTAGTACCAATATCCATAGTTTTATTCTAGTTAGAATAATAAAAATTTCGGTGAATTGAACTAACAAAAACTAATGAATTTTTCTACCATACTTTACATTTTGAACATATTTTGGTAAGATACGGTGTTTTGGTGCCATTGTAAGAAATGCTTAGGCGGGTAAATTGTATCAGAATAAACCATTTTTTTTTGGTTGGCACTTTCACTTTTGGACCAAAATGGATGATGTCCTTTCAAATTGAACTCTCAAAAAAGTTTTATTAAAGAGTCTCTCAACCGTGTGCAGTACCCTACTAAAATGAAATACCCTTTTAACAATGGAGGTGGCAACAGTGCGCGCCATTAAACGCCGGATATTTCGTAATAGCGTTCAGTTAGATCCTTTTACATGTAAATAAAAAAAAACATCAGCGGGCCTATAATATTATAGTATGGCTGCGTTCATCGTGCAAAAGATGTGGATATAACATCCGTCACTTTTGCACACGTATGTAAGTACGAGAGTGACGGATGCTGCGGATGCATATTGGCCCCTACGGTACAATCTCATACTAATTGACCTAGTCCTAAACTAAGCTCCAAGCTTGTACTATGGGTACCAGACAACGATGTACAAATTTATATAGATAAATAAATAATTCAAATCTCTGAAAGTAAATAACACGCATAAAACTTTTGAGTTAATAAATTTTGTGAAAATTATTTTTATTTACTGCATCGATATTTTTTTGTAAGTTGTCAAATAAGCATAGTTAATGTTTTAATCTGCCAAGTTCCAGCCAGTGAAAAGGATAGAACGAACATAATTCAGCTTGAGGCCTGGTAATTGGGATTGTTCATATTTTTACAATTACTCCTATCGAATCCGAAAACCGTTTCGAGGAATAGGGTTTTAAAGCCGTTCTGTATTATTAGGTACGTTTTTGAAATATCTATCTATGTTGGATATTTCGACAAAAGTATATTTAACCTTTGTTTGACTTTCGTTTTCGGCTTGAAACCGTACTAGGTGTATCTTACGGGTTAGCCGAAAACATTTTGAAATAGTTTGTTTTAATACACTATTACAATCACTTTATTTGTTGTAATTTATTAGAAAATGCCATCCGAAATTTAAAAGACTCATGTCATCCATAAAATGTCTGCTAAATAAACAAAGATATTTAAACAAAAAAATAAATAGGAAAAAATTTAGTAACAGTATAAAATCCCTAAGTTTTACAGAGGTATATGAATGCAAGAACACTAATAATGCATTTGATGCTTTCCATGGCATTGTATCGATGTTTTTTAAACTGTGCTTTCCATTAACTAAAACCAAAATTAAAGCTGGTGCCAGAAAGACTTGGATTACAAAAGGTATAAGAAATGCATCTAAAACCAAGCGTAAACTTCATGGACAATACACTAAACATCCGTGTGATCAAAATAAAGCTACTTACAGAAATTACTCAAAAATATTAAAAAAACTAATAAGAAAAACACAAAAGGTTAACAATGAGCGTTTTATTCAGAATTCTGACAACGTAATGGGAGCCACTTGGAAATTGATCAACGAGTCTGTTTCTATTAAACAACCAAAAAATTTGTACAAAAAAATGGTGTTTAATGGTAAAGTTACTGAAGACCCATTGGAAATGGCTCATTTGTTTAACAAGCAATTTTTGGATATTGTAACTGATGATGAGGCTCGGATCATTAACGGGACTACATCACCTAATATCGAGTCATCAATATTTCTTCAACCTACAAATATAGCAGAGATTGTTAAAACCATTAAATTTTTAAAAAACTCATAATCAGTAGGTTACGACGAGTTATCCACTACTATTATTAAAGAAAATTCTACTGTTTTGGCAGCGCCTCTGACTCATATTTTTAACAGATCTCTTGATGAGGGTACTTTTCCTGATAGCCTTAAAATAACAATCACGAAACCAATATTTAAAAAAGGTGATCCACAGAACTCTGAAAATTACAGACCCATTGCTTTAATACCAATACTATCAAAAATATTTGAATCACTTTTGTACAATAGACTTATGTCGTTTTTTATAAAGTACAATGTTCTATCCGAGAGTCAATTTGGGTTCAGAAAAAACAAAACCACTATCTTGGCTATTTACGAGGTTCTAAAAACTATTATGTCCTGCAGGGATAAAAGTATGCCCGTCATGACGATCTTCATGGATATGTCCAAGGCATTTGACCGGGTATCTCATGAGTTGCTTTTGTATAAATTGTATTGTTCCGGAATTAGAGGAAATGCAAATAGATGGTTAAAATCCTACCTCCATAATAGAAAGCAATGTACGGAGATAACGAGCTTCTGTGAAAAGGCCAATAGCGTTCTCACTTCAAAGTCTGAATACAGTGTCGTTAAATATGGTGTGCCGCAGGGCAGTATATTGGGGCCGTTATTATTTTTAGTATACATAAACGATTTACCCGAAAAAACTATGCATAAGATTGTTCTTTTTGCTGATGATTGTTCACTAGTGGTGAAATGTAATGATATTCTGACTTATGAATCAGAGGTGAACAGGGTCTTCCATGATGTTTATAACTGGCTAAGGAGTAACAACCTAAATATAAACCTAAAAAAGACTAAATTTATAGAGTTTTATGCTCCGCAGGGTAAACCTGTAAATATATCGATAAAATGTGATGGATGTGAAATAGAGAGGGTGAATTCAATTCGTTTCCTTGGAATAACCATAGACTGTTACAATAACTGGAAAGATCATACTGAGAATCTAATCAATAAATTAAACAGGTATGTCTTTGCCCTTAGACGTCTAACTCATATTACCTCGCAAAAAACAGCTCTTCTAGCGTTCCATGCTTATGTCATGTCTAATCTAAGATATGGGTTAATTCTATGGGGTAACAGTACTAACGTTGACAAAGTATTTAGGATACAGAAAAAATGTCTGCGCTCGATTAGTGGTTCAGCACAATTGGACTCATGTCGCCCATTGTTTCAAAAATTTAAAATTTTATCCCTACCGTCGTTGAATGTATTTGAAGTGTGTCTGTTTATTAAAAGTAACCCTAACCTGTTCACAACAATGGCATCAACTTCAAGACATAATACTCAGCATGGGCATAACATTCACTACCCAGGATCAACGTCTGCTTTAGTAAATAAGAATATTATGTTTATGAGCGCAAAAATCTATAATTATTTACCACACGACCTAAAAAAAATTGACATGCCTACTTTTAAATCTAAGCTCTTCGATTGGTGCTTAAATAAAACGTACTACAGAGTTTCTGATCATTTTCAACGTTAATAAATTTAATGTACCTACTCGTACTTACCTACCTGCTTACTACTTGCCATAATATATGTATATTTTGTAATAATGCCGTATTTATTTGTCGGTTTTTTTTTTAATTGTTATTTTTGAGGGTTTTTTTTTGCCTCTGTTATACCTAGTGAAACCCTGACTATGACGTAAAAATAATAATTAGTATATCCTATAGGTGCCTAATATGATTAATTAATGTATGTTTTAACTTCTTCAATGACGCCCACATCTTATTGATGTTTTGAATTTGTATGCCTATTAACAGGTAAAAAGTGGATGTTCCTTTAATTATATAAGATCTATTTTGTGTACCCGCTTTTGACAAATAAATATTTGAATTTGAATTTGAATTTGAAACTATTGGGTCGAATGCAAAATTAATGAAATTTGTGTCTTAAAATTTCCTATTCTTTCGAATGATATCGTAAAAACCGTGAGTTATTTTTTTTTGTCAGTTTCAATTGGTATACATAAAGTGTGACTTCTTTAGTCGTTATAACTTTTGCAGAATGCAACTTACGTTATATTCAATTAAGTATTTACTTGCTGACTGCATAATTATATTATACTCCGTCTTATTTTCATTACAAAAGTCGTAAATATAACAAATATAATACTATCCTTATTAATTTCTGCTAACATATAATAGCTGTAGAGGCATCTTCTATTTAAGTGAAGATATCTTAAGGTACAGAACCCCTACGTAAATTTTAAGCACTTTAGTGCGTTATCATGACACTCATGAAAATTACAATGACATCCACAATGACAAAGTTCTATGTATGCTCATCATTTTTATTGGGTGACTGTACCTGTGCTAGAAGTAAGGTCGACACGTTATAATTAGCCGCAAACTTAATGCTACATCATATATTAATGTCATGTTTGAACTGTCTCATTATGTCAAACGTGTTAAAGACACAAGCTACAAAAGTGTCCAGCAAAGTATCTATTATTAAATTTACAAGATAAAACTTGATATACTACAGACATTTTATCAGATCTTAATTTATAAAATCAAATGATTGCTCCCTTTTTCTCTTTAGAATCGATACGAGACAGACGAACAGACAATGCCAGCTACGAGTATGTATAAAGAACAATGCGTTCCTTACCGTCTAGGTATTCGCCCGGGAATGGAATGCGGGGTGCGGGGTGAAGGGGGGGAAGGGATCGAGTTCCATTTCAGCTATTTTAAACTTTACAATTTGTGCTGAAAAATATAAAGGTTTCAGTTTGATTCTAGTACTACTACTGCTCATTTAGTTCAAATCGAATAACAACAGTTGTTTATGTCGGATATTCAAAATCTGCATTTTCTTAAATGTGTTTCTTAAAAACAACGGACGGTCGGACGGACGAGCGAAATCGCAGCGGCAAGTTAAAGTAGTACCGTCAGTGTGAACAAAACATATTTGAGCGCGTGCATTTTCAATTAAGCAGCCTTATACGTTCGATCCATCGGCAGAAACCATGCTGCTAAATTGAAAATGCACGCACTAAATTATGTTTTGTTCGCACTGACGGGACTACTTAAACTCGCCGCTTGGACATTCAATCGTTCGTCCGTCCGACCGTCGTTGTTGAGAGAATCACTACCCAGATCTTTGTTGAACTATGGGGACTATTTGGATCAGTGGTCATTAATTTTAAACATCTGTAAACTTCACTACATAGTATAAATCAAAGTAGCTTTCCGCTGTCTGTCTGTCTGTCCCTATGTATGCTTAGATCTTTAAAACTACGCAACGGATTTTGATGCGGTTTTTTTTAATAGATAGAGTGACTCAAGAGGAAGGTTTTTATGTATAATCAATTATTTTTTATGTACGGGTGTTACAGAAACTCATATAAACCGAAGCGAAGGCGGGTCGAATTTATAAACTTCCAACTCGATTCTAGTTTAACAAGATTACAAGAGAGTCTGACGTTTATAAATTTAGGTTGACAGATGTTCAAATTTAGAGAACACGGGTCCGAATTGACCCCATTGTGTACTTTAACGTTTCCATCGTTCTCCTGGTTATATTTATTAGTTTAGCGACCATTCTTTGAAGATTTACAAGCGATTTTGATAGATAAATCAATCCCTTGTCCAATAAAAAGGTTTTGCCAATGGTTGTGTTTATATAGGTTAACCGGAAAGAGTGATTGCTTAGGGAATTTATTGTCGATATTCATAAAAAAAAACAGCTTTATTATGTTAAGATGTTTGAATTTGGGTAACGTATATGAAAGCATGACAAAAAACATTATCATTATTAACATGGCCCATATTATAATTACCTTTAACGCAGTCGATAAAGCATTTTTCAGTCTCGCACTTACGTTCAGCGGGTCTAGTATGGCTGCGTCTATATCGTGTGTCAAATGTGGATAAGGCATCCGTCACTCTTGTACTTATTTACGTGTCAGAAGTCAAAAGGTGACAGATGTCTTATCCAAATTTTGGATTAGGTATCCGTCACCTTCTGCCAGGTAAATAAGTACACGTGTCAAAAAGTGACGGATGTTTTATCCACAGTTGACACGCGATATACCGCATACCGGCAGATCAGAAAGTGACAGATTTTCCGCATCGATTAAAACGACCATAATAGGCCCACAGGTATTATATCTTAAAATCTGTCAAGATATCTCTCTCTACAAGAATAAAGCTTAGGTCGGAACTAGTGATCGGCCGCTTGATAATTTAAACCTTAGACTTTCACTTAAAATTCATGCAGTTTTCTGAAAGTTTCAAAAGTGAATCTTCCAATTGAATTTCATGTAATGTTCTAAAAGTTACTAAACTAAAATTTTGAAAATTAGTATAGTTTTTATATGTAAATTACGGAAACACTCCAAGAAAATTTAATTTTACTTGAAACTAACATTAATTGCCGCACTCAGAGACGTAAATTAAATTTAATGCGTGTTTAGTGACGTGACAGCTGCAACTTTAATCAAGCATTAAATTGCAATTGACGTCTGTGATTACGGCAGTAAGACTCATTTCCTCAGTAACTTTCAAAATCTGTTTTTTTTCCTGTTTAGAAATGCTATGCATACATACACATACATACATACCGTCACGCCTTCATCCCAGAGTGGGGTAGGCAAAGCTACAGAATTACCAACAACTTTAACAGCCAGTTGTTAATTCTGTAACCACATTTTGCACAAACAGGCTAAGATGTATATCATGTGTATATTAGTGACAGGTTGCAAGCCTATCGCCTAAAAATACTACAAGCCTTTAATCCCTTAGTCGTCTCTTACGACTTCCACAGGAAGGTATGGAGTGGTACTATTCTATTCTGCCGGCAACCACACGGCCACTACAATGCGCAATGTTTAAAAAATCACCTAACACTAAATAAATAAATATAAGGGGACAATCTCACACCAATTGACCTAGTCCCAAACTAAGCTCTAGGCTTGTAATATGGGTACTAGACAACGATATAAATACTTATATATAGAGAAATATATACTTAAATATATAGAAAACATCCATGACTCAGGAACGAATATTCGCGCTCATCACACAAATATCTGCCCTTACCGGGATTCGAACCCAGGACCGCTAGCTTCGTAGGCAGGGTCACTACCGACTAGGCCAGCGCGTCGTCAAACACTATGGCCCTCCTTAAGCAGTAAATATACGAGTGATTTACGTTTCATATATAGCGACGTTGACGCAGGTAGAGTGATTTACCGTGACTACCGGCCATTTTGCTTTGTCACATTCACGCCCAACGATTACATATGCTATGAAAACTTGACACACTAGCGGGTCGTTAGTACTCAATGTGTTAATTAGAGAAAGTAGCATATGGACATGAAATTCCTATGGCATTTGTCATCTTGTTTGTTTCACATGATGGTTGAAAATGCATTGGCGGTCAAGCTGTGAATGTGCCCTTTTTGATAAGTATAGCTATATTCTTGTCCAGTACAATAGTTACTATGAATGATATGTGTTACGTTTGAAGTCTTTATCTATATTTGATAGTGATATGCCCCAAATCAAGACGTTCGCTACGCATATAAGCGTTTTCCTTACTTTTACCCAGTGCTTTAACGCGTACCTATCTGCGTTTTACAGCATGCGAGCTTCTTATAAAATAAAAGATAAGTAATAATAATTCAAATAGCAATAGACTTTTAAGAATTGTTTTTTTTTTTTTTTTTTTATGGCGTAGAGTAGACAGTCGAGCACACAGGCCACCTGATAGTAAGTGGAAACTGTGACCCATAGACATTCGCTTTCACAAGACTGCAATGCAATCCTAAGACTGCAAATGCGTTGCCAACCCTGAGGACTAAGATGGAATGCCTCTATGCTAGTCATTTCACCGGCTGTCTTATTCCCAAACCGGAACACAACAGTGCGAACACTGCTGTTTGGCGGTAGGTTAATGGATAAGATGGAAGACTTAAGAATTGAATTAAAACGTCACTTTGACATAGTTCCATAGTGGCTAGGATTTAAATTGGTTGGCTGTAGGTACCTTATGTGTTTTGTTATTTTCCCGTTTGTACAACGTTCGACATTAAAAAGAATCAATTTTGAAAATGCATGACTTTTGCACCGACAATAGTAAGCCAATCCGTCGTAGGGTATCATATTTGCAAAACATGATATTCGCAAAACATGACATTTGCAAATCATCATAGTAGCAAAACATCACATTAGCAAAACTTAACTGTTATTAAGACATGAATTAGACAGTGTCGACGGAGCTCCGCTGCTGCGGAGCTCCTATTTCTGTGTAGTTTGGCCCTCAGGGCCTGCTATAAATCTAACATAACCTAAACCTACCCACAATTTTATAACAAAACCCGACTATTTGTAAATATCATGTTTTGCGAATATCGTGTTTTGCTAGTATGATGTTATGCGTATATGATATTTTGCTAGTATGATATTTTGCGAATGTGATATTCTGTAGAGTAACGGGTACTATCTCGGTCTCCTGTCTACCTTTCCGCCCAGTAATTGAATTAGCTCCCAAGTCGAGATCTCATCACTAATCGATTAGTTGGTCCGACTGCCGACGGGACACGAGTTCAATCGAGACTAAGTCAATAAATTATCGTCTAAGTCAGACCGAACAACAATATTAGCGCACTGATAGAATATATAATTCGAGATTTGATTGCTTTTGAATGGAATGGTTGAGTAGGACCGCCATCTAAGGACCAATCTGTATCTTGTCGTATGAACTTAAGAGCTTAAGATACCGGCTGAATATTGTTTCATGTATTTTGAATTGTATTTGGTAAGGATGGTTGCATATGAGATCAAAAGTGGTGGGTAGGGTTGCCATATGGAAAAATTAAATGTCCTGGTGTGTAATTCTCTCACAAAGCAAAGGTGAACGAATGCACAGGTGATGCCAAAGCGGCGAGTTTAAGTTGTCCCGTCCGAGTGAACAAAACACATTTTAGGGCGTGCATTTTCAATTTGGCAGCATGGCTTCTCGAACGTAGAAGGCCGCTGTATTGAGAATGCACGCGCTAATATGTGTTCTGTTCGCTCGAACGGGACTACTTAAACTCGCCGCTTTGGCATCACCTGTGCATTCGATCACCTTTGCTTTGTGAGAGAATAACACCCCCGATAAAAATCCTGACATTTCTTGTAACAGAGATTTGGCGTAGCGTTAACTACGCCCCGGCGGCGCGCTGCGCGCTGGATAGTGATTCTGTAAACAACGCCGGTGGTGCGGACTGTCAAGTGAAACCAAGCGGCGAGATTAAGTAGTCCCGTCAGTGCGAACAAAACACATTGTAGCGCGTGCATTTTCAATTAAGCAGCCTTATACATTGGACCCATCGTGCTGCTAAATTGAAAATGCACGCGCTACAATGTGTTTTGTTCGCACTGACGGGACTACTTAATCTCGCCGCTTGGTTTCACTCGACAGTCCGCACGACCGGCGTTGTTTACAGAATCACTACCCAGCGGACCTAAAGTTTTAAGAAAACAAATTGATTGAGATCTCTTTAGCTGTAATTTATCCTATTTCAAATTGTTTTCATTAAAACTGTGTACACTTTGTAATAAATATATCACAAAACATTTTTTTATGAGGTCATTCCTAAAAATCCTGACTGTTGAAAACTCCGGCTGTAATCCGGACAACAGGGTCAAAAATCCTGACATGCCATACAAACAAACATACAAACTCTTCAGCTTTATAATATTAGTACCTATAGATAGATCTGCACCAATAACTATATGAGATTTCTTAGACTTAGAGGTTTACCTTCTATATAAGAGCACATATTTCTAATAACGAAGTATTGGAGGCTGCATCTGTGCAATAATGCAGGGCCCAGTCTATACACAGTCGGGATGCTCAAGAAATGGGTGGACTTTGTTAAAAGAGGAAAGCGTTTTAATTATTTTTATGAAACTGTTTTTGAGTGGGTTCAATTTGGATTGTGTTTGCTAATTTTAAATGTCTGTAAATTTAAAACTGAGAAGAAAAGAGTTAGAAATTTATACATTTAGGTTTATATTCAGGGTGAAATTTTGAACGTGATACAAAGTCAATTGAATTGAACGCAGTATTATTTTGACAATTGTATTAAAGATCTAGATATGAACACCGGGTATATTTTTACCCGTTTGATATCGCTTAGAAATAAATAAGTATTTAGTAATGGGTAAAATAGCAGGTGTAGTTGCAGTGAATTACTTAATTAAGGTACTGACTAAAAAAACAGTTAAGTTTTGCATAAATATGTTAAGGATGGCTTTTGAATTACCATTCATCCTGAAATTATGGAAACGTTTAATTCTTCGTTAAGGTCTTGTTTCTAGTCTTATCGGTTTGATGCCATTTGTAAAAAAATATCATGTATCATTTCACTGAATTTCCGTTTATCGGACTCTGTTTTCTGCTGACACCGTGATGTTTTCAGGATATCATAAGTATTCCGTAGGTTAGGTTACACTTGCGATTAGTGATTAACAAATTTATTAACCATGCGGCGAGAAAAGCCTTTTGATTAACTGAAGTTCTGCGTTATGTTATGATACGTTTGATGAAAGTTGTCTCGATGTTGTGGAATAAAAGTCGCTCCGTGCTTATAATTTATACCATATTATCCTTGCAGCGTATACAAAATCGGATTTCGAAGCGTGATAACTCAGTAAAGCCAGGAAAAATACATTTTGTCGCCAGAGTGTTTCCATGCACTGAGTATAGTAGATAAAGTGGCTCGAAATAAAATTTAACGTAATATCTAGCTAGGTAACGTTTTCGTGTATGGTCACACAGGCTACCTGATGGTTGACATTGTGGCAGGTATCTCAAGGCTACAATCTCAAGACTGCCATCTTAAGACCGCAAAAGCGTTTCCAACCTTGAGGAATAAGATGGAATTCCCCTATGACGGTAATTACACTGTCAGATCCCCACACTGGAACACAACAATGCGAACACTACTGCTTGGCGGTAGGTTAAGAGTAATATATTCGTCTTTCTTTTCTTTCTCATTCGTTTTATTTAAAAAAAATACAGTGTTTCCTATCACAGTTTTTATTTATTTATAAGTATATGTTATTCGGTACGGTCTAAATGTTGACATTTGTGAAATAGAAAGACGCGATTACAAAATCAGGTCGCCAATAAACCTTTTACGCCTTCACTACGTCATAAAAGTGTTGTAAACCCCACTAAGTCATAACTCATAACTTATGTCAAAAAATGCTAATTGAATTTATAAGCCTCTTCACAGTTGACAAATCGTGACAGATGAATATATAATCAACTAGCGACCGAGCCGGTTTATATGAGTTTTCTGTAACATCTGGGGGGTTATTATGACATAGCTATGCAGGTTATTTTACGGCGAGCGTAAAGGACAGAGCTATAGCAGTTATAATAGCTCTGTCCTTTTCTCTCAGCGTAAACTGAACTGAATTGCTATGTCATAATAACCCCCCTGTAAATTATCCAGAATGTTTTGTACATGAAGACCTCCCTCTCGAAACATTCCATCTATTGATGAAATCCGTACTAAAATCCGTTACGTCGTTCGAAAGATCTGAGCGTACAGACAAAGGGACAGATAGTAAAAATAAATAAATACATACATACATACATAAACTCACGCATTCCCAGAGTGGGGTAGGCAGAGCTACAGAATTACCAACAACTCTAAAAACTTGTTGATAATTCTGTAACCACATTTTGCACACTTAGGCTAAGATGTTTACCAGTGTATTTTAGTGACAGGTTGCAAGCCCATCGCCTAACAGTACCTACTATACGCCTTTATTCCCTTGCCGTCTCTTACGACATCCACGGGAAGACACGGAGTGGCACTATTGTAACCCGGCAACCAAACGGGTACAATAATAAATAAATATGAAGAGATAATTTAACTTCGTACTAAACTAAGCTCTAGAATTTGACTATTAGTCAATGATATGATGTGACAAGTGAAGAAACTTGAGATTCGCCGAATATTCGTTCCGTATTCGGTATTCGGCGTATTCGGCATCCTTTCACTAATTGTATTCTGCCGAATTATTCGGTTTTGGGGCCGAATATATTCGATTCGAGTATTTCTATTTTCTTGGCTACACGACACGAATTTTTCGACTAAGGCCAAACTTCTTGTGTAAGATTTAAGTTATATTATAAGTCAAAGAAATCCTATGAAGAATGTGTTGAGTAAAGCTAATAAAATAAAGCAATGGTGCGATGTTTTGAAGCATAGTGACAGCGTAGGGTGCGCGGGTGGCGGGCGGTGAGGTACGGCTCGCTCGTCATCTAGCCAGCAGCGACACGTAGCGTACATGTTAGAACCTGTTTACGAGTCAAAACGATGAATTGGTAAACCGAATAATTCGGCCGAATATCCGGTTCGGTAAAAGTTAAACCGAATAGTATTCGGCTATTCGGTGAAACCTCTATTCGGCGCATCTCTAGAAGAGACCAATACAATATTTAAATGGAAAGGTATTTTTTTTGTCATAAACGAATTGATTAAAAAACAAACACTTTTGTAGAAAATATATTTTCAAAAAATTATTCTTGTTTGTGTAATTTGATGCCCACGGTTGATTTTCCACCTACATATTCTCGCTTCATTATCAGTGATCGGAAATAGGTGAGCTAATTTGCCTAAACTTGATGCACCTTCATTCAATAATGTATTCCCATTTCGCTCACGCATGAATGAATATGCGTCAAGTTTAGGCAAATTAGCTCACCTATTTCCGATCACTGTTCATTATAAATAAACTTGAAACATTAAAAAATTACGTCAGGAGCTCTCAAAAACCTTTCTCTCCCTCCACACACACTCGAATATGTTTTAAAAACATCAGTTGCTAATAAAACTGTTGATCCAGTCAATATTTGACGCAACATCAGCATAGTACTCTGTATACAACTCATCCTGTTTCCCACTCCTGTGTTCAGTCACTTTCATGACCCTCGACGTGCTGTCTATACCTATTAATTTTCCTTGCGACACTAAAGGCCCTCCTGAATCCCCCCTCCCAGGTCTAGGAAGGCTGGCAACACTGTGTGAGCACAACAAGTCAGCAACACAATACGACAACCTAACAAGACCTTCTCTAGCCTTCAAATCAGGAAGTCCAAACCCTGCTACTTCTGCAACTTGGCCACTCACAGGAACAATGGAAGACAATGCAATCGGCACCACATATTCACAGAACTCCATCGCTACGCTCGCCCTCAACAGCGCAATGTCATGTTTTATATTGTTCAAATTGACGTCTCCAGGGTGATAGTACGGATGCATTATAATTTCTGACACCTGGATAGGTTTGCATTTGTAATTGACCGTGATGACAGCTTTGGATATCGGTCCGGCTTCAATGCAATGTGCGGCACTGATCACCCAGTACGTGTTCAATATGGAACCACTACATGTAATAATTTGGGACGGTTTATTGATCACGATTTTAACTAGGAATCGGTCGTCACTCTCTTCCCCATTGTGCACCCTGAGCAGATTGTTGCAGGAAACTGATGAGAAAACGAGTAACAGTACTATTATCAGTGACATGTTGACAGGGATTGAAGTCTTGATCAAATAATTATTACGTTTATTGAGTGTTTAATGCGACAACGTAAGAAATTGAATCGTGTCAGGAAAATAATTGAACACGCTGGTTACTGTTCATGTTTTTTAATATTTGTTATGCTAGGAACTTTATGACACGTACGTCATTATAGTATTCTTGTACAAAAAAAACGTTTGGAAAAATTACATTTGAATCTTCAAATGCTGTTTTTTTTTTTTCAAAATCGAGTCCTTGGTTCCTAACAACAGATATCCCTAACTTTCATAGGTAGTTTTCAAATTCCCCATACTAACCGGATTGCAGTAGTACCCTGTATTTTGACCACCAAAAACCTACCTTTTAGTTGTTAGGGACGTCTTGCCATTCTTAATATGTGCATGTTTTTCTTTCGTTTTAGCTGTACAAAAACATGTTTTTTTTGATGATATCTTTATTTGTCGTTAAATAAGTGCGTTAACTAAATTTTCTGTTGTAAAAGATAATAATAATAATTAAATAACATAGTAAATAGATTCGTGACGGTAATATTGTTTTTCAACTGATACAAAAAAATACTTACATAAAGATAGTATTATTGGGGGGTTTGGATGGGCCTTGTGTGTCACTTCGACCATTGCTGATCTTTTGTAACAGCCCTTTGTTTAAAGTTCACCGCAAAGGCCCGTTGCGTCTAAGAATTTCCAGATGCTTTGGGCCGTGAGAAGTTGTATCTTCTGCGGGTCCACAATATGTCGCCCTAGGTAGATACTTCTGTTACGCATTAGTGGTCCGCAAGAACAGAGGATGTGCATTGCTGTCTCCTCTGTTTCCTGACAGAACCTGCATGTCGGTTCTTGTTTCATACCCATTAGAAACAGATGTTTGTTCAATTTGCAGTGGCCAGTTAGAATTCTAGTCACTGCGCAAGTCTTTTCTCTTTTGAGTTGTAGAATCTCTTTGGAGAAGTTGCTTTTGAACCCTGTAATTAATGATTTCGAGTGCTTTTGTCCTTTCGTGGACTTCCACAGCTCGATCGCCCTAGATTTATATAGGTCGTTTAGCAGTGAATAGGATTTCCTTTTTGTGATACCACAAAAAGGCTCCGGGCCAACCAGGGGGTTGTCAGCACCTTTCCTAGCCAGTTCATCTGCTATTTCGTTTCCATCAATGTTGGAGTGCCCTGGTAAGATAATAATAATAATTAAATAACATAGTAAATAGATTCGTGACGGTAATATTGTTTTTCAACTGATACAAAAAAATACTTACATAAAGATAGTATGGATAATGCTCTACACATCGCCTTAAGTAGGTATAGTGGATGAATTTTCATATTATCTAAAACCAAAATGTCAGTTAAAGTAACTTCAAGTTCGTTGCGTCCGTAATTCCTCGGAATTGTCATGAACACAGCCCGTTGTTCCCAGCGTAAACTTTGTACAACTCTTAACCCACCTAACGCCGAAACCAGTAAAGTTTTGACGTTGTTTTTGAATAGTTTAACCCTTGACTGGCGTTACGCATCGCATTCTACTATCAGTCAGCTCTTTCTCTATTTATTCGAAAACCGAAATGTTAGCAAAGTTTAAAAACGATTTGTATCCGTCGAAAATGGAGCTGCAACGTTTACTTGAGTATGGTATATTATAATTCCAAATTGATCGAAATTTCGAATGTTGCATCTAAACCTAATCTAACTTCAGCAAAAAAGCTTTAATATTATTTTAATATTTAACGTATATTATTATGAATATGTTTGAATATTAATCTTCCAATCACGCAATGGCTGAAAATATCCGAATGAAATATGACTTCTTAATTCTATTGCAGCGACCGTGGTAAAAACAACTCAATAATGGTACCTATAATTATAAAGTTTGTTTTATGTTAACAAACTCGCTGAATAAAAAAAATGTCGACTGTTGTACACAGCTTTGTACCCTATGAGCGAAGCACTTCAAGATTTCAGGTTGAGCCCAAACGGGTTTGGGTAAAAGTGTTGTCATTTGTAAAAGTCATACATTTTCAAGTTGAGCGGCCATTAGTAAAAGTGGTAAATTATGATAGAATAATTCAAAATAAACATGTTTTGTTATGTAATATAATACTCTTAAGTGCATCGGAGCCGAGATATTTAATATTCTTACCCAGGAGTACTTATAGTACCAAAAACTGGACACTTAAATCTTAAATATCTCGGCTCCGATATTATTTAACGCCATAAATTATATTATATCTATCTGTATTTAGAAGTTCTCTAAATAACTATGAAAAAATCATCCGCAGCCGCTGAAAAAAAAAACAATATTCTTTAAACAAATTTACCCAATGCACTTTGTACAGTCGGCCTAAAATGTGGTCTATCACCTTGTATGAATTAATTTAGACGCCATGACATAACAAGTTCGATTGTACCTTGCAATAATATTATGACCGTGACAAGTGTCAACCGTAGTGATAATTAGATCTCACAGAAACGTTTGTCAAAACTGGTAGACCACTTTCTAGGCCGACCGTACACACGTTAATAGCACTGTCAGTTCAAGCTATTTGTTTTCCTCTAGGATTTTCTAAATTACTTAAGGGCGTACCCCGTCTCGATGACCTCGAGCATTTCAACTTCTTCCCTCCCCACTTCCTTTCCTCACCTCTGCAAGTTTACGTACATGCGCCATCGCTTTTTCGTAACGCCATCTAGTATAAAGTAAATGTACTACAATGGCCAACTTTTTAGGCCGCTAACGACATCTTACGGATTGTTGGCGTACTACTATAACTTGCAGTTGGTATTGAGACTTTTTATTGATCATTAATAGGAGATTTCCGAGATATTGATCATTAATAGGATTTTTTGTAATTTTTCCTTATGTCCGTGATACGAAAAACCCCTTAATTCAAGTATTAATTTAAATAAAAAACAGTGTTTTCTTGCATGACTTGAAACACTATGAAATAAGGAAGCTACATGCCATTTTTTTTCCTTACAACTTTTTGAGTAACCTTACAAAATTGGTTTTTCCATACTTGGTGAAACACAAACGCGGGGTTCTCTTAGTATGGAGAAAGTAACTTAGGCGCGTTTACTCAAAAAGTTGCAAGGAAAAAAAAATGGCATGTAGCTTTAAAACTTCCTTATTTCATAGTGATTCAAGTCATGCAAGAAAACACTGGTTTTTTTTTTAATTAATACTTGAATTAAGGGGTTTTTTGTATGACGGACATAAGGAAAAATTACAAAAAATCCTATTAAAATGATCAATATCTCGGAAACCGTGAAACTTAGCATAATAGTAAATGTGGTCAAAAATGTTCAGAATGACCCTTACAACCCCTTAAAACCCCTACACCCGACTGTCAAACACCCTGTATAATATTTACCAGAAATATAACAAACTCGTCAGTGGAGTTCAACAGTGAGTCGTGTACCTGCTCGTAAAGTACTCGTAGTTTTGAGTGAGAGTAGTGTTTGCACACTGTAGACACCAGGCATAAGAGATATGACAGAATGCTAGTGGTGCACAGTGCGGGTAAGTCGGCTTGCTGTGAGACTGCGTCATTTGCTTGGAAGGTCGTCAGGTTGCGTAATTGTCCATTGTCGAGGGTCACCAATGTAGTTAGAGAGGGCAATAGAGAAATCTCTCTCCAGGCGGGTGTTATGCCTGGGGACCAAAGTCCATTGGGATGAAGTTGGAAGTGCTACATATATCAACTGACTGTTGAAATTTCGCTTGCGCGTTGTAGAACAGTTTAGTTCCGCTGTCTGACGTTGTGACGCTGTTGGCGCTGGCGAGTTGGTGGTACATGGTTTGCCGTTAGATGTCGCCACGTCGCGCGTGGCTCCGAGCGGCACGGGTTCCCCGTTCGACGGCCAAGCGGCGTATGCCGCCCGTCGCCCCCGCACAGACCCGGGAGTGGGGATTAGCGCGCAAACATTAATATTTTCTTTTTCTCAAAAACTACAGAATCAATTAAAAAAACATCCGGCCAAATTAAAGTTCACATTATTTTCCAATTATAAGTTAAGTCTCATGTGTAAATATCGCATAATTAGGCAGTTATAATGGATTATAGATCGAGAAAAGGGTTCACGGGAAATTATTATACTCTTAAAATATAAACATTTGCGAAATATTTTTCCGTGAAAAATAAAGAACAAATGCCAAGCTTAAATATATGTTTTTTACAGATTTTTGTACTACATTTTGGCTTATTTGAATCGACTTGAAAATCGCTAAAATACGCCGGGTAGCCCCTTAAGCAAAAACCGTGAGACATCCAAAATCTAGACGGAATTGAATCTTAATTCAATCCAAGTGCATTTAAATTAAATTTAGTTGTACAAACTTGTCATATCGGTTTTCTACCAAAAGCAACCCTAATGTTCATAGAACAAGGATTCATCGAAAGCATTTCTATTAGATGCTATGGGTAAGTAAACGTCCACTAAAGCAATGGAATTTAAACTCCGCCTAGACTAAAATAAGGTTTATAGTCTAACAACACGTTGATGAACAGATTTTCACGAAAGAAACGGCCTTATTGCCTTGTAATACAGTTCACATACTGTAATGGAAGTGTTTCTAGACTAGACTAATCGAGAGCTATTTTGGAAAGCGACCTTATCGCCTTTGTAATAAGGGCTGTCGATATTGTTAGCTCTCAGTATTGTGTTCAGGCGAACTGGAGTAGAAGGCTAAGGATTGCACCCTAAGTAGGGTTTCCACTTATTCGGGTTTTCCGGTTTCGGTAAGACCTTTAAAAAAGATTATAAAGAATATAATAAGAGTCGTACACAAAGACGGTGTGTTTTTTTTAAGTGTAAAGGTTTGCTTCACTTTCAAACAAACAACCTGTCACTAATACACTGGTAAAAATTTTAGCCTAAGTGTGCAAAATGTGGTTACAGAATTATCAACAATTTTTTTAGAGTTGTTGGTAATTCTGTAGCTCTGCCTACCCCACTCTGGGAATAAAGGCGTGAGTTTATGTATGTATGTATGTATGTGTCAAACAAATGTACAAAACAGTAAACTATAATAAATACTAGATAAATATTACAAATTAAAACTAAAACTATAGCAAATTTAGAAAAATACTCGTTATAAGAACTATGGTAAAAATTATATAACTTTATTTAATTTTTTGGAGAACGCGCTGGCCTAGTTGCTTACGAAGCTAGCGGTCCTGGGTTCAAATCCCTGTAAGGTGTATATATATAATATGTGTGATTAGTGCGAATAACTGTTCCTTTGTCATGGATGTTTTGTATGCATTTAAGTATGTTGTTTTGTTGTGTGCATTTAATTATATAAGTATTTTACACAGTATGCTAGTGCATCTACAGCATATGGTATGGTATAGTATGTTTTTGTACAACGTTCCGTAAGTTACCAAAACGGTACTGGCTGAAAATCAGCGCTGTAGGTGTCTGAAGCCTCAGCATAATGCTGAGCCAGTGTCCGATTCACTGCCGCGAGGACACACTCCGTGCTGTTTCTGTCACATTGTTTGTTATCTTTCATTTGTCTATTTGTGTGTCTTCTGTGTAGTGAATAAATGTATTTCTTGTTCTTCTTCTATTTCTCAATATAAATATTTATATCGTTGTCTAGGAACCTTAGCACAAGTCTAGAACTAAGTTTTTGACTATTTTTTTTACAAAAGAGAGGGCTCTTGTAGCAAAGTACCATTGACGATAGCAGCATTTCCTCTTTTTTAGCAACACAGGCGTTGCCCGAGGAACAATTTTAGGTTATATTATTGTTATATTTTATAACTGCAAATATGTGAACGCTACTTAACCTTACCAACTGGGTGAAGGAAGTGTTTTTTTCATGTTTTTCTTTATACGTTTGTAAAAACTCAGTAAAGAACAGCTCCGGATAAGACCTTCATTGTAAAAATTACGTCAAATTGACTTTTGTGTTCGTGTAGATACATATTTATAATAACATACCGTTCCGCGTGAATAATTATAAATAATAGTTTAAAACTTCAAAGAAATGGTGAGTCACCATTGGTGACCCCCTTCTTTCAGAACTCATATTATCTCTAAAACGGTCCAATCGATTCATGAACCCTAGCTAAGGTAACCACCGCTGAAAAACCTGCTTTAAAAAAAACGCTTTTGAATCGGTTCACCAGTTTAAGAGCTACGGTGCCACAGACAGACGAGTGAGTCTAGTTACAATTCCATAAATTTTGACAGTCTTTGAAAGTCGTTAGCTATTCTAAAATCTTGTTAGATTTAAACTGAACATACTGGCAACAAAATAAGAAAAAAAACGTTAACAAAAACTTAAAAAAATTAACTTTTATGGAAATTATGGAGGTACTAACCCTAGCTCTTTGGAAGTAGGTCGGTGGTCGGTGCGACTTCGCGTAATGGCACTGACATCACAACGATTCCACTTGCACGAATTTTCATTAGCGCTAATGTCCCCTTAGGACATTCGGTCACTCTCTAATTAGCCAAGGTAGAAAGTGATAGCACGAGACTTTAGGCGACGTTGCATTGGTGCAAAGTATTAGGACCAGACTACAAACATCCCCGTTCATTCCAGTACCTAAAACTGTGTCCTTATCGTCGATATAAGAGCATACCCTAAATCATTGAGCGATTTGGGGGTGGTAGGACCTTGTGCAGGGTCCGTCCGGATCGCTACCACCATCTTATCCATTAACCTACCCCCAAACAGCAGTGTTCGCATTGTTATGTTCCGGTTTGGGGATAAGACAGCCGGTGAAATGACTAGCATAGTGGCATTCCATCTTAGTCCTCAGGGTTGGCAACGCATTTGCCGTCTTAGGATTGCTCTGCAGTCTTGTGAAAGCGAATGTCTATGGGTCACAGTTTCCACTTACCATCAGGTGGCCTGTGTGCTCGTTTGTCTTTCATATGCCATAAAAAAATATTAAAAAATACCCGACAGTTAATTAAATTTATAAAATCAAAAAACAAACACTGCGTAAAATACTGTACAACTTATGTACAGTTACACCCCAGATCAATATAAGACATTTTCATCGCTATACGTATATCCTAAGTGATCATTCAAATTGGAAAATTATGAATGAAACCTAAAGATAGTTTTTAAATACCAATTCAATAACACCCCATTTGTTATAGATAGTCGACATTTTTTCACAATATGGCGGCAACCAGACGCTATATTAAAATATAATATTAATTTCGATTACGGTCATTTATGTTTAGTGACACTCACAAGATTAACACGGTACAAATCGATTGATATAAGATTCATCAAAATCAGTCCACGCGTTTACCAGATAAACCCGTTCATTAATGCTACTGTATTTGTATATATTTGAAATGGTCATGATACCTAAATTGCAATAATTAGGAGACCGTGTGGTTTGCGGATTAGAATAGTGCCACTCCAAGTCTTCCCGTGGATGTCGTAAAAGCCGACTAAGGTAATAAAGGCGTGTAGTACTGGTAGGCGATGGGCTTGCAACCTGTCACTAATACACTGGTAAACATCTTCGCCTAAGTGTGCAAAATGTGGTTACAGAATTATCAAAAAAGGTTTAATGTTGTTGGAAATTCTGTAGCTCTGCCTACCCCACTCTGGGAATAAAGGCGTGAGTTTATGTATGTATGTATGTAGGAGACTTTACTTTGAACTCGTTGTTATTAAATTTAAATTTAACACTTTACGTTAGGTATCTTATGTCACCCGTAATGGGGAAAGGATTCCAACGCTACCACACACATCTAAATTGGCTCAGGCGTAAGTTATGGTGGAATAAAGAATCGTACATACATACATACCTCGAATACATTACACTCCATTTTTTGGGCAGTCGTTAAAATAGTTTTTATTAATCAGATAACAATGATAGTCATCTGACATCTCATAATCCCCTTCTAGTTATACTCGTTAATATATCACGTCTCGTAACCGTCCTAGTTAGACATTAAGAGCGCCATCCACTAAATTTTAAACTAATCTCAAGACCGCCTTTTCCGTGTTCCAATTAAAGACAACGTGAAATTTAATTAATTGTTCCGCAGTGTTCTGATATTAATGTGTTTGTGTTATGATGATAATAGAGAACATGGATTTTTGAAATAGCACTTCTTAAAAATTAAATTTAAAATTTAAAATACCCCCTACTCTAAGCAGTCGGTAAAAAAACGTCTAAAAAGTAAAAAAATAATAAGTATTGGCTCTATAAGTTTAATTATAGAAGGTGTTAATATTTTGATTCAAGCGTCGAAACGTCGGGGGACTGCTAAGTAAATAAAATAGTATAAAATACCCCCGCTACTTAGCGGTCTCCGACGTGGCGACGCTTGATTTTCATTATTATTTCACTCTTTTTAAACTTTAAAGCTCAATATCTCAAAAACGGCTGAACCGATTTTGATAAAACATATCTAAAAACACTCCCGACTAATACACCTTTCAAACAAAAAAAACAAAATTAAAATCGGTTCATCCGTTTGGGAGCTACGATGCCACAGATAGACACATACACATTTACACACACACACAGACACGTCAAAATTATAACACTCGGTCGTTTTTTGCGTCGGGGGTTAAAAATCGGCCTAGAAATACGGATGACGCAAGCATGTTAAACTGCTAATTAGACAGTGAATAGACAAAAAGATCCGGTATGCACTGTGACGCCATGACTGTAACGGCTCGGCCATGTTAACTTTGCTTGCTGAGTTTCTTGCGGCGTTTCTTCTCGGCAGTGGTCTCCTCTAGGGAAGCGCTGGTAGATTCTTGACGTGTAAAAGTGCCCGTGCGGCCTACTTACTGAATAAATATCTTTAATCTTTTTTATCTTTTATCTAACGTCTCCATTTAGACATACATGAAATCACACCTGTTTCCCAGATAGGTAGAGACAACGTGTTTTCATTTGCCACGATCCTGATCAATTCTAACTTTATGTTTAATTCCGTTTTGCTACAAAGACATAGGAACAAATCTTTGTTGGCTTATTAGGATGAGTTTTCTCAACTGTTTGTTACATGAACCTGTTTTATTAAAGCCGTGAAAACAAGTAATGAATATTCCCTATAAGATTAATTTAAAGGTGGTTACAAAATTAAGTCTAGAATGGGTACTACTAGGTCAATAGAACCATGACCCACCATATAACTTTGTCACAGTGACAACAATTTGTTTGACAATTCTTACTACTTGAATCATAACGTTACTGTGACACAGTTCTGTGGTGGGTCAGGGTTCCATTGGGTTATATGCTAGATTTAGCCAAGTTTCATCGTAAATCTTGTTTATCGGTATTAACAAGGGACTTATATAAGAGTTTTAAATTTAAATTAAATAAAATGGTATGCTATTTCAGTCCTGTGTTCCCCAAATATCGACTAAAACCTCATTGTCGTATTATTGAGTCAGCCACATCTTAAATAAGTACCAAATAACAAGATTATAATATAACAAAATGTCGATCCCATACAATATCGAATAAAGGCCTCGTTTAATATAAATCGCAATATAATAGCGAAAGTAAACAGCCTGTCTGTTTGTCCATCGTTCAATCAAGTTAATGTGCACACACTCGACTGACGCAACAAGCTACTCCTCGGTCATTCTCCAGACAGCCATTTCTGTATGTCCTCGGGCTTAAAAAATATAAAATTATTGAATTTGGTATAATTTATATTTTTTAAACGTAGGAGGTACTTGTATTGAGGTGTACATGAATTTTCAAGTAAATATTCAATACCCTTCTAGGAGAAAAAAAAAATCAATACCCCATTCTCCTAATTAACACCTCGCGTCCCACTTCCGAAATCACTAATATACCTACTTCCCCTGATCATATACAAGAAGAAAGATAAATGAAAGTATTTTTATTTAATTAAAGATAAGATGTCCACATTACAAAAAAATAACCAAATGTATTAAGTAATATATCACTAAGATATACAATAAAGTAACTTTGTCCCGAGATGTGTACTAATTCACGCGCCGCTTTCATTATTGTCCGTGCAAGGCCATTGAAGAAAGAGACAGACATCGCTAACGGATTTTGCGTGAGCCGCCAATCGTGTCGAGACCCTCTTGAGGGAAAGACGTATAAGTGTTGTGTGGATCGCACACTACAAATGTAAGTATCTAATTCGCGCGTTTTGGTTCTCGTAAATTCTAATTAACACATTAACGTTTTTAAAATCAGCCAATAACTCTTTAGCTCTGTAAATTATTGTATACATTAAGGACCTCAGTATTTACCAGTTACTGGATTTTGTAGTTTATCACATGTACCTACAAGGAGTTATATTTTTTTTATCAAGAATCCCTAATACACACGTCTAATTCACAGGTTAAAAATGAACGCATTAATTAGTTTAAGAGTAGTAAAAAAAGTTTTTGGTACATAAAAGGTTTTTATTTCTAAATTCTTGCTTAAGCTAAACCAGTTTAAATGAATACACAGGAATAATCTTTTAACAAAAAGGTAATTCCCGGAAAAATGATGATGGGTTCGATCTTACTAGGATTTTCCTTAGATGATTAGACATATTATCATGTCGAACTAACATTATTAAAGGGTCCGTAACCATACATTCAGTTAATAATGTCAGTTTGACATAATAATATGTCTACATATTATTATGTACTGAGATGAAGATGTGACATGTGATAGTTACTAATTAAGAGCAAATTTTATAAGGAGTTGATATTTATATTTTTATAATTTTGATAAGTTGGTCGCGTGTTGAGGATGGTGACTTATTTTTGAAAGAGATTTTTGTGGTGATTTCTTATGAATAGGTATCGTGTTTTTAAATAATTGATATTTGTCAAATTATTAATAAAGACAGTTTAAAAACGTTTTTGTCTTATTTCCCAAAAAATATATATATTTGGCAACCACATTTATCTAATAAACGCGTAGTTTTTCTAATTCGCAAGCAAGTAATTCTAATTAACGCGTAGCTTTTCTAATTCGCGCGTCACGCAAATACTAAAACCCTTCTAGTTAATTACCCGCTAATAATAATTTATTGCCCTATAAATATGAAAGGTTGAATGGTCGATATGTTACTACATTTAGTATAAAATTTATCAAAAAGCAAGTGGGAAAAAAGTGCCGTGTTAATTAGACTGAGAACATAATTCTGGAGAATGACCGTCCTATATTAATATAAAAATGTCTACGCAGGTAATTCTGTCTGTAACGATTTTCGTTACTAAAAGTCGACTTTTGAATTTTACTGATGATAGAGTGAAATATGAATGAACTCTTCTCTTCAAAACGCGGTCGGTCGAACGAACCAGTGAATGTCGCAGCGGTGAGTTTAAGTTCCTAGTCAGAGCGAACAAAACACATTTTAGCGCGTGGATTCTCAATTAGGCAGCCTTATACAACCATGGTGCCAAATTGAAAATGCGCGCGTTAAAACGTGTTTAGTTCGCTCTGACGGGACTACTACTAATTCGTTCAAATTTGAGAGAATCACACCCCAGATCTCGTTAAAGAGTGGGTGTAGACTCTTGTGTTTGATATCATAATGTGTGATCACGCTAGTCTACAGTGAAATTCAATAATGCTAACTGTAGAAATTGCTAACTATCGACCGTTCTAGTGAGTTTGAACGTGGAATAAGATCAAAAAACCAACGTCGTTGTAGGAAGATCAACCGCTACTTATATTAAATTTACTCTATTAATAAATCATTCTGATGAAACGTCTCCTTACCTTACGTAAGTTATAAAATAAACGATTACAACCAGATTACATCTCCACTAAAGTAGCGACGCGACTGCATTCGCGCTCGGTACACGACTTCACTAAAAAAAACGGGGAAATAAACACAACTTTCTTAAGTCAAAAACCAACTACAGAATAGAATCTGGCTAGGCTAATATTACTTTCATATTATATTTCTAAGTAGACTGAATTAGAAATACTGTTTGACGCGGTTTTTACTGTTTCTCTGAGCGGGTAGTACTAGTACAGTTCTAGACGAGGTACCGCTAGGACTTGTACGACAAAAAAATACAGTTAATAAAAAAAAAGATAAAAGACATTTATTCAGTAAGTAGGCCGTTCTGGCACTTTTACACGTCAAGAATCTACCAGCGCTTCCCAAGAGACACTGCTGAGAAGAAACGCCGCAAGAAACTCAGCAGTCAGTCATTTTTTCAACATATTAATTACAATGGTACTACTTAATCTAGCATTATATAAAGCAATAAATATTAAATTCAATATAATATCCAATAACATAAGTAGATCAGCAGGAAAACATGCCAAAAAATCTTACGTGAGAGATAAAGGAAGAAAAAGGAGAAATAAAAAACAAGAAAAAAAAACTAAAACCCACCTACTCATAATGTTTATAACTTATAACATGGTGCAAGATGACCACATAAAAGTTTCGATATGTTTTCCTACATCAACGGTGTCCCCTAGACAAGATAAAGCTTTTGCAATTGATCAAATTATTAATGACTATGCTTCGGGTTTAGACCATGCATTTTTGTCTGTTAGATAGTCCTCGACCCTATAATACGCTTTAGACATTAACGACTTTTTCAAGTAATTTTTAAGTGCCGGAAAGGGTAACTTTAAAACTACGTCAGGTAATTTATTATAGAAATGAATGCATTGACCAACAAATGATTTATATACTTTACGAACGCGGAATTTACGAATAGCGATTTTATTTTTATTTCTAGTATTTAAATTATGTACATCAGAATTCTTGGTGAAAGAATCTAAATTCTTAATAACATAAATAATATTTTCATAAATAAATTGAGACGCTACAGTTAAGATATTAATTTCTTTAAAAAGTTCTCTTAAGGAGTCACGGGAATTTAAGTTGTAAATAGAACGAATGGCCCGTTTTTGTAAAACAAATATAGTTTGTATGTCAGCAGCCTTACCCCAAACCAAAATACCTTACGACATGACACTATGGAAATAACTATAATAAACTAAGCGAGCTGTCTCAACATTGGTTAATTGTCTAATTTTCCTAACGGCGTAAGCTGCCGAGCTTAGTTTACCTGCCAGTACAGCTATATGGGGACTCCATTGCAAATTTTTATCTATTGTTATGCCTAGAAAAACTGCCTTATCTACCATTTGCAAACACTCGTCATTTAGAAAAATTCTAGAAATATTGTTAGTGTATAGTTGTTATCAAAAAGAATACCTATTTCATTGAAACATAATAATACAACGGGTTTAAACATATTTCGACACGTTCTAACAATAGATATACATATTGGATCAAAAAAACTCTTGAATGGCATTTCATCTGAACGACCCTTTATTGTAGTAAATAACAGAATAATCTATTGCGTATCATTTCACGTAAATCGTGCAATGATTTGTTACTCGTAACGAATCATTGGTCCAAGGATGTCACACATTTTTTATTTAACAACAGTAATCAATCAGCCGTAAAAAGGTCAGTCAGCAAAACCAGGTGATTAGTTTTATCTGACATACTGTTGTGACTCTCCATCGGTTGCGGTCGTTGCCAGAAAATGAAAAAAGAAAATATTTTGTTCGTTAACCTGTGTGTGGTAACCCTAGCTGTAGGGTTGTACGTTGCCAAAGGTAAGTTTCAAAAATCAGTGCATCAACTTCAAATTTGGTGATGGGATATTTTAGGATGTACAAAGCTCCTTTTTTGGAGAAAATAAAGTGGGTCTAGACCCTTTAGACGACAAAATTACCTTTTCTAGTTTGTCACCTAAGTAAGTTCTTAGTTTTATGTATTTGTATAAATATGGGTCTTGTTGCTTCCAATTAAACGTTTTCTATGACACTACACGTATAACGCTAAGGCATTATTTTTTTAAGAGCTGAAACAATGTTTAGTATACGTATACATTTTGTGAGTTTTCTAAAATGGTTTCCGTTAGCGTTATGCATCTTGCCTAGGGAACGCAAATAACCGGTTTTAACCGGTAATTTTCATACAAAAACGTCTAATAACCGGTTAAACTGCATTCCCTAATCTTGTGTAGGCCCCTTGAGACTTAACACAAAATAAAACATAAATGAAAAGTAATACCATGCATATAAAAATTAAGGTATATTCGAATATTTAACCATCCTACTTATTTTTCATTTTTTATCAAAAACGAATTTAGTTGGCAGTTTGGATATAGTTGCCATTAAGTATCGATCTACGCAGGTGTTGGCAGGTACGCAAGGTCCGCCAGGGTACGCTCGTACCCAACCCTTCCTGAAAAAAAAACAACAATTACATTTTTTTTCACTCATTTGGTACTTTGATTATGACAAACGGACACCATAGTCCAAGAAGTATTGTTGCACGATGTTGTAATAACGATCATAGTAATACATACCTACTCTATAAAGAAAATAAGTGATGGCTGCAGATGAACCCGAAACATGTCAAGCGCTTTTCGACATTATTTACGTGAGTATACCGTTGTGGTCTCTTTAATATGTCTCACGTAAGTTTTATGTTTAATGGGTTGAACAAATTGGAATATACACTGGCCATCCAGCTCTATCTACCTGCACACACAACCAGCCCAGCAATGGAGAAGTCTTTTGGCCGGAGCTTTGACCCTCGTTTCCCTTGAATCAGTCTCCCAACACGTGTATTCATCGTAGAAGGAACATGACTTATGGGTTTCCTCGTACGGACATTCCTTGGCTGAAATAAGTTAAATTCAGTCGATCAGAGGGGTTATTATGACATAACTATGCAGTTAATTTTAAGGTGAGTGTAAGGGACAGAGCTGTGGCAGTTATATAGCTCTGTCATTTTCTCTCAGCGTAAATGGAATTGCATAACTAAATATGTCATAATAACCCCCCCAGGGCGTATTTTATTATCCTACCAATAGAGGAGTGATAGGACGAAGTTATGAGGACATACGGCATGACTCCTTCTAATTTTGTGCAGTTTCTGATTATCTTTATATATTTATTTACATAATAATATAAGATATTTAAGTAAGAGTAAAACGTTGTAAAGGACGCCCGCGACTACGTACGCATAGAATTAGTTTTCTGCTACTCCCCCTATTCCTTCCCGTAGGGGTTAGATTTTTGGAAAATCCATTCTTATTCTTCTTGCAATCTTCAGAACCAACGGTTTGGGCTGTGCGTTGATATGTCAGTCAGTTTCTTCTTTTATATATTCAGAGTTATTATTACTTTGATACATGTGTATGTAAGTATTTATTTATTATTTTAGGTCACGTAACCTATTATTTGAGTTGGGGGTAAAATTTGACAAATCCTTTCTGAACTTTTATAATTACTAGTCTTAATAGAGACTAAATAGTTTCATAAACATAATATAATTGAAAGGTGAACTTACCGATCATAACAGCCACGGCATTGTTGAGAATTACCAATAGAATGATCGCCAGAGAAATTTCCGTGCTCGACTGGAAACTATCCATTGTACGTCCGAGCTGCATTGATAGTGCTGTGTTACTGGTTATATTCGATTAGACACGCCTGCAATGTGCATTTGCTTAGGAATTGCAAGTATAGTTCATTGCATGATGCTGATAATTGCATATGCACTCGTATCACAGTCTCTTTCTTATATTATAAATGCAGAAGTTTGGGTTTCTTACTGAATCACTCAAGTGAATATAGATGAAAGGCACTGAGATAGATTTTAGTCTGGAATTGCACATACTTAGGCTACTTTATATTCTGAAAAATGGTACGGTTCCCGTGGGATGACAAAATTATGAAGTCTACGTGGATGAAGTCACTGGCAGAAGCTAGAATTAGGAACGCAAAAGTTTGTGTGTCCGTTCCAAACATGAAATACCTACATAGATTTGGTCGGAAGACATATTTTGTGAGTTGCTTTAATGCCAAGTTTGTGTTTGTGTGTGTTTAATATTTTCTTTCTATCTAACGGTTAACTTCTCAGGGATTGGAGAAGTATTTATTTGTTTATATAAATATGTTAATCTTTGTTTAGTACTGAATACAAGTCTAGATCTTAGTTTGTAATTAAGTAAATGTGTGAGATTGTCTGATTTTTTTTTTACTTTATTTAAAGAATAGGTAACCATCTACCGGCGCTTAAAAGGATTATTTTTTTTATTTTTTATTTTTTATTTATTATATTATTAGGCACGGTACAACAGTAAATATGTAACAATATTCCCGCAAAACTGTTTTTACAGTTTGTCTGCAGGCAGGAGTCTCTATTTAGCTAAATAAGTTTAGTAACAAAATAAACAAGGTATGGTTCTAAATAGGTATGATACACACCTAAGTGACAATTGCTTATGAAAGCAGTTGTCATTCAAGTGTCTGTATTAAATATTTTTTGAGCTCTTTCTTAAATTTAGATTTATTTGGTTCATGACGGATGTTCGCGGGTAGGCTATTTAGGAGGTAAGGCAGTCTTTTATTGACCGTTCTGTCTCCAAAATAGTTGGAGACACGGGGAACCTCAAACTTACCCGCGGACACCGACCTAGTAGCAAGAGTATGCTCAATGGGTGTAGGGACATGCGCTAGAGTGCCATGGTTGTTAACTGCAAGAAGGTAATTATGTTTTAAGCTTACTGGTAATATTTGACAGATTTTAAATAACTTAGTATAATCTCCTTTACAATTTGCTTTTGTTTTTTTACTAACCATTAATTTTAGGAATCGTAATTGTAATGCCTCTAGTTTGTCTATGTAAGATTTAAATGTGAGTCGATAGCAGTCCAGCGCATAGCCCAACACAGAGTCTACTATCGCATAATACAGACATTTTAATATATTGCTAGGGACCTTATAACTTAAGTGGTAAAATTTACCAATAAGGGTTCTCAATTTGTTACAAATGTAGTTTATATGTTGGTACCAGGAGAAAGTGGCATCGACTTTTACACCAAGATATGTTACACAGTCTACTATTTGGATAGGTTTACATTCACAATTTTGAAGGTTTTTATGGAAACAAGTAAAGCTATGGGTATACAATAAAGGAGGTGTTTCTGTTCTGCGCATATATGGAGATTGTATAATTATAAGTTTAGTTTTATCTACATTTAAGATTAAGCCATTATCATGAGACCATTTAACAACTGCGTCCACATCTTCTTGAACTAGGCGACACGTTTCGGTAAAGCAGGGTCCGGCGCGTAGGGTGCATAGGTCGTCAGCAAACATGTACGAAGAGCAGTTACGCAGTACTCCGCATAGACTGTTAACATGCATAAGGTAGCATACAGGTCCACACACGGAGCCCTGGGGGACTCCGCAGCGCACCGGCGTGTCATCGCTCGCGCCGTCACCTATCCTCACGCGGAACGAGCGTGATGTGAGGTAGTCGCGGAACCAGCAGTTCAGCGGCTGCCCCACACCACATTCGTCCATCAACAGTTGCAGTTGTACCTTTTTCCAGCACTTTTTGAAAGCAAATATAGCTACTATTTTCATACTAAAAACTACTGCTAAAGAAACTTCTGCAAATGGGCCGTTATTAAAACCACCGATTTTAAACCTGTTAGTTTCTTGTCGATAACCAAATGACGACTTAACAATAAAAGTACAGTCAGCCGTAGAAAGTTATCTCAACGTCGGTGCTAACTAAAATTCTTACGTTATTGGTAACAAAAAAGAAATTTCCCAAAATGTACTTATTATAAAATATAGTTTCATACCTTGCCTCCATTTTTTTTTAATTTGGAGGCATTCAAACAAAGTTTTTTTGTCAACTGTTGTTGTGGTTGACTTCGTCGCTCCTTATACCTATAGGCATATTCACCTTTAATTCAAAGTAGCTACAAGGATTCTTATTCCGTTTGAGTCTTATCGTAGTTATTACCTTGCGAAGTTATCACGTCTGGCTGTAAGTTGAATATGTGTTTTCCAAATAGACGCAGGTGTTGCCATCAATTGTTCTTGGCCTTAACTCACAACTAGAGAGAACAGACATTTTTGAACCAGATAAATTGTTTCCTTTTCAATAGGGTATGCAAATCACCGGTTTTAATCGGTTATTTTCATTCAAAAACGTCTAATTGCATTCCTTTCCCTTTAAAACTTGTGTATGAAAAATTTACACCATAGAACGACTTAATCAATGTCTGAATTTTCCATGCTTTAAAAATGATAATGAGGAAAGATAACGCAGATTTAACGATGTCATTTCTATTAGGTTCGAAAGCTTTGTACGGTTACTACAAGTATATTTCTTCATTGACGACAGTGTGTAAACAAACAGTGGGGTTAGACAAGTTGCCATCGTTCACGAACGCTAGCGTTAGGCGATCACTTTGGTGATCACCTGTCACTTGGCGAAATAGGCTAGACAAGTTGCCATCGAATGTAACGCTAGCGTTAGGCGATCACTGTCGACATGCGTTGTCAAAAATTAAAAATCTGGCCAAAGTGTATGCCCACGATGGATACAACCTCGCTCGACAGTCTAGTTTTTTTTTTCTAAAAATGATAAATTTGTCTATACTTTTCGACCTTAAAAGTCAAGTTGACGCTGTCGCAGATGTGCATTGGAAATAAACATATTTAGGTACGTATTATGTTGTATTTGTTACATTATTTATTTACATGTGGTTGTTCATAAAATGTTATGAGATTGTGATTGTGTTGTGTGTTGTGTGTTATTCAAAGGTAAATGTACGTGTATGTATGTGTTATGAATTCTTGTAACATGTAAGAAAAGTTACTTCCTTTGTATGAACGCGTCTCCCAGGCATTGTTAAATAGTTTCCCTATTTAAATCAATAATGAAGATCAGATACAGCTTTATGTTCAAATCACGTGAAAGCGCAGCAGGGGCGCACAGGCATACCCAACTATTTTTACATGACTGCCTAAAATAAGGAGTGTAATGTTTTCAGGGTTAATGTATGTATGTATGTACGATTTTTTATTTATTTAGTGTAGTTGTGTTTGACTTTCTTTCAGCTACACCTTAAAATCGGATAACATTTGCTAAAATTGCGGTACTGTACTAATCGTAATGACATGGGCAGAATAGTACAGAAGCCTGTACTCGACAAAATTAACTAGAGCAGCGTGTTTGTGATATAGATATACCTACAGTTAATTTTTAATTTACAGGGACCTAGACTACACGTGATTGGAACTAAGAAAATATTTATGAAGTCCACTGGATACCTATAATGATATTCGCAAATGCAGATCATGGTGTGTATACAGTTTTATTCCGTATTTTCAGTATTTTACCTAACCTGGCGGACGTTACCTGCATGCATATACGCTGCCTAGGTCCCACTTCAAACTTCCTCTGTCAAACTGAGAACGGCGGCTGCATCAGTCAAACCAGTGAAATGGCATAAATATGTCTGCTTTTAGCCAAGTCTTTATGTTTTGGGGGAGGCGTGAGATAACTCATTCATTAAGGAAATTTCCTCATGCCTAAATGACGTTTCGGGTGACCAGCTACTTTGGCCAAAGATTAAGCATTAAATCTATGTAAATAATTTGCTTTTTATTCATATAAGTTATTTGATCTCTCTAAAGTGTGTGCAAAACCAATATAAACTAAATGAGAATAAGTACAGTCGCCAATAATAATTTATATTTCACATTGCGTTACGCTCAAAATTATCTGACACGCTCTCTGCCTCTAGACGTGTCCAATAGTTTCAGCCCTATATTGGATAATATATTATTGTTGGAGACAGCGAGTACATAACCATTCTTAACCTTTGTCCAACAATATCTCAGTGTTTTAGCGCCCTTACGGATATTTGACTTGAATGTAAAAAAAATGTAGAAACAAAGATATAGTTTATATTCATGACAAAAATTATGATAAGTCATTTTATTTTAATTTCAGAAAAAAACCAACACCACTGTCTCCAGCCACTTCACCCACCAATTTTACCACATAGTATGCATTGTCTAGAAGGACTGCAATGCAGATTAACTGGATCCGTGCACTCCGATGTTCCTGTGATGTCTGCGTTAATACAATTATGTACTTTTCCATAATTTCTGCTCAGTAAAATAATCAATTCATGTTGTCTTCATTCCTATAATACCTTCCAAATATGCTCGTTTTCCCATAATGTCGGATGTTGTAGGTCGGTTGAAGTAAATGTAAGCAACTAAAGTAGGTACGACTTTAAACACATCGCAGCAAACAAAGTGTGCAAAAATATATCAACACACTCTACATACACTGCTTAATTAATTGAGTTGAGTGCGGGTATTTTTGAACGCCTACTCCGATATTTGATGGTGACTGTACGGTCACGAGCGTTAATTTGACACCCATTTCAAGAAAAATATGCTTGAAGTCGTCAATTTCCTTTCGTCCACTTTCACTGTTTCTTTACCTGTTATTAAACAAGACTTTTTTTCCATTTTCATAACTAGAAACTAGGTAGGTTTAGGTTATATTAGTTTTGCAGCAAGCCCGGAGGGCCAAACCACCCAGAAATTGGAGCTCCGCGTGAGCGGAGCTCCGTCGACACTGTCTGATTGATTTGAAGTAAGAGTGTCAACGGAGCTCCGCTCAGGCGGAGCTCCTATTTCTGGGTGGTTTGGCCCTCCGGGCCTGCTGCAAAACTAACATAACCTAAACCTACTTCATTTTAAACAACTCGTTTTGTACACATCGTGTAGGTGTATGACTAGACAGAACAAAAAAGTACCATTTTACGTGTTCAAAGAAGTCATACATGGATGTAGAACTAAGCGGTTATTAATTTTATTCAGCTGAACAAACGAGAAAAAAATTCTGACTAGTTCAGTTATAACTTATTTTATTTTCAACTGAACAAACGAGTAAAAAAATCTCACTTGTTCAGTCAACTGAACTAAACAACTGAACTAGTGGGAATAGAGGGACCTGACTACAAATTTGTCAGACTGCCTGCGCACAGTGGTCGCGTTATATGCGTGTGGTATCGTTCCCAAAACAAAACGATAAGGGAAATGGCTGAATACTGTAAATAAAGTAAGTACTAGTTGTACTCATGTCCAATATGCAAAACCTGTCAAAAATTTTGGTCACGTTATGGCGTTATATACTTTCGAAGTATCTTTACAAGGTCCTAGTGCCCTAACGCGACCAAAATTTTGGTCAGTTTTTATATATTTGGCATTAGTACAACTAATACTTACTTTGCTCATAATATTCAACCATTTCCCTTATCGTTTTTTTTGGTAACAACTATCCGCCGTTGAAAGTACATAACGCCATAACTATTTTTGAACAGTTTTTGCATAGGTATTTGACATGAGTACTACTAGTACTTACTTTATGTACAAAATTCAGCCATTTCCTTTATCTCTTTTTTTTGGGAACGATAACACGTTTTTCAGCCGCCATATTAGTTAATGCGACCGCTGTGCGCAGGCAGAACGACATATTTGGCATCAGGGAGTTGCTCTCTATCCTGTCAGGCCAGAATAATGCATTTCCGAGATCGTAACCAAATTAGTCGTGACCTCCTGTAATAACAGTGGTGGCTAAATAATTAGGAATGCTTGCATTTTTCCCATATAATTGCCTACAAATATACTTTCAATTTTGACAACTAATCAAAAAGTTCTAGACCTATTTTATTTTTAGTTACACTTATCGTTAATTAATAAACTAAGCCTCAAATTTTTGTACAGTTTACCGCTATTAAAAACGAATATTTTTTAAAGGGATTTAAAAACTTAGTGCTGACGTATCCATACAAAGTTTTTTAACATGAAATTGATGAAATATTCGATTTTAGCAGCGACAAACTGTACATACATTTAAACAGATTATTATATAATGATAAGTGTAAACTAAAAATAAAATTGGTCAAGAAATTTTTGATTGGTGGTCAAAATTTAAGTCATAATTGTATTAAGTATATCTTACGAGAAAAACGCAAGCGTTCGGTTCCTAATTATATGGCCATTAGTGTAACTTCGAGTAATGAAACTTTACTAAAATAATGTACTTCGATTTTGTTTTGAACGTTTAATACTTGAAATCAATAATTTATTGATTCATAGCATTTTTTGGATGAGGTTTTAAACATAATAAATTAATAGTAATTCAAACTCATTTAACCAAACAATTAAGTATAATCCTGCCTCTAATTAGTAGGGCTCATCCTGGATTTGGCTCCAATTATAAAAGGACTGCTCCGCACTACAATATAACCTAGGGGGCGACCTTTGAGACATTGAATGGAAGTTGAGCTACTCCTTCCATACAGGCTGCAGGCTCCGTGTAAAAATGAAACACCGGAGTTTGTAATTCTGCGACAAGGGGTTGATAATAGTATATGGACATCCGGCATCGTCAACCAGCCGTCTGTAGGATTTTCTTTCTTGCCTAAAACACACAAAAGTTATTTTATCAATAAATTGTATGATATCGGTTAAGTATACTTACTTGACCTCGCTATAAGTAACTAAGTACTATTTTTTTCCGAAAACCATACTACTATATATATATATAAAGAGTTTTCAATAAAAGAAAAAACGCTCCCTCGGTTGATTTAAACGTTGGGCGGGACCTTGTGAATAAAAAACATTACACATATTCAGGGAATGAAACATCCAATACTTTCATTAAATATATGTCATAACATAACTTACTCTTATCTTATACGAGACCTAGCTTCATCCGATTGTAGGAAGACGATCCTCCTCTTCAAGACTGTGTCGTTGTTGAGAGCATCCCCCACTTGACGGATGCATCTACTAGCAGCGGTCCGTTGCGTTAATTGGTTGGATACCCCGTGATCCTCTGATCCGACCTTGTCGCCAGAAAGCTGAGAGCACACAGCACCTGAAATAATCGTAATAAATATCTTTATTGGTACTGACAAGTTTCATTGTAGGTATTGTTTACATAATGCACATACCAACTTATACATGTTATAATCAAAATGATGCTTACCTTCAGTTCAAGGAGAACCTCCTTCAATCTCCTCAACGAAGTCAGGGAACGCAAAAGGCTGCAAAGAACTCTAAATGAGACCTTGCTTAACGTAAAATGTTCCTGAACAGCATTTCATGCATCCCGTCCGCGGCCTCCAGGCTCGCACGAGAGATTTCTCTGGGTCGGCGCCTGGATAAGCTCGTACTGTTGTGAGCAGCGTATATGTAAGTCTCAGCGGAAGCCTTTTTTATAAGAAATCAAAGTTCAAACAATATAATTTTATGCGACCGCGAAGCAATGATGACAGTGATGACACGGACTCAGTTGACAGTTTCTTGGTCGTTACGGCCGTCCATAGATACCGCCCTTAGATACCGACGTTTATATCGCACTGCTAGATGAAAATAGTAGTAACTCAAAATACAATGCATGTCAAAATCAACTTTAATTCAACTTCTTTGAACTTAAAACCAAACTAGCCATGATTTTGAGTTAATACTGTTTTGATCTAGCAGTGCGAAATGGTGATTGTGCTCGTGTTCTATTCGACCTGTCAAAAGGGCAACTTGTCTAGCCTTTGTGTCAAAATAGTACCGCGTATCGACCGTAGTCGTCAAACCTATCGAGTGATAGTGATCACTTTTCAGCGTGTCAGTTGTAACGAGTGATATATCACGTGACTTACGTCATTCCCATACATTTTTCAATGACAACACATGTCGCCAGTGATCACCTAACGCTAGCGTTCGTGAACGATGGCAACTTGTCTAGCCCCACTGAACAATGTATGTGTATGGTACTTGTACACTTATGTGTTCCTAGTATTCAAACCGTGGATAGATTTCATTACAACAGGGCCCGTATTACGGACGCATTTATCGCGATGGATAATGCACCCGTCACCCTCGCACTTACGTATTGGTTAGAAAGTGACAGTTGTTTTATCCACGTTTATTCACATCGATAAACAACACCATACATGGTACCACCGTGGTCGCCCCGCGCTGGCTCGCCAAGTCTCGACGGTCGCTTACCAACTATCTACAACACAGTACTGACCGAAATCAAAGAGTCTAAGGCACGTATTAATACACTAATCTCAACTCTATTGCTCGTCTTGAGATGTGTCAAAAATGACAGTGTTCTATGGTTTGACGTTTACTTTGACGTATCTTGTGACGCGCATCTCAGCCAAGATGAGTTTATTAATACGCGCCTAAAAGTAACAGTATTTTTAAAAACAAGCTAAAATCACTTTTGATAGACCGTGCGTGTTAAAGTATCACTCAGGAGGATCATGGACCTAACAAACTAAATGTAACTACCTTTTTAAATACTTAATATAATGTGTAAATCTAGTATTAAATCTAGTATAGACTTGACATTTTTTACTGTATTTTACCAATAAATTCCGTATTCTGTATTCTGTATTCATAATCATCCCATAAATTGACATGTTTTAAGTAAGACGCGTTTAAGCCTAGCGGAAGTGTCTACAAAGCTAGGTTCCCGGTTGAAATTAAACTTCTTACAACGAGACCGGTGGTAATATCAGGGGTCGATTGCATAGTAAAGTGGTTTTGCATGGATTTTTACTAATAGTATGAGCTTGTACTTTATTATGCAGTAGGCCCCAGGTCGTCAGAACGATCATTATAATCAAGTTGACTTATTCATATCAACCGGAGGCCAAAACCAGTTTACCGTAGATTGCATTAAATGCCGAACTATAATTAACGCTATTATTTTATGCATTATTTGTACCGTCCCGATTTGCAAACTTAAGTCCTGATTTTGTTTAACTTGGTCAACATTTCTGGTATACTTAACACTAAGGATGCCCCACATAGGTAGAATTTACATACATTCAATCACGCCTGTTTCCCAGAGGGGTAGGCAGAGACCACTTCTTTCCATTTGCTACGATCTTGACAAAATTATTTCGCTTCTTCCACATTCATACATCGAGTAATGCACGTACGTTGGTTTCGGGTACTTAAGATTCGGCCCTTTTCCAGTATTTCTCCGATTTCACTCGAAAAAGTACGCCTAGGGCGGCCCCTTCCGACCCGTCTACTCACTTTCGATCTGTATATCTCTTTCGTCAATCTTTTTTCATCCATCCTTTCCAAATTACCGATCCACCGAAGCCTGCCCTTTTCAATCTTAGTCACTACATCTTTTATTCCACATTTCTCTCTGACTTTTTCATTACTTACTCTATCAATCAGTTTCACACCACACATACTACGCAAAGAGCGCATTTCAACTGCATTTTCACGACTTCTATGCTTGTCTTGCCACACTACCAGGTAGGATTTAGTACCTATTTAAACGATGAATTAATGTCTTTAACCACAGTAGTCTGATCTAATTCAATGTTTTATTCTACGCTCATTGATTTTAAGTGTTTGTAAAAACCTCTTAGATTGATTAGTTCTGGGTAGAGAGATAATGAATCTTGCCGCTTCGTCGCGTTAAGAAATCAATCTACCGTGCATTGTTTAATCCTTGAAAATAACTGTGTGTTTGGCGTTCCTGCCTTACTTTTGTTAAAAGACATTTCATAGGGATATAATGTAAATTTTATAGCACCGAGATAATTTTTGATTTCTATTTTGCCTTAAGGTTGATTGTTAGAGAATGCTACATTTAGTTATAAGCGTTTTGAATAAATATTTAACTAAATAAATAACAACAGGGACGCGATTTCATGATTGACTACTTTTCTCGCTCAAAAATATAATTGACGTGAGAACCACTTAAACTTTTTACATTTTTATTTATTATAATAGGCTAGGCAATTATAAATGAATAGATGTATTGTTCATTTAATTGTCTGCACTTTTTCGTCGCATTGGATTGTAATTAGATCCACAAGTGGATACATGTCTTTCTTGTCACCTGTACTATGGATCGCTACTAAAGGTTAAACTA
The DNA here is from genome assembly GCA_963966035.1 of Acleris laterana. NCBI lineage: Eukaryota > Metazoa > Arthropoda > Insecta > Lepidoptera > Tortricidae > Acleris > Acleris laterana. The sequence continues at coordinate 3,262,253 of OZ014451.1, forward strand.
ACTAAATATACCCCAATTTTGTTAAACACGGTGTTATTACATTGTTTTTCACGTCGCTAAATCTAGCTACAGAATCAAATTAAATTCTTAAACATAAACCATTGACCGTCATCGTTTGCTACCAGGCGTTTTGTTAGAGATACACCCATTTGACTTAGCAAGGCAGTATTGTTGAGTTATCAAACTTTTTACTCACTTCCTTACGTTACGTTTGCTTCTACAGATGAATGCCCACCTAACGAGGAGTACCTGATCTGCGGCTCCGCGTGCCCGTTCAACTGTTCTGACCCTGGCTCCGTCTCCTGCTCCGAAGACTGTGTGGAAGGCTGCTTCTGCAAGTCAGGGTTCCTGAGGAACGACACTGGCGTCTGTGTCAACGCTGACGAGTGCATTGGAGGTTAGTCTTACTGCGATCATTATGAATTGATTGACATCTGGGTTCTGGATTGACTTTTCCCCTATTGCATTTGTATGGTTTGTTTAAGGCCGCCATTACTATCAAGCTTAAGACTGCGCCGAGCAAACGCCGCCGAGCGTCTAGTGGCGCCCTCATTACTATTAATGTGTTTTCTAATTTACTAAAGAATTTCCTTGAAATCAGACAAATATTTTTGTAGTGCAAGTAAAAACATAATTTATGGGATACGTAACAAACTTTAATAACAATTACCCTTTGAGTAGTCAGCTTAATGGGAAAAGGTGGCCACTTTTTTCCATTAAGTTAATAACTCGAAGGTGAATTGTTATTAAACTATACAATATACCCTGTAAGTTGTGTTTTCATTTGTAGTACAAAAACATTTCGTCCAATTTCAATAAAATGTTTTAGTTTATTAGAAAACACAATAAAAGTAATGAGGGCGCCACTGTACATCCGGCGTACGCTCGGCGCAGTCTTAATAGAGCTGTCGTAATGTTGATTGTACAAATAACAATAGGTAAAGAGAATGGAGGCCCTAGTTTCTTACTCGCTTAATGTCATTGTTTCACTACTTCATGACACTAAATTATAGCGACAGAAGTATCAAATTATTGTGTTATTTTACTAACTACTAACTACTGCTGGTTTTACTTCTTGGACCCATAAATGCGACGCTCGTTCTCTCTTCTTTACGTTACAAACATACACCTTTTCTAAATCTATTGTCCATCATCCGTTGTCGACGTTGTCCTAACTCTTTGGGCTCAACTAGTGTCAAGTTCAAACTCAGTAAAAAAATCATAAACAGATGAAACTCACTTTTTCTCAATCTTCTTCTACCATTGTTTAATTTCGGTCATGTCGAAGTTAACTTATCTTATCTACCTTATCTTACAGATGGGCCCTTTCGTATACACTTCGACCCTTTAGAATCTTTTGTGCAATTACCCTCTTACACACTCAGCCGTTCGAATGTACAGGTTTCCTCACAATGTTTGTACTTCACCGTAAGAGCATCGGATAATGCACTTGAGTTAGAAAAACTCATTGGCACATGGTGGTTCGAACTCGGTACCTTACGATCACAAGTCAACCCCCTAAGCCTAGGCCACCGACGCTCTCCGAACTAAAATTCTACCTTGTGTCTACTCATAAATAGATGGGCATGTTTGAACTTTATTATTACAAACGTGGACTATGGTCGTCGTTATTCTATGTTTAGTTTGAATTTTATTATCACAAAGCACTTCAACCTTCGACATTTCCTTTATTTATTTTATTTATTTATTTATTTATTTAACAATTACAATAATAGGTTAACAGTAAATACCAAAACACCTACATTATTAGCACAAAAACAAATACACCATATAAAAACACCTACATTAAGCGTACAAAAAGAAAAGAAAAACAGATAAGTTAAACACTTTAGAAACTAAATTAAAAATGTGTCAAAAAAATATATATTTAGTCAATGGCGTAATTTTTTTAACAATGTTGGCCAGGGATCAGCGAATACGTCGGCATCCTGGGCCTCGGAGACGAGAGTGTTTAATAACGCTAGCGCCCTAGCCGTGGGAGAGTTGCTAGCTCTACGAGTCCTAACTCCTTCGAGAGCCGCGAACAGCTGGCGGCGACGCCGCGCCCCAGCCCGCACGTACTGCTGCGGAACGAATAAGCGAAGCTGCTCAAGAGTCGATGGATTGTCTATTTTGTTCCGTAGTATAGAGCAATAGTAAGTCAAGAGATGGACCTTACGCCTAAATTGCAACGTTTCCAACCCTACCATTCCCGACACAAATAACGATGGAAACAAAAATGGATAATATCCATAGATTTTTTTATACAAATATCGGGCGAATTTACGTTGAACTCTTTCGACTTGCAAACTATATTTGATTTCAAGTGGATCCCATATTATGCAGTTGTATTCCAGTTTGCTTCGCACAAAGGCGTTGTACAAAATGACACAGACCGTCGCGCTTTTAAACTGTGCTGCAGTACGCATAATAAAACCTAGAGATTTGTTTGCGCTATTGCAGGTCAAATTAATATGCTGATGATAGTCTAGTTTCGTATCAAGGTGTAATCCCAAATCACGGATACTTGAAACTCTCTCCAGTGGATATCCGGCTAACCGATACGTAGCTGCTATGGGAGAGAAAGATCTAGTAAAGGTTATAATTTTGCACTTGCCCTCATTAAACATTAGATTATTTGCGTACGCCCAACCTACCACTGAATCAATATCAGATTGCAACGTATCACAATCCAGAGGACTATTTATTGCCAAATACAACTTCAAGTCGTCGGCAAATAAAAGGCACCCGGACTTTGCAATAACGTTAGGGAGGTCATTGACCATGACTAAAAACAGGGTAGGACCTAGCGTGCTTCCCTGGCTCACACCAGAACGAGTGTAATACTGGCTAGATGGACGCCCACGTATCACGACATACTGTTTGCGATCTCGCAAATAGCTGGCAAAGAATACCAGCAGCAGTCTGGAGAACCCAAAAGCAGAAAGTTTCCTCAACAGGATGTCATTGTCGACAAGGTCAAATGCCTTCCGAAAATCAAAATAGGCTCCATCTATTTGACGGGCGACATCCATATGCTGGTGGACATAATCCGCAAAGTTAGCGTTGTTAGTGACGGTTGATCTTCCGGCACGAAAACCATGCTGCGAGTCAGAAAGGTACGGTGATATTTGAGCAGTGATTTGTCGATTAATCAGACCCTCAAAAAGCTTTCCAAAAATGGAAAGGACTGCTATTGGTCTAAAGGACGATACGTCAACAGATAAAGTATCTTTAGGGACCGGAGTAACTTTGGATACTTTCCAGATGGACGGATAGACGCCTTGCTGAATGGCCAAATTAAATAAGAAGAGTAAGGGCTGCTCCAAAACAGATAAACAGTCCTTCACCAAAAACGGAGGTATGCCATCAGGTCCGATAGCAGAACCCTTTAACCTACGAACTGCATGACGGAGGTCGTCAGAGGTGATACTGCAAAGAGCAACGTTTAGGTTATGATTGACAGACTCATACTCAGCTGCATTGACAGCGTCAAGAAGTGGAGTTTCAGGGTGAAAAACGGAGCTAAAGTGGTCTGCAAAGCAATCGGCAGCTTCTTGATCTATTACGGTAACACCGCGACTCGAATACATGCCTTTAGCCATCCTAGCGCTTTGTTTATTTTTGACGTGTTTCCAAAATTCAGCAGGATTTTGACAGATATTATGCTCCAGGGATGAAAGGTGCCGCTGGTATGCTAATTTTATTAGAACCTTAACTTCTGTTCTATAATATCGAAACAGTTGCCTATTAAACTCTAATCCAAGGCTCTTATATTTGACAAGGTGAAAATGCTTTAGTTTGATCTTTTTGATCAAGTCTGAATTATACCACGAGGGATAATTGTAACGGGTAGGGCCACAAGGCATAGTTTTTTTCGCTACGTGAGAAGCTATAGCATCATTTAAGATATTGTAAAATGACTGTGTAGCTACGTTTATGTCTTTTTCTTTAAGCATATGCGACCAATCCATATTAGCCATAGTACTATACAAACCCATAAAATCAGCTTTCTTAAAATTCCAGGAAAATAACTGTGGCGGAGAGGTGGTATGAGGGAATTTCATTAGTTCGCTTATTCCATTACTCTTGTCAACCCGAATAGATACCCTCAGCGCTGGATGATAAGCGTCCAGGGGAACCAGCGGGTCTAAACATTCTTGGACAACAAGATCATTTACGCTCATGTTCGTCATTACGAGGTCCAGGATACCCCCATATATATTTTTAATATTATTGCATTGTTGAAATTGGGTAAAATCAGTGAAACATCCAAATTCGCTTACGACATGCTTGCTGAATGATTTTAAGTTGAAGTCCCCGATTACAGTAATATTGAACGATGGAAATTTACATACAAAGTTTTCAATGCAGTCCAATATACTAATAAACTGACTTTCATTGTAGTTAGGAGGTACATAAACTACACATAATAGTAACTTAACATTCTTAACAGTTAACATTGCGAACAGCACTTCCTTGTCTTCACTCAGGCCGTCCACGTCATCAATCAAATGAAGAAGGTAAGAATCTTTGGCTGCCAGAAGCACACCACCCCAGCCCGACCCGCCAGAGCGATCCTTCCGAAGAACCACGTATCCAGGGGGAAACAACTCGCCGTTACACACAGAACTAGTTAAAAACGTTTCAGTCAAAACAATTACATCTGGCAGTGCCATTTCCAAATTACTGTAGAACACTGAAGTTTTTGAACGCAGGCCCCTAACATTTTGGTAATACAGGCTGATGTTAAAACTCCGGCTACTTTTTATTTTGGGCTTGGGCACGAAAACTTTGGCGCCAAGGTTTAATGCAGATATCTGCAGCCCATTTTGCAGGGTCTAACACCTGCTCGGCTAGTTTAGACGGGACAGTCAGTTTAAATGACGCGTAGTTGCCCCGTGCTTTAAGAGCCTCGACCGAGCAAGCATCCTGCCCGCAAATAGTTGACAAGTGAGCACGAACCTGATCGTCAGTTGTACCGATCTTCACGTAATACAGATGAATATGACGTTGTCTATCGGAAGCCTGAAGCGGAGTGGCGCCCGGCGCCGCTGTACCCCGGGTCACATCGACGGGCCTGCGGGAGCGTCTGCGCACCGTAGTAAAACCGTCGTCAGTTGCTTCTACGTTATTCACTTCAGGAGGTACTAACTGATTCATCTCAATTTGTTCAATCACAGTTGCAGGCAGAGTAGGCGTGTGCATCACTGCAGGAGCTATATCTGCGTCGGAAATAGACTTGGCCATAGCTCGAAAAGTCGGGGGATTATCTTGCCGTTTTTTCACCTGTGCGAAGCGCGTTATAGGGGCTGCTGTGTTTACTGTCCGTAAGTCAGGCCAAGAACTCGACCTTCCTTCGAGAGCGTCCACCCTAGCAGTTAATTGCTCTACTGATGTCATTAAGGACGCAAGCTGATCTCGCAATGATTTTTCAATCAAATTCGGCAGGCACTCATTGAATGAAATCCGCAATTCTTCCCTGACTATGGCTCTAATCGTGTCGAGATAAACCGAATCATCCACACCCGAATTATTTAAAGCATCGGAGACATTAAGGCTGCGCAGCTGTCGACGAGGCGCGATATTGACATGTTGTTCATTCAATGTTTTATTTAGGTAGCTTACATCCAATGACTCATTATGAGTAATAGAGGTTTCCCCAAGATTTTCGGCCATTGCATTTCTTACAGGCGTGTTCGTATTTCCAACCTTAGGCTGCTCACATATGCATAGCTGACAACACCATGAAAGCTTATGGTCATTTGACATACTAGTAAACCGTTGCTCCGAAACATTTGCACATAGCAGATCAGAGACATTGCCACATCTACTGCATTTTAAAAATTGTAGATCACCGATCACACCTCGACAGCCAGCACATACATTTGACATAGTCGCCATGCTCCAAAAACACCAAAATTGCAACTTTCCTCTCAGAGGCAAGGGAGCTTCAATGCAGGAACGTCGCGTCTGCGGACTGCTTATCCGAGCCGCAGGCGATTTTATCAAAAATGTGAGTACGCGGCGACACCGCGCACGCAGAAAAGGTACTTACGCCCTAAGCGCAACCGTGGAGCTCGCATGAACGGCACATCACTCGCACTAATTAGAAATCGGCGGGTATGCTCGTATAAGCCACAAATATTATCACCGTTTTAACTCAATCGCAGCAATTTAACAACTTATTTCGTATGCACGGATTTGAATAGATATTATTTAAAAAAGACTTTAGCCACTTTTCGTATTTTAGCACTAAATCTAAAGTACTAAACAGGTAAATCTTATTTTAGAAACTCGGATCGACATAAATGAATGTTATCGGTCTTGCGTCAAAGATCCAATCCTTTGGGGTACTCTATCAATTTAAGCGTTTGCAACTATCTGTCATTTATTCCAGAAACAAACCCAATTTGCACTGACAACGAGGAGTTTCTGTCCTGTGGCACAGCCTGTGCCAGGACCTGTTCTGATCCTGAACCGACATCCTGCGGGCTGGCCTGCAGCATGGGCTGCTTCTGCAAGGCAGGGTACTTGCGTGACGAGAAGACTAAGAAATGTGTCACGGTTGACAAGTGCCCAGTTGGTAAGTGCCCCGTACACCATAGTACAGTAGAACACAACCGATATGGCGTGTCGTGAATCTTCGTTCGCGCAGACACGAACAACGATTCTGATGATTTCCGAAAGCACTATTAAATTCCACGAATAGACTTGTACGTAATAGTTATAAGGTGCAAATTAAATTGCATCTTTTTTTTTCATCTCACTCACGCACGTTTGACGGCTGACGCGCGTCAACATGGCGTCATTATTAACCAATAATAGCACAGAATACAACCACGCTACGCTGATTGGATCCCGCGCTTCGAAAAAATGACATCTGCGGAGGTACATCGGTAAGCCATATCGGTTGTGTTTTATAAAGGTGCTTTTCTACCGACGAAATGAAATGAGGATTGGATTGGAGAGAAATACAATTTGTACGGTATTTCAATTGTACTAGCGTATTCGGTGAAATTAGTCTGTGATTAATTAATTAATCTTTGAGACCAGATATGTAAAGTCAAAATATTGTGAGATATAAAAGGAAGATAAGAGCCAATCCCGGTCGCGAGAGTGTGATGGCCGCCATTGAATTTTTTGTTGAAAATGGACGGCCGAGATTTTTAATTCTCGTTTCGCCTCGCCGCGCCGCGCCGGTGGAAAAGCACCTTGATCGTCTTTATGGCGGAAGTGGGGAAGTCAACAAAACTTTTTTACCGTACTGCAAAACTTGTTGTTCTGCCAAAAATAATATTTGATCCTTTTTTTACTTTGCAGAGCAATGCCTAAACAAAAACGAAGTATACGACTTGTGTTTAGCGGCGTGCGAGCCGTCGTGTGACAACCCTAACCCAATTTGCACTACAATCTGCACAGGTGGATGTGTGTGTGCGCCTGGATTGTTTCGTAATAGTGACGGCGAGTGTGTGAGTGTGAGGAAATGCGTCGGCGTGCGTAACGGTACGGACCCAGGGCTGCTAACGGAGTATATGGACGTCATTAAGAAGATTTTTGATTTAACTAATGTGAAAACTTTAGGTGATGCATGATAATTTATATTTAAAAAAGAATTAGTTTGAATTATCTTTAATTAGTAGTAATCACTCAAAAATAGGTAGGAAGACAAAAATAAAGTATGGATAAATTATGATTTAAGTATATTCTTAATTAAAAATGTGAAGAGTAGACAACAAGCAGCATTATGTTGACAGCAAGGTATGTTTATCATATTTTTGGAAAAAAAGAGCTTATTTTAATAGGAAAAAGGTCTCATCAAACATAATATGTGTTTAGTTTCAATAAAACCGAACCATTTTCAAAAATTGGTAAATAAAAATAGTTGTGGAATATTAAGTGTTTTATTTCCTTAATAACATTAATCTGTCATAGAATTACTTACCATAAATATATATATATAGTCAAACCAAGTGAATGTTGAGCATTGCTTGCCAATTCCTAATTTGGTAGTGTTATATAAATTTCATTTATTGCCATTGTAACTAAAGAGTCAATTTTATTCGGTCATGAGTCTAATATGACTGAATTAAGACGAGTTACCAGAAACCTGCTGAAAAATGTTAGCACTTAGGTATTTCATAGAATTTAAGTATTGATTTTTTTCGCGGGAACAAAAAAAATCGTGGTTCTTAGTTACATTTATTACCTAAACATAATCTAAGTAATCAATGACAAAGTTTTCCTTAAAAAAAACGAAAACAACAGAATTCATAGATTTCACAGATTTTAGAAACGGAATAATGAAATAATTATTTGGTACAACATCCAATTTAAAAAAAACTCTTTGTAAACTTTTACGTCTTTCTCTATAGAAAATTACTTTAAAATAATCTCTGGACTTTGTTTCAATCATCCAAACAAACCGACAGACAAGAAAACAAGTTATTAATAAAGGGGTTTAAGTGGAACGAAATGATATTATATGAAATATTAGTTACCATTTAAAACGGTATAAGTAAGTCAACATTTACCTGGCGTGACTGAAATGTAACTATGTACTTAATCAAATAATATAATTATAAAATAATTCAATGCACGTATTCTTATCTGATTAAAACCAGTTGTAATAACATTAAAAAGAAACAGCTAAAGACGTTGTGCCAAAGCGCGTTTTCACCATTTACAGGAAGGGTGATTATGTTTGACATCTGAAACAAAGATAAAAATGTTATGTTATGTTTGTAGATGTAATAAGTTTAACATAGGTATCCCATAAACAGTCATCAATGTAACAAGCTTCTCGCCTTACCGCCTTACTTAAAGACTACGCCGAGCAAACGCCGAGCGTCCAGTGGCGCCCTCATTACTTTTATTGTGTTTTCTAATTTATTAAATAAATTCCTTGGAATCAGACGAAATGTTTTTGTAGTGCAAGTAAAAACACAATTTATGGGATACGTAACAAACTTGAATAACAATTACCTTTTGAGTAGTCAGCTTAACGGGAAAAGTTAGCCACTTTTTTCCATTAAGTTTATAACTCTTAGTACAAAAACATTTCGTCCAATGGCAAGGAAATACTTTAGTTTATTAGAAAACACAATAAAAGTAATGAACGTGCCACTGTACATCCGGCGTACGCTCGGCGCCTCCGCTCCTTATCTGTCATTGTGACATTTTAATTTAACACATAAGAACAAAGCATGGTTTAGCTACCCCACGGTTATTCTACGTTTATAAGTAAGGCGGTTAGTCGGTCTTGTTAATTTTCGATATTTTTTCGGTTTTTGTATTTTTTTACCATCATGGAACTTTGTTACGGCAAATAAATGTTTTTGATTTTAAATTGAAAATAAATCAAATACTCATTCAGTTCAAGGAAAAATGTACCATTTCCATAGACTACTTATAGACTGCAGAATAGAGCTATTATTCCATTTAACACCTGTAACGCCATCTATGAGTAACGTATTGCACTAACAAAGGAACGACTTGGCTAACAGAAACAGAAAGCTACGTTCCGTCGACCAATAGCGTTATAACATAAAGTGGTTGAACGTTTTAGTACAGCGATCGTGTCGTAGATGGCTCTGTAATTAAATTAATGAAGAATGTCAAGTTATTTTAATTACGTTAATATTTAAAAACTTCTATCTTAAAATAGGTATGTACTTAATTTTGCACGCATAAAACATTATTTGACGTGCACGAGTTGCTATAACTTTTAAACGGTCGAATGATTTTCCATTCAACACTTATAAAAATTAATCAGTAATTATTATTTAATCAGTTATCAAATCAAAAAAGAAAACTTAGGTACAATGCACTCATATAAGTTTTGGTGTTATAATGCCAGTCATGCCAATGACACAGACAGACAACAGTTACATTTCCCTTTTTTTGGTTGAGGATGAAAATATGGATGCATTTGGTAACTGACTATAATAAAAAACTAAAACACATTGTGATCAAGGCAATTAATTAAATTTATGATAAATTTGTACAGTACCCGTTTGTATGCAGCATTCTTTAACTTACAAAAAACACAAGGTAAAACGAGCAATAACTGGTCACGTATAATTACTTTAGAACAAGTAGCTATAATAATTGACACGTTTAGTTAGAAATATTATTATCTATCTCGTATCTCTCGATGATCTGATGTATGGTAGTATTGGTAGTGAATGTTGGGTATGGCAGGACAAGTATAAAAGTCGTGTAAATGCAGTTGAAATGCGCTCTTTGCGTAATGTGTGGTATGAAACTGATTAATAGAGTAAGGAATGGAAAAGTCAGAGATAAATATGGAATAAAAGAAGATGTAGTGACTAAGATTGAAAAAGGAATGCTTCGATGGTTCGGTCATTTGGAAAGGATGGATGAAAGACGATTGACGAAAGAGATATACAGATCGAAAGTGAGCGGACAGGTCGGAAGGGGCCGCCCTAGGCGTACTTTTTCGAGTCAAATCGGAGAAATACTGGAAAAGGGCCGAATCTTAAGTACCTACCCAAAACCGACGTGCGTGCATGACTCGATGTATGTATGTGGAAGAAGCGAAAGAAATTTGTCAAGATCGTAGCAAGTGGAAAGAAGTGGTCTCTGCCTACCCCTCTGGGAAACAGGCGTGATTTAATGTATGTATCTATCGAGACGTAGTATAAATGAATCACGTTTAAAATATTATGTATTTTTCGTTTTCTAGTAATAAGATTACATTAATTATATATTTGTAGCTGAATATAAAGACAACGTCGACAACAAGACGAGTCCTCGTGTCTGGTTCTCATGAGAATTATCTGGAGAGTCAGCTCAAGGATGAATTTCGGAATAGAACGTAATAAATTTGAATTTCGAAAGATTTAAATCAAAATGTAAGTGGGCAGGAACGCAAACAAAGGAGGTTGTAACAACCTCGTTCCATCTGCATACTCAAACGTGCTAATTAAAATTTTACATTCAACTAAGTATTTTCAATAAAATCGGTTTATTCGATCAATCTTATTAGTTTTAAGTTTTTACCCGAATGCTGATAGCTGAGGAAGAAGGGTTTTGAAGGGACTTTTTTGGGCTATATATAATGTATATGGTTCTTTGTTCTCTCGTAGAAGTTGAGCGGATTACCCGAATTCCACAAACGAGGTTTCGTTAGATTCGTCTTAGAGGGTGGCACTGTATACTGTTACTTTAAAAAAATATGTAAATACGAAATAACGCATGGTGGCTAACATTATATTGACGACATTATCCAAACATTCCGTCGGGTTTTTAAAGTTTTGTTAAACTTGGTAACGCAAACGTTATGCTTCTTATTCATTAACGCACAATAACAAGAGTATGCTTTAAATATGGCGTGTCTTAATCTAATATACTTTAGTTAAAACACGTTAACTGTACGTTTATCAATATTCTAATTTTAATTAATGGCTTTCACTCATGTTAAGGTGTATTTGACCCTTACATACATACATACATCATCATCATCATCAGCCTATACTAGTCCACTGCTGGACATAGGCCTCCCCTAATGCGCGCCATCGCGCCCTGTCCTCAGCTTGACGCATCCACTTTCTGCCAGCAGTTTTTCGCAGATCATCACTCCATCTCGCCGCATACATACATTGCAAGTTAAATAAAACCTTGTGAAAAGGGACTGAATATCTGGTCTAGGCATGCACTAACCTAGCAGTCCCCAACAGAGATTGCGGTCACCTTTTTGTACTCTTCCTCACGGATGCCGTAGGCCTGGTAGGAGTACGCCAGGAAGTCCGTGTGGTTGGAGACCAGGCTGAACACCATGCTGCGTGAGCCGGTCTGGCCCTGCTTGAGGCAGAAGTCTACTTCACCAGCCGCGTCGATGGTGGCTGTGACTTCCAGGTAAGACATTACGAAGCCGTTCTGGAAATTTACGGGTTCTACTTAATGTAAAAGCTTTATTTATGTAGCGTCAAAAACTTGACACGTTTCAGGCAGTGAACGGGACGAAGATATGTTTCGCTGATTGGAATTCGAAAGGTTTTGACACCATAATACAGTCTTCATTATCCGACTGCTGAAGAAGATAATTATTTTGACGGTATACGCTGAGAGAAAAGAACAAAGTTATGTAACTACTATAGCTCCATCCTTAACGCTTATCGTGAAATGAACTGGGGTGTATATGTAATCATATACAGGGGTGTATATGTAATCACTACATATTATAAAACAAAGTCGCTTCCCGCTGTCTGTCCCTATGTATGCTTAGATCTTTAAAACTACGCAACGGATTTTGATGCGGTTTTTTTTGTAGATAGAGTGATTCAAGAGGAAGGTTTTTATGTATAATACATTTTGTTTTATGTACGTGTGTTATAGAAAACTCAAATAAACCGAAGCGAAGCGAGGGCGGGTCGCTAGTTACGTATAAATCTGTATGTATGGCTCTTTGGTTCCCTTGTAATAGCAGAACCGATGGCCCGATTTTGACAGGCTGGCACTTTTAGATTCATTTTAGCGTCGCGGGAGTTACATGTTTTAAAGTGAAATTGACGAAATTAACAAATTATATAAATATAACTTACTAACGACATTATGCAAACCGCATTTGAGTTTAATAAAGCTTGTTTTTTCTTAAACTGGTTTAAACAAGTATAAACGGGAATGTTGTGATACTTGTGATAGCCGAATTTCGACGAAGGTATTAGAACCAAAATCCTTTTTCTATTGGCCGGTTTTCGAGTACAGGATTAACGAGTGCTGCTTTGCTATCACCCGGAGGTGATAGTCAACTTTTACTAGTCGGAGAGAAACCACAAGAGAAAGTACGATTCAGACAGCCAAACCAAATAGAAATAGGTTCAAATAGATTTTTTTAATGTCGATAACCAAGGATCGGAAAAACGCCCGTCATTTTGAAAACATAACCCGGTTCCGTACAGCAGAGACTTCCTTCTGATGATTGTTTTTCTTAAAAAAAATCACTTTTGTTTCCATAACGACGTGAAATTTAGGACCGATTTATGAGTCGGTAAAGTTCATTTAAAGTGTAAGGGCGTCATTTTGGCATATTTAATCGTTGACTAAATATTTGTGGGTGTGTTTGTGTTGTCTCATAACCATTCTCTCTATCATTCCTCCTTCATTCCTCCTTCATTTCTTCATCTCGTATCATTCATTAAAAAAATTGTCGGTAACCACATGATTGTATACTAAATCTATAAAATACCTAATAATAAATTTAATTGACATAAGGAAGTCTCTGCTGTACGGAACAGGGTTATGTTTTCAAAATGACGGGCGTTTTTCGGATCCTTGTCGATAACAAATAGGTACCTTAGCTGAAGCAGTGACGGTGACGAAGAAAGGGTCATAGTTGTTCCTATGCCGGTACCGGTCCGAGCCTCCACTCATTGGTAGAGAATCTGAAACACGCAAAGAAAACTTACTGATAATTTATAAATGAGGAAGTTAATTTCATATTATTACACGGATTGACCTAGTCCCAGAAAGAGATACATACTTGGGTATTATGGAGACATACATAGGTATTGAATAAATAAAAATCATCCAGGATCCTATATAGGTATGTTTGATGTAATCATATGTTTATCTAAAATGCGGGCCTTTTAAGGATTTGTTAATTTGAAATTTTCAACAACAATTTTGAATAAATTCAACTTTTTATTTTTACAAAATTTTAAGTTCCAGCTCTTTAGTTCTGATGCTGCAAGTTTATAGTACGGCTAACACATAGACTAGTTACATCAAAACTGGAAAAAAATACTGTATGATTGTGGGATTGTCAAAGCGGTCGAATTTGCAAAGAAAATGTTAGTTATATACATGTATTCATACCGTCACGCATTCATTCCAGAGTGGAGTAGGCAGAGATACTAGCTAGATGGTTAGTTAGTATAAATTAAATATGGAGATTTTATTATCCCATGTGTCAATACCTAGGTCATTTTTTTATAGCAAGGATTGGGCACACGAGCTCACAGCCTTCGCTTCTTCGCAATCATGGTCTTGTCCAAGCGCTGGTAGATTCACTCTATATTACCGAAGTGTAAAAGAGCCTTCATGTGGCCCATTTACTAAATAAATATTTTGAATTTTGAATTTTCAGGTCCACAAACTCAAGGCAAAGGTGCTCAACTCGACACTTCAAATGCGTTGCTAACCCTGAGGACTTAGGTAAAATGCATCAATGCTAGTACTTGTAGTCGTATTGCCTGACCGGAACACAACAACGCGAACACTGCTGTTTAGTGGTAGGTTAAAAAATAAGATGGTGATAGCGATTCAGAAGCACCATGCACTAGGTGCTACCACCACTAATTTAACATTTTATTTTTTAGTTTTAATTGGCCAACCTCTGTTCTTTTTTTTTTTTTTATGGCATAGAGAAGGCAAACGAGCACACAGGCCACCTGATGGTAAGTGGAAACTGTGACCCATAGACATTCGCATTCACAAGACTGCAATGCAATCCTAAGACTGCAAATGCGTTGCCAACCCTGAGGACTAAGATGGAATGCCTCTATGCTAGTCATTTCACCGGCTGTCTTATCCCCAAACCGGAACACAACAATGCGAACACTGCTGTTTGGCGGTAGGTTAATGGATAAGATGGTGGTAGCGATCCGGACGGACCCTGCACAAGGTCCTACCACTCACAATCAGGTATTCAGGTATTTTTAACTTACGGTCATACTCAATTCCAACTTTGAATTTCTTCACCTCGTACGTTTGATATAGTGACGTCACTGCACCAACAGCTAACAACAGAAGCCACAAATTAGACAACATTTTACGCCTTACTTGAACTCGATCTAAAACAATACTGAAATTCCTACTGGATGAAACTGTAAGATATCTCCAATTATCATTAAAAAAAACACAACGCCGTTTGAAATTGATCTTTACTTCTTTAACTTAAGAGTTAAAGACGTCAAGATGTTTCTTATCAGGATTTATCAAATACAGAATGTCAGTTAGATATTTTCTATTCTCGTTTCTGATAATAGATCTCGTGTCGTAATTTATCGATAGCTTATCATTTGCAACTGGAAATTTGAGAAGTTTTCGTCAATGGCAGATGACTGTGACCTATTTTAGCATTGTATGTATGAATGTATTGTTGTCTGTTTCTATGTAGACACTATTTGTCTGTACAAAAAAACAAGTTGCTTGATTTCGACAGTTAAAAATGTGACGTCATTTTATTTTTCGCTTAAAATATAAAAACGACATGGTTTTGACCGCTTAGAATAGAAGCCCTCGTCGCTATTTCGTTCATTGAATACAAAACGGACACAACCCGAAATGACTCAGTGTTGTATTTTAAGATTAGAAGCTGTTGGAATATGATTTTTAATGGCAGAGCAAATTATTTTGGAATGTGTCCGTTTTGTATTCAATGAGCTATTTATTGCCTAACGCACTCGCAATCTCACTTGGTTTCAAAGCGGAACAATTGTTTTCATTTTGTATGCATACAAGCCTTCGATTTTCAAAATGAAAACAATTGCGATTGCGAGTGCGTTAAGCAATAGCCCCTCTAGTCATTTGTGACTTGTGGTTGCTACGTTAATTAGATTACGTCGTACGTATGCACAGTCGAGGTCAAAAATATGTTTACACTTTAGTACCTTGTCACTTTAATCGCTGTGACGTTAAATAGACAAGGTACTAAAGTGTAAACGTATTTTTAACTTTGACTGTACCTAAACTAAACTCAATTTTGGTTGGTTGTGCTTCTAAGTAAGTTCCATCATAATCGTTACAAACAGAATTAGGATTTAAAAAATTATAGCAAAATTATTTTGGAGAATTAAATATTCATAAAAATATGTTATGGCAAATGACTTTAGGACAAACAATACAATACCAAAAGTAGGAACCCCATCTTTGTTTCATTATCTGACTGTGTAAGGCCAAAAGAAGGGTTATGACAATGTTATTTGCGTGTATGCATGTATGTACCATTCCTCCCTTGCTCGCGCAATAATAATATGTCCTAGGTTTTCTCTTATTTAAAAGTGATTAACATACATACATACATACCTTCACGCCTGTCTCCCAATGGGGTAGGCAGAGATTGCGGAACGCCAGGTGCACCGATCTAAACACAATTTTCATTCCTCTACATTCATCAATCTCTTCATGCACGTACGTCGGTTTCGGGTGCTTTTGATGTGGCCCTTACTCAGTAAATCGCGAATCTGATCACCGTACGTCCGTCTAGGACGTCCCCTACCCACATCTCCGCTCATTCTCGCTCGCCATATCTCTTTCGTAACTCTTTTTTCATCCATCCTTTCTAAATGACCCGACCATCTCAGCATACCCTTTTCGATTTTAGCAACTACATCTTCTTTCAATCCACATCGTTCTCGGATCTCGCTCTTTCTTACTCTATCTATCGTTCTGAGTCCACACATACTTGTTAGAGCTTGAGCTTAGTGATTAACACCCGTATTAATAGTGAAGAAAAGTAATTACTTGAGTATTAATAGTGTCAAAAGTCATATAAAAATCGTTGCTTAAGTCATTACTTTTACTCAAGTAATTACTTTTCGTGACTATAAGTAAATATGGGTGTAAGTAATTAAACATCAGAGAGTAACATACAAATTAACGACACACTTTAGCCTGCAACTTTTGTTTTCCCAACTAATCTTTGTAGTCTTACAGACGTCACGGGGGACCGAAGAGCTGGCATCTTCCTCGCTCAACGTATTAGTAGTATTAGTGCAGCAATCTAGCGAGAAAACGCTGCCAGCATCTCCAACGCAACCCCCCGGGGATAGTTTTAGATTTCATTTTGTTTCTAGGACAGTCTTCACAAACATTTTTCAGTAAGAAAAAAATATATAGGTAAAAAGTGTACAAAACTAATTTGGAATTTCGGTCCAAGTTCAAAATATAGAATGTCGAACGGTCTATTATAGATGTGTTACATTACAACTACATGCAAGAGTTCCTTTACTTAAGTTTTCTACCTATACCAACTTTCGTTGCGAGATAAATTTCACAGGAACTTATTAGAATTTAGTTTAATTACCAGTACATTATTAATCACAAAAACACAACATCAAAATCGAATCGATACTTTATGCTCAATAGCAACATCAGGTTAAAATTTTCTAGCAACATTTGACAGACAGGAATTGCTAAAATTTTGTTAAACGTACATACGTGTCTTTACGAGTTTATAGTACCTACAAACGAACGTAAACTATGTGAAACACAATAGTTTTGATACTCGCGCCGTTATTTCCTTTCCATACTTGCGCTTAGACTCGACTTTAGTCGCTTCGAAATAAGCACACGTACAACGCAACTACAATTACACATTGGTAACTTTAATAAAGCAAACAGTTTTGATACTTGCTCGACTCAAGGCCGGGTATTAATGAAGCAGGGAACACAACTTAGGTTTCATGCAGTAAGTAATTGAGGTTCCAATTCAAACGTATACAGGAGTTAGTGAGGATTGGAACCGTCTGCCGTTGAAATACGGGCTCCAATTATAAAATAAACCTAGTGCAGTAGAACACAACCGATATGGCGTATCGTAAATCTTCGTTTGCGCAGACACGAACGACGATTCCGATGATTTCCTAAAGGATAATTAAAACCCACGATCAGACTTGTACGTAATAGTTATAAGGTGCAAATTAAATTGCCTCTATTTTTCCGTATCACTCACGCACGTTTGCCCGCTGACTGAATGACACGCGGGCGCGCGTCAACATGGCGTCACTAATAACCAATAATAGCACAGAATACAACAGCGCAACGCGTGGATCATGCTGATTGGTTTCCCGCGCTTCGACAAAATGTCATCTGCGCAGGTACATCGATAAGCCATATCGGTTGTGTTTTACTGCAGTAGTTGCATTACTGCTCGCTTTGCATAGTAGAAGGGGAGACGTAATCAGAACCTGTATTTAAGTTGTTTGTAACCAAATCGTTGGAAAGGTAGACGCTAATAAGAAATAAGGGGATGATTTGGAAACCATATATATATCATATTATTATGAGGTATCATTGATATTATAGATTTTGAGGATTTGAGGACAGTCTGTTTTGGAAATGTTGAACTGGAAAAGTGTAATTTTTGCTACAGTTGATGTCTGTGGTTGATGTGCTACAAATGTTACATCTATAGATGAACTTGTTATGTTAAACATATATTTGTGATATTAGTTAAGGATAAATAAACTCTTTTATCCTTATCACATTGTAGACGTACAGTTGATTACAGCGAGATGTCTCCAGTTTTGGAACTAATTAAAATGCAATAAGTTGATAAAGTGGAAGCGAGGGTACGATACAAAAAAAAGATGTGCTAAAGCAAAGTGGTAAATTATGCCTTAGAAAAATCGTGGTAGCATTTATGGGAACAGTGGGTCACTAGTGTGATAACAATAATATGCTTAGGTACCAGTTGCCTTATACACATCGCTTTAAACATAGACATTAATTAACAGTTCATATTTAATAACCCCGTGTCTCAAAGTCAGTCTGTTGAATATTTAAACACAATGCCCTGAACCTTGCTCAATTAAAGTCACCCTCGTCAGAACCCGACGGAATTATACGAGAAAGGGACAGCCCGAAAGAGCATGAGCCCTGTGACCTAATACTTGACAAAAGATATAGGTCACTCATAAAATCTGGTCTAGATTTAAGAGATTAAAATTGATTCATATCAAGGGACAATTACTAGACCCCGCTATCGGAGGTGCAAAATGGTAGCTGTCAAGTTCTTAGGGATGGGTAAAAATATTTACGATTTCGATATCGATATTCTTACTTTTTCTGTACATTTAGTTTTATGTACCTATACTATTTTTCAGACTACAATTGTCATCAGAAATGTAAACCATTATCAGAACAGCAAAAACCCTATGGTTGCTATTTTACTTTTCTAATGTTTCGGGTTGCAGGGCAGTGCATGAACGCTCTTGAGAGAAACCTTTTCAAAAGAAGTATAATACTGGACACATATGTTGATAATAAATTATTTACGTAAATAGATAGCCAATGTCATAATATGATATAAAACGCGTTTAATTAAAGTACTAGACTGTCATTATGGTAAAGAAAAATTATCGACATAAAGCTAATATCAAAATATTTTTTACCCATCCCTAAAAACTTGACAGCTACCATTTTGCACCTCCGATAGCGGGGTCTAACAATTACACACAAATTGACCTAGACAAAGATAAACATAAGATATTTATAAAGATATTTAGAAAGACCTACGTACCGTCACGCCTTCATCTCAGAGTGGGGTAGGCAGAACTACAGAATCACTTACCGAAAACTCTGATAACTAGTTGCTAAATCTATAACCGCATTTCGCACAAACAGGCTAAGATGTTTACCATGTGTATATTGTATGAAATTATGTAAACACTTTATTGTACAAAAGAAAAACCAGAACAATACAATTCATATAAAAATATGTACAAAAGCGAACTTATCCCATATGGGATCTCTTCCAGTTAACCTATTATGTATGCTTAGGTCTTTAAAACTACTCAACGGATTTGGATGTGGTTTTTTTTAACAGATAGACTGTGTCAAGAGGAAAGTTTTTATGTATAATAAAAAAATGTACGTGTGTGTACAGAAAACTCACATAAACCGAAGCGAGGCGAGGGCGGGTCGCTAGTAACAACAATAAATAACTCCTACCACATTGACATATGCAAGCTCTACACGGGAAATTAGTCTTTATTTATCCTTTGTGTGTCCAAGCGACTCCGAGCAAAAGTCAGTTCCTCAATAAACCGTCATTTCCTTGGCACCTAAAGCCAAGCCATCTATAAAACGTGATTTATCACCCAATTGTGCGCTGAAGGCTCGATTATTTCACCGATTCTTATAATCCCTTGGCGTTTTGCCACACATTGACACTATAAATTGCTTGGACGATTTTTCTTTTGTTTCAGGCATTTATGGTTCCGTTCCAAGAAGGTAAAAAAGGAAGCCTTGTAGAGCCGGTGAAATGACTAGCATAGAGGCATTCCACCTTAGTCCTCAGGGTTGGCAACGCATTTGCAGTCTTAGGATTGCTCTGCAGTCTTGTGAATGCGAATGTCTATGGGTCACAGTTTCCACGTACCATCAGGTGGCCTGTGTGCTCGTTTGTCATCTCTATGCCATAAAAAAGAAAAAAAAAAAAAAAACCTTCAGTGGCTGTATATCAAAGTATTTTACAGCTACTATAAAGTACAAAACTCAAAATTTGGCAGTGGTATACCTAACCTTGCTTGGTTGCACATTGTTAAGTATATTGCGAATATACATAATAATGATGTCTTAAATAAAATGATTTTTATGTACCTACTTATCATAATATGGCTCTATATTGGGGTCCAAGTGAAAAAGTACCGTTTTTACCATATTAAAATAAAAAAACGGCATAAATAAATAGATACAATTACTTACATATAAAACAGCATGCACTTTCAAATAAAATATATTGTAACGTACTGTTTGTTTAATGTTTAGGCAAAATTTTACAAAAAAGTACTGTTTTTTAAACCGAAAAATGGTCAATAGACATACATAAATACATACATACATAAACTCACGCCTTTATTCCCAGAGTGGGGTAGGCAGAGCTACAGAATTACCAACAACTCTAAAAACTTGTTAATAATTCTGTAACCATCGCTTCAGGTTGACTGACAGAGTGGTCGACCTTATATGAGTGGGAAGGCTGGGAATACATCTTTCGTACTCTTCTTACTCATATAAATTATAGGCAGAGGCCGACTGGTGACTTTACCCTATAGTCATAGTAAGTCGGATAGGTAATTGTAAGTTTAAGAATGTTTAGTATCGCGGGGTCCCAAAGCTTTCTGTTAAATAAGTTATGGCAAAATAAAAACAGTGGGAGAGTTCAAACTTAACCACTTGTTTTTGTGACATTTTGGTTAGGTGATTGAAATTTTTCATAGCGATAACTTTTCCCGTCATAAAAAACTTGGACAATATAAAATAATCCTGTTTTTGCTAGAAAGAAAAAGGAAAAAAAATGTTATTCTTAAACTATTAAAAAAAAATTTGCTCCACTGTTTGTTACATGAATCAGCTTACATTGAAGCTGTGTAAAAAAGTCATAAGTATTTCCCTATTATTATAAGGAATTTTGTCTATTTTCGCCGCAAACATTGCATTTTTAAATGTGGCGTTTGAAACCTTTTAATTAAAATTCGTCGCCTGTAGGTAAATACTGCCCTGCTACGTAAAAAAGGAACATGTGCTATATGAATTGTATTACAATTCCAACCTTATTACAACGCTTGAGAGTTTAATATGATCCTATGAATTTATTGCACTTGTACCTTTCCTTCTTAGGAGGACAGGATAGCCGTTCGACAGTTGGAAGAGAAAATTAAAAACACTGCAGTAAAAGTTTTAGATGGCTGTTAAAAACATTTAAAAGGAATTCAGAAACGATGCAATTGAATAAGAAATGTTTTTCATTTCTCAGTTAAGTGTTTAAGATATTACCAGCTTGACCGAGAGTTCTATTCTACCTACTCGGTAAAACCATATTGCATTTGTCCATCTGAGTATCTATATTAAGTGTAAAATTTCTGTTTTGTGACTTTTATATTTTCTTAGAAAGTGGTTGTAAAAGACTGACCAGCAGACAAACGGACGTGGCCAAACTATAAAGGTTCGTAGTTTGATTTTGGAACTCTAAGGCCCTGTTGTTTGATCAGTAGTTAAACTAACTAATTGTTAAAATTCGAAAAAGGAATTGAAAATTTGACACATTTCCTTGAGATTCCTTCAAATTTTCGATTCCTTTTTCAAATTTTAACAATTAGTTAGTTTAACTACTGATTAAACAACAGGGCCTAAAACGATCCGATCCGTTTGTCATACATGATTACCCTACATACTTATTTCTTTGTTATTTCCTGATTTACATTAACCCTTCTAAATTAAGTATGGATTGAACTCTTAAATATTTAATTACTTTAGAATTCCCCTCCGTTGTTACGCCAATTGAAGTATATGCAAGTATACTCTGATTATTTTGTAATGAGTCCTGTGACAGGCTTATTTCGTAATTTTAATCACTTTTTTATTACTAAGTATAGTCAGATGCGATGTTTTTTAAAAATTAGGCGATTAACTGTTGAAATTTCTGAACGGCGTCGCTAGGTTTGTACTGATAAAGGTTCAATCAAATATCGGAATTTTCGTGGTTTTTTCAAACTTGTGTATAAAGGAACGACTTCATCGTCATTAACTGACTCTGAGTGCGGGCGATGGTGTATTTGAGTAAGATACAATCGGCAAAATGGAACCTTGAGTTTCGTACCCAAGATAGAACTGTGTCATTATGATATTTTGTATAAAAAAATACCATTTAACTTATTGTCACTGTGACATAGTTTTAGGATGGGTCAGGGTTTCATTTTGGCGATTCATACTTTTGTCTTAGTATAAAGTTGTCAATAAAAAAAAACAATGTTTATTATCCACGTCTTTGAGCTGGCTTTTTGTCTGTATGTTTGTTTTCATTTAGACACAAACATACAGACAAAAAGGCTCGAAAGAGAGATTTTAAAGCTAAATTTTTTATCAGGCGATTATATATTTTCTCTACAGACGATATTTTTAAATTATTTCTCATTACCATTTTCAAAACCTCTTCGTTGGTTATCATGTTTATACAGAGTGTTAAAACTGCCAATAATATGTTTTTTAGCAATTGTTTGCAAGTATTATCAATTAAAAAAATAATTAAAATAACCTCACAATTAATTTTCATCGATACAGTCCATCTTTAATGTAGTGCATGTGCTGCGTGTTCATCGTTATCAGTATCGCTGTTGCTTAGTACGAGTACAAGGCGTGCCGTGGTACGGGGGCAAATCATAATAATCAAAGTATCCGTCGACTGTCATTTACACTTGTCAAATGGCTGTGCTTTACATTGCTGGCAATTAAAACTTTGTTAGAAAGTTAACAAAGCCTGAAAATGTGTTTATTAATAAAATTAATGTCATAGTTACGTTACAGATATGCGTTATTTTAACCTACTTTAAAAAAAGCTTGGGTGCTGGTCACACACTGTATAATAAAAACTACTTAAATAAACCGTTGAAAATTCAGAACGCATAGTTTCTAGCTTTTACACTCA
Organism: Acleris laterana; assembly: GCA_963966035.1. Taxonomy (NCBI): domain Eukaryota; kingdom Metazoa; phylum Arthropoda; class Insecta; order Lepidoptera; family Tortricidae; genus Acleris; species Acleris laterana. Next base: position 3,285,426 of record OZ014451.1, read on the forward strand.
ACAACGCCCCGTTCTAAATAATCTTTTAAAACAAAACAGCAACGCCAGCAAAGCTCCCGAATGCTCGCTCATGTGCAAAAACACTTAAGCTAACTGTGCACCGCTTAAATCGTGTATTCAGTGCGCAACTGAAAGCATGACCGCCATCAAAGCCCTGAAAGGCGCAGGGCACTGCAGTGGACCACAGGTGGGGGGGAGATCTCATCTCCAGTGCCAAACCGACCGCGAGACAGGGCGGCCGCGCGCGCCCACGGCGGGATCCGCGGAAAACATCGGAAAAATAGTGCATTTGTTTTTATTTAAGGCTGTGATCGAAAAGTGTTGTGATTGTATTATTCTGTAAGTGATGAGACATGGATGGGGAGAACAGGATCATTTTGAACGTTGGCGGCATCAGGTGGGTGCTTTGGGAATGGAATAAAGTGGGGGCAAATTGGAGGGTGCTTTTAGTTTTAGTGTTGTATTTAGAATTTTATGGAAGATTTTCAGCTGTTTTTTTTCTCAATGTTCCTGCTTGTTCGTATTTAAATATTTAATGTAGTTTGTTTGTTTAAATACTTAATGTAGTGTAGTTTCCGCATTTGTGATAAATGTAGTAACGGATAATTAGCATCATTGATGTTGTTGATGTGACCACTATACATTAAGTGTACCTAAGTTTGTTTGTCTTTACCACTAATAAGAAAATCTGAAGTTTACCAGAAACTTATACCTATTACGATGTCGGTGGCAAGAACTAAGTTACATTTCAATTGTTTTCTTGACTTTGGCTTGGATATATTTTGTGTATAATTCAGTCCACGTGATATAAGTATGCCGGTACCAAATAGGTTAGTCCAAAAAGAGGTTTTTACGCCTTTACTTAGGTTTTAAAAACAGTTATTTTATAATACTGTTAACGGGTTCATAATGACACCAAAGCATGGTTATTGTGTTAACTATTTAGGGTCGTTATTCCACTTAGTTGTAACCTGTCTTGATTTAATACCATAATCAATTTGTTGACGCTAAAGGTTGCTCTTATTCACGTGAGGTAGAGACTAAGAGCTACCATTATATCAATAATAGGATTAGGCATGATGTAGAGGCAAAACGTAAAGCAATAGAGGCCTGTAATGACCGTTGCCATGGTAATAACAGTTACATAATAACCATTATGGCCTAGATAGTGCTTAGTTTGGGACTAGGTCAACTTGGTAAGAGTTTGTCCCCTTTTTTTTTATTTAACTTATTAGGTAATTTACTTCTATTTACTTAATGTAAACTTAAAGAAGTTGTCCGAAGAGCGGTATTTCCTGACACAAGTATTCTCTTTTATTTAATAGGGAGGTTCCAATGTTGACTAATTGTTAGCCTTGTATAAATTATTATTACATAACAAATGAACATTTTGAATTTTTTCGTATTAAATTTTCAAATTTCTTCCAAAGTTTGAGTTGATTTTTGTTTTCTTTACAACTACTGTAAATGAGAATTAAAAGTGGAAGTTCTAATAACTACACTGCAGGATGTTTTCTTGCAATCACGGACTTAAATTGGTATTTGCTGCTTTTGAAACTATGCGTAGGTACCTAGAGTACCTACTTAGAAATAAGTACATACATACATACATAAGTTCACGCCTTTATTCCCAGAGTGAGGTAGGCAGTGCTACAGAATTACTACCGATTTTTTTTTATGCATAGAGATTACAAACGACTGCAAATGCGTTGCCAACCCTGAGTTATGTACCTCCCCTTTTCTCTCACCGTAAACTAAACTGCATAGCTATGCCATAACAACCACAGGAGGGCTAGGACATGTTGTCTGGAACTTGTTTGTCACTCTGACCTCCTTTTCTATCTAGTCTGTAACGATAGAGACGCACTGATCGACGTTCTGATTAAAACATATTATATTATTTTGTTTTGCGGAATTGTATTGAAATGAAATCATTAAGAGAGTACAATCCTTACTCGTACTCCCTCCCTCTCACCTAAGAAGAAAAGGCACAAGTGCAATTAATTCATAGAAGCATATTAAACTCTCAGTGGTTGTAATAAGGTTGAAAGTGCAATACAATTCATATAGTAGATGTGGTTTTTTCTGTAAGAAGGCAGTGTAGGGCTACCGTGATTGGGAAACCTTGCAAAGTATAGAAACTTGGTACGAAGTCGTTGTTAAGTAGAAATTTGTTGGTACAGTGGAGTTTAAAGATGTGAATACAATTTTGCACCTTGTCACATTATCATAAGGAGAAAAAGACTGTCAATTTTTTTTTTTAATGTTTGATTAACATATTGGACATGGTTTTTTTACAGTCAAGGCAGACGAAATAAAAGTAAGTTTCCTATGCATAGGATTTGCTAAATCTATGTTAAGTGTTACAAAAATTATAAATGAGAAATTTTGGATATTTGTATGTTTGTTACTCCATCACGCTTCAACCACTGAACGGATCGGGATAAAACTTTGCACACATATAGGTTAGGTCCTGGAATAGGACATAGGACAGTTTTTATTCCAGGAAATTGGACAGTTCTTGACGGAGCAGTGACAAAAGTCTTTTACGCGAAGTCGCGTGCAAAGGCTAGTTTACAATATTTAAGGTAATTGCCGTTCGGGTTGAAAAAACGAACGCTACAATCGTTTTTTCAATCCTGTGTATGTGTACTTACTTGTTGTCTAGTACCCATATTAGCCAAGAGCTTAGTTTGGGACGCTGTCAATTTGTGAGATTGTCCCCGTATTTGTAGCTTTTTTTGGGTTCCATAACAGTAAAGTTACAGTACGGAAGGCGACGGTATTACTAAGTTTACGCTGTCCGCCTGTCCGTCCATCACTCCTTATCCTAACTTGGGTTATATCTTTGAGCAATATGATAATGGGGACTGAAAATGAAGGGGTGCGTAACGATGGATATAAAAATATTTTCTATAATATCAGTCGATATAACGCTCATTTGATATAATAATTAAATCATATAACAACATTTAATATATTTAAATATGATATAATTATCATTTTATATAACGATCACTTGTTCTAAAAATATTTTATATAACATGCATTAAGTATAATGCATATTTACTATAATCAACTTATGATATAAAGCTAATTTCATATAAAGTACAGTTGGTATAAAAAAATATAGTAACCCCTATTGTCGAAGTTGTTGACCAAAAAAACACCCTGTATAGGTTAGGTTAGGTTAGAATTGTGTCAAGGCGCGAAGCGCCATAACTACGCGGAATAGGAGCTCCGCAAAGCGGAGCTCCGTCGACTTTGCCTCACTGTCAGCGTTGTACCAAAAAAACATGCGACAAAAAAAGTTATTCCAAAGAAATATACTTAACAACTACCAGAAAAGTAGTTTAGGTTAGGTAAAAAATAATATACCACTTGATAGTTATACAATATGACTTTTATACAAAATGATGATTATACCAAATGATGTTTATAATAAATAAACGATATACCAAATGATAATTATAGTAAATAAAAATAGATATTTTGATAATATACCAATCGTTTATTATATAAAATGAGTGATTATATCCTTTAAAATTATATCAAATGTTATTATATTAAATGAAATTATATTAATTATTTTTATAACGATCATTACACACCCAAAATGAAGATTATGTTACTAATTATAAGACTGAAATTATCTCCAATAGACGTAACGTTATAGTCAATTTAATACTTGTTCTTATTATGTATCCATTTTTGACTTATTTTTGGTTGTGTCCCTACTCACCCCGTTTACAGTATATTGTTTTATCACAACGAATTTCATTAAAAACAATGCAGGGAGTACCCGCTCTAACCAGAAACGTTTTTTTATTTCGTTGTATCGTTAAAACGGATAAACATGGAAGCGTTCAATTTGGTATAAAAGTAATTATATTAAAATATTAAGACTACGCCGAGCGTACGCCGGATGTACAGTGGCGCCCTCATTACTTTCATTGTGTTTTCTAATAAACTAAAGTATTTTCTTGAAATTGAATGAAATGTTTTTGTACTACAAATGAAAACACAACTTATAGGGTATATCATATAGTTTAATAACAATTCACCTTCGAGTTATATATTTATAACGAAAAAAAGTGGCCACCTTTTCCCGTTAAGCTGACTACTCAAAGGGTAATTGTTATTAAAGTTTGTTACGTATCCCATAAATTGTGTTGATACTTTGCGCTACAAACACATTTTGTTTGGTTCCAAGGAAATTCTTTAGTTACTTAATTAGAAAACCCAATAATAGTAATAAGGGCGCCACTGGATGCTCGACGTTTGCTCGGCGCAGTCTTAAAAAAAAACAACAAACACTAAAAACCGGTCAAATGTGTGTTTGGCCAACGCTAAAATAATACCTACGGTGCTACGGAACCCTTGGTGCGCGATTTCGAACGCACTTGGTTAGTTTTTTTACTGTCAGGATTTATTACTATTCATCAAGTAGTCATCGTAAGTTGTCATCAAGTACAGTCGTGGGCACTTAGAAGGTGCTTCGGGTTAATACTTCTCTCTCACTCGCTCTTAGTAAGAGCATACTGAGAGCGAGTGAGAGACAAGTATAAACCCGAAGCATCTCCAAAAGCTATCGCACTGTACCCATATTTGTAGTATAATTTTAGTCTACACTAATATTATAAAGAGGGAAGACTTGATTGTTTGTTTGTTTGCATGTTTCGAAACTACTTGACCGATTTGAAAAAAATATTTCACCATGATGTAGGATACATTGTCCCTGATGAACAAAGGCTATGATTTATGATTTATTATGACGGAGTCACGGACAACAGCTAGTCTAAAATAACCTTAACGTATTATTTTAACACATCACGTCCCTCTGCCGCCAATTATCCGCCATTTTGTTTACGATCCCATAAAGTCACGTTTCTTTTCACTGCCTACGCAATAATTTTATTGCCAAGGAGAAACTATAACCCTTAGCCCACATTTTAGTTTATCTGTTACTAGTGACCCGCCCTCGCTTCGCTTCGGTTTATGTGATTTTTGTGTACATACCACTCTTTCATGAAACAGTCAATTATACATAAAAACCGCTATCTTTAAAAAAAAACGCTAAGATCTAAGCATACAAAGGGACAGACAGACAGTTTGTTTTATAAGAAGGACTAGTTTATTGAAATAAAATTGGTATACACATTAACCGACGGTAAGGTTTATAAAACGGTGCGGAAGTTAACTGCTAGCAATTCTATAAATAAAAGAACATCAGGCATCTCACATATTAAGTTGCCCTAATTCAAAGTAATTTTTTTGGTTCGTATTTATTTGATTAATTGGTTAACTGGTAGAGAAAGGCATTAGGCATTAAGTCCGAAATAAGTATGTTTTTTTGTAAAACATCGGTTAAAAAATTAAAAATGATCACAGATCCGCATCATTTTGCCCAAAACTGGTTTGTGGCAAAGTCAAACCACATAATAGGCTTTAAAAAAAACGTATTACGATGTATTTTACGGTTGGAAAAACAGTGGCGGCTTCTAACGACACAACCCTAGGTGCTTGAATATTCGGTTTGAACTGGTTTAATTTAATTAAAATGTACCCCGAATGGAATAAACGCTGAGCTAAACATGTCTTAAAAGGCTTTGGGACATCAAAACCATGTCAGAAGCAGCGCGGATTGTACCAGGGGAACGGCGGTGAATGACGTAGGCGGGTGGCATTTGTTTTGAGCCCATAATTATGAATAATATCGTTCATTGAATACAAAACGGACACAATCCAAAATGAGTCAGTTTGCATTTTAAAATTAAAGGCTGTTGGAATACGATTTTTAATAGATAGTACTATAGGGTCGAGGACTATCTAACAGATAAAAATGCTTGGCCTAAACCCGAAACTTAGTCATTAATAATTTGTAAAATAATAGCAAAGTTGTTTGTCTAGCGGACACCGTTGTTGTAGGAAATCATATCAAACTTTTATTTGGTTGTCCTCTGTATTTTCTCTCTCTTTTTTTTTCCTTTTCTCCCTTTGTCTCTCTTGTAATATTTTTGACATGTTTTCCTGCTGAACTACGCATGATATTTGATATTATATTTAACTTAATATTTATAGCTTTATATAATGCTAGACTAAGTAGTATTATTGTAGTATTAAATATGGTTAAATAACGACTGACTGCTGAGTTTCTTGCGGCGTTTCTTCTCGGTATTGGTCTCGTCTTGGGAAGCGCCGGTAGATTCTTGACGTGTAAAAGTGCCCGTGCGGCCTACTTACTGAATAAATATATTTCTAATTTTTTTTTCTTTTTAATTATTTTGGAATGTTGTGTTAGCTACTTTAATTTAGGTCTCCTGTCGAACAATATTTCGTTTGCAGGAAGGGCGAGAGACTATGCTCCCCTGAGCCCTCTAAATCCACCACGCTTAGGCTTAGGCTTAAACGCAGAATTACGCGGAAAACGTAAGCCTGCAGGCAATTTTTTTGCTATAGGTACGAGTCTCTTGAAGAATCTTGAAGCGACATCTCACGGCATGTGACATTCCCCATGATGATTGGGAGGATCTTGAGCAAAGGACATAGGAATAGTTTGAAAAATCGCCGTGATAAAGAAGATACATACATACATTAAATCACGCCTGTTTCCCAGAGGGGTAGGCAGAGACCACTTCTTTCCACTTGCTACGATCTTAATGACAAATTTATTTCGCTCCTTCCACATTCATACATCGAGTCATGCACGCACGTCGGTTTCGGGTACTTATGATTCGGCCCTTTTCCAGTAATTCTCCGATTTGACTCGAAAAAGTACGCTTCAACAACAATCCTCTTAAAAAGTTACTTAGGTATACCTCAATGGTGCATACGCTCCTACTTGAAGTTTGTTTGGTCTCTATTTAGTCGCGCGACTATGCAGCACGACATTCGCACTGCAATGGTCTTAGATATAAAAGAAGAAACTGACTGAATGATCGATCAACGCACAACTGAAACAGCTGGTCCTAGGGACTGGAAATTTGGAGGAAATACTCCTTGGAAATTAGTTTAAATATAGGGCGAGGAGCGGGAAACTAATTCAATGCGTACAAAGTCCTTAAGTTAGTAATAAAACGCTAATGGCCACCACAGACTATCAGTCGGACTGACAGGCCAAGAGGAACGCAGCTATTTGATAGAATGAGAGACGTATATAGATAGATAGATAGATAGATAAAACGTTTATTTGTGTACTACAAAACACACATACAATTGACAAAAATATAAAAAAACACACATACAATTGACAAAAATATAGCTTTCTCATTCTATCAAATAGTTGCGTCCCTCTCGGCCTGTCAGTCCGACTGATACTCTGAAGAAGCCATTATCATGCAGCTGCCAAATTTTAACATCCGAAGTCTAAAAAACCTCAATCACACAATAAAAGTACAATTTACGAGTTTTCATGTTGTTACCCTTAATCTTTATTTTCCTAATCGTTTTTCATGGTTACGTAATTCGGTGCGGCAAACTTGCGTCACCCGAAAAAAACGCAAGAAGTTCACCTTACTAAACAACATTGCTTCATTAAGAGAAGGCAATTAAGTTTACTGAATTAAAAGTAGTTTATTAGGGGTCTTCGTTGTTCCAAAATCCAATTAGGTACTACAGTCTCACAAAGTGTGACCAGGCTCAAAATGTCGTAACTGGCGTTAGTTAATCCCTGATTTTACTGCGGTTGTAAAACGGTAACCCACTGGAATGTATTAGGCTGTTTTTAAGGGCCAAACTATCATGAGCATATAAACTGGCATGAGCATCTCAAGGGATTTTGCTTGGGAGCAATACGAGGAGCTAGTACATAATGGGCTTACATGTTTAGTGTCGGCTAAGAAGTGGTTTTTTTTTGGTCATGGAGATATCAAACGAGTACACAGGCCACCTGATGGTAACTGGGATCTGTGACCCATAGATATTTGCATTCTCAAAACTATAATCAAATCAATATGACGACGGACTGGCCTAGTTGGTAGTGACCCTGCCTAAGAAGCTAGAGGTCTTGGGCTCAAATCCCGGTAAGGGCAGATATTAGGTTGATGACCACGAATACTTGATTCTGAATCATGGAGGTTTCTATGTTTTTAAGTACTAGCGACCGGCCCTCGCTTTGCATCGGTTTATGTCAGTATGATATAATTATAGCCTATAACCTTCCTCAATAAATGGGCTACCTAACACTGAATTTTTTTTTCAAATCGGACGACCAGTAGTTCGTGAGATTAGCGAATTCAAGCAAACAAACAAACACACAAACAATCTCTATATAAGTATTTATATCGTTGTCTAGTACCCATAGTACAAGCCTAGAGCTTAGTTTGGGACTACGTCAATTGGTGTGACCTAGTTCCCTGATATTTATTTATTTATTCTGAATATCTACATCAATCAAAACCGCAAATGCGTTGCAAACTCTAAGATGAAATGCCTCTATGAGGGTGCCTTTCCACAAACTGATGAACTACGCTACGTTGATGAAACTGATGAACTACGCTACGTTGCTATGGATGTGTTGATATCCACCAATCATATTAATTTGTCCACATATAACTAGCACTGGTGGAAACATGTAGTTTTCACATCCAGTATAGCTGCATAAGACATGTCTGGTAGTAATTTCACCAGTTGTATTAATATACAACTGGTGAACACCCCACAATGGAAAAACCACGCGAACACTGCTGCTTAGCGGTAGGTTAAGAGATAAGACGGTGGGGCGAACGAGCGAAATTGCAGCGGCGAGTTTAAGTAGTCCCGTCAGAGCTAACGAAACACATTTTAGCGCGCGCATTTTCAATTAAGCAGCCTTGTACGTTCAAACCATGCTGCTGAATTGAAAATGCACGCGGTAAAATATGTCTTGTTCGACCTGATGGGACTACTTAAACTCGCCGCTTGGGCATTCACTGGTCCGTCTGACCGTCGTTGTTGAGAGAATCACTACCCTGGACGGACCTTTATGAAGGTCACTACCACTAAGAATAGAAGAAGATTGCAACAGAGGACTTGCGTTTGTCAGTGCAGTGCAGTTATTAAGGAGAACTGCACCCAAGCACAGCTTGGGAACGGTTCATAAACCAGTTAATTACAATTCTTATACAGGTTTGTCGTAAACGCTCTCTCGGAACGGAATTTATTCGCGAGCGTTATGATCGCTGGGATCAATCCGATTTTTGGGTTTTTGATTCTTCCTGCACTTGGATAGCGAGCAGAAACAGTTTCATTTTGTTCTTGATCAATATCGAAATAATTATCGATTTCGTTCTAACAGAATCGAAATGAAAATGCTCTTGTTGAAATTCATGGCGTTTCTGACGAGCTGGTTATCAACCCAGCTTTCCGAACCCTTGCACCAAGAATTCAGTATATTATGTGGACTTAATAAAATGAAACTTAATTTAAATTAAAGTAAACTAGGAAGCAAAATTTGAGAGACGATTATGTCCAGTGGTAGACGTCTTTCGGATGAAATGATGAAATGAAAGATTAAAGGAAACAAGAGGCCATCTTTTCTCAATATTATTTTTTATTTTGTTCTACTATCAACATTTTTGTATAATTGTAGTACAAAACACAATAAACAATAAAAAACACCGTTTTCACTTCTCATGCTCGTAAAGTCCTTCTTTATGCTGGGTATAGGCTGCATAAAATCGCATTTTATGCACTAGTGCATAAATGGTTGTCGTCATCTAGACTAAGACAATTAAGCCCTACAGCCAGACTGACGAGGTGACTACATTAAATAAACATGTTATTTGAATAAATTTACTTTAATTTTATTTATATTTGCATCGTAGTGGCATCTAACAAAAAATAAATTTAAAACTATTAAAAACAAGCATTATTAACAAGAACATTAAAAAATCAACGTAGGTATAAACTTGGCAGTATTGCGTTCGACCTAAGTCAAAAATCGCAAACAGAAAATAAAAAAAAAATAGACAGAAATACAGCGGGAAAGAGGTTTTGGACTATTCATTACTTATTTTCTTTGCAAAACTTGTTGTGTTATGGAATTTAGTTAAAATGTCGTCTAGTGAAGAGGAAATAATGCTCACACCTAACACACTCATGGAAAAAAATGAAAAAGAACTTATTGAACAGACATTTTAATTAAAGTGTTTTTACATTATCAGTTATCAGTTATCACTGTTTTATTTCCTCGTAATCGAAGTGAAAAGCAGAGTGTATAACTCGGTCTTAAAACCCATTTTATCCTCGACTTAATTATCCAACCTCGCCTGCCGGCTCGGTTGGATACCATAAGTCTCGGCAAAAAATGGTTTGTTTTATGCCCTTGTTGTACAATCTACTATTGCGGTACCGTAAAACGGGGTGAGTAGGGATTAAGGAGTGAGTATTGACACAATCTTAAATAAATCATAACTTGTTACAAATAAGAACAAGTATTAAATGGACAGTGACGTTACGTCTATTGAAAATAATGTTGGTCTTAAAATTAGTAAAATAATGTTTCATTTTCGGTTGGGTCCCTACTCACCCCGTTTTACATACGGAACCTTTGATGGGCAATTTTGACTAAATTTTCTAGAATCACTGTGACATTAACCTCAGTACTGCAAGAATAACAAAGGAACAACATTGTTTCAACATTATAAGGTCTCCTTTCTTCACTAACGATTAGAGAGAGGCGCATTGAGGAATACCGTATCGTTGACCCAAAATGTCTGCTGGTTAAAACCCTCTAAGGCTAGATGAGTTTTAAATTAATAGTTATGTTGAGAGGAGAAAATGAAATAGAATGACATAAGTTAAATATCCGTTATACTTCTGTTTTATTTATCCACAGGATAAAATATGTAAAACACTTTATTGCACGAACAAAAAAAAAACAGTAGCCCAAAAACAATGTTAATCTTTGAGCGATTGAGAAATAAATTAAAACTACGGATATTTAAACATAACACAATTAAAGAGACAGAGGATATAAATAAAAATAGCAAATACATTTAAACTTATTACTAGGACGAACAGACAAATATACATAAAATAAATAGTCTTAGATCAAGTACAAGTAGTTCTCTAGCATTGATTGTATGTATAGCAACAGATTGAGAGTATTGTAACTGCCCCATACACATTAAAAATCCCCGTAACCCCCTTACTTATAAACGTAGACTAAGCTTGGAACAGTTTATCCCATGCTTTGTCCTATCTGTAATTGTGACATTTGCATCTGACAGAAAGTGACAAAGCATGGCATAATTTATTCCAAGCTTATTCCACGTTTATAAGTAAGGGGGTTAAAGTACATTTTAATAAAAAGTCACCTAGTTAACATCTGCGAACTAAACTCATTTAAGTAGCTATACTTATAATAATAAATGTACCTAATTAAGAGGCAAATTTGGCTAAAAGTTTGTGTAGGAGGTAATATTCGGAATTACAGGAGCTCAATACGGCTTTTTAAAAAAATGGTTCAGTTACCGTTTTCATATTTAATTAATTAGATATTGATAACTCAAATTTACATGGAAGTAAAGGCTTTTTGTAAAAATATTATATACTCGTAGAACAATTCGATTTAAAAAAGTGAAAAAGGATTTGTTATTCCGGAAAATAAAATTGTGTTAAGTCTTAAGGCAAAAGTTAGTTATAAATAAAACAGTAATATTTTGTACACAATTATATGATCATAAATACCTATATGAGTACTTCAAAAACTAACACTAGGCTAAGATGTTTATTACCAGTCAGTATATAATATTCAGTCTTTTGTATCAATGACACTCATGAACTATAAGCAAGTGATATAATAATATGACGTCACCACAGAAGAAACGGTCTGACTTTATAATCGGGGTCTTGGATAATTTCTGGCCTTTAGCACAATATTTTAAAATTCATTCAATTAAATCATTTTATTTTTCTAATTATAACTCTAAAGTCCTAGTTTGGCTGCGTCTATATCGGCTGTGAAATGTGGATAAAGCATCCGTCACTTTTTGACAAGTGTACTTATTTACGTGTCAGAAGGTGACGGATGCCCTATCCAAAATTTGCTTAACAAACCCGTTCTCAGCACTTGTTGATTATTTATGAATTCAATCTACCCATGCTTAATAAAATAATAGTAAATATTAGGGAACAAACTTACACAAATCGACCTAGTCCCAAACTAAGCTATAGGCTTGTACTGTGGGTACTAGAACTACTAGACAACGATAAATAACCATAAATTGATAAATACATACATAAATACAAAAAAAATATTCAAGATTCAGGAATAAATAAATATTCTCGCTCATCTCATTAAATATCTTCCCTAAAATACCATAGATATGTTCCACATAATCAGACATAGGAATGTTTGGGGAAAAATTAAATGACAGCTAGGGATTATATCGATAAACTAAACTATCGATGCTTTTCCCATATACTAGTGATCGCTCCATATGTTGTTTGTAAAAAAACATTTCTTGAAAGTATGCATATGAAACAATATAGCAACATAATTCTGCTCATTCTTTATTTCAAAAGGAATTTTTAACTTTTCACTCATCGTCATAATATAGTTTGGGAAATGAGATAGTCATTCTGAAATACACAATAAGGAAAAAAAATATGATGATAATGAGCAAAGGTTAAAAAATCGTTTTAAAATAAAGAATAACCACAATTATGTTGCTATCATTTTACATTGCATACTTTCAACAACATTTTATTTTTACAATAAACTTGGAGCGATCACTAGTATATGGGAAAAGTATCGATAGTTAAGTTTATTGATATATGCAATCCCTAGCTGTCTTTTAATTTTGCCCCGAATATTCCTAGGTCTGCACATAACATTCTTAATTTGCACTAAGGTTAAAAATTATCGTAAAGCTGTCGGTATTCGTCACTGTTCCGATCACAAACAAAACTCTTCGCCACACACACTTTTTGCCGTCCATTGTACCTTTCATTCGTGTAAGCAATCCGCAGTTTTTTTACTTCTGAAAGGATCTCCAACAGGCATTGACACTGCCAGGGGTTGTGGTCAAAGTAAAACGTGTCCAGCCTTGCACCAGCATGGCCAATTCTGGAGCAAAATTGATCAGGTAAAAATGTCAATCTATTATTCTTCAGGTTCAGTTCAAACGGAGCAGTACCATCGAACGAGTTTTCTGGAATATACTCCAAAACGTTTTGGGACAAATCAATGGTTTCCAAATACGGCTTATTCTGGAGCAGTTTTGCAGGGAGAAAGTTCATTTTGTTGTTCCTTAAGTACAGTTTCTGGAGTTGAATTGTCACTTTGAATATATCTTCATGGAGGTATTCAATTATATTGTCACTTAGATCAAGCAGGTATAAGTTTCTGACGGTGAATAACGCTTGTGGATTCGCAAGACTTCGAATTAGGTTTTTCGACAAGTTTAAGTGTCTCATGCGAGGGAACGCAGGCCGTGTTAAAAAAAGTGGGATATCACGTAGCATACAGCTGATTAATTCCAATTTATACAAAGGAACACCTGCCAGTAGTTGACTCGGCGTGTCTGTCATGTCGTTACCAGAAAGATAAAGGTTCTCTAAAGCTTTACATTGTTGCAGAAGATTTGGTCGTAAATATTTACCGAAGATACTATTATTGCTTAGAAAAAGGTGCTTCAATTGTCCTGCCGCGTCCAAAGCGCCAGCAGCGAAGTGCTGGATCCTATTATTCTTCAAATTGATTCCTCGGATGTTGGGAATCTTTTCTAAGATGCCGGATTCAATTCTGGTGATGTTGCATCCTTCTAGGATTAAGGAGTTGGCGTCATTGTCCAGGATTCCTGGCTGGAGGACGCGCAAAGGTTCTCCCCTTGGAGTTATGATGGGGCAGCCAGGCCAGGTAACCCAGTCAGCTCGGGCAAACGCAGACAGGGTCAAGATCCAACAAATGGTTGAGTGGAACGTCATTTCTGAAATGAAAAGTTGTGTATATTTAGTTCAATTGTTAACAAATTGATAGATAAAGTCTTTGTAAAGTCTAACCTGGCCCATGATAAAACTGTGTCACAGTGATATTATTTCGACAAATCTTACTGTCTGATTTTATAGCGTCATAGTGACACAGTTTCCTTTCCAAAATTGAAGTCATCATCATCAAAACTAAAAATACAGTCAACTACAATCATCAAGTTAGTTTCGTTAAGTTTAAACTTGTCTATTAAGTGTATGATACAAATTATTTAATTCAATTTCAAAATATCTCACGGTTTTCCTTATCCGAATATGAAACAAAGAACGCATGTATAATTTAGTGTTAAATCTTTGTATGATTCCTCATCATTGATCATAACATCTGTGGAAAACTATTTACGATAATTTTATATTAAAGACACTTCTTTGATCACTATACAGACCTATCCAAGATCAGAAATATTGACTAGATCTGTCTGTGTATAATTGATTTATTCCTAAATCAGGTCTAGTTTTTGAGTGATTTTCCTCCGTCTTGTTATTATAAAAATAGTAACATAGTAAAAACATTATTTTCTTACCTCTTAACTTCACTATTTATATTAAAACCTATTTCACTAATCATCACAAGACTAACGTAATTACGATAAATTATCACAGTATTTTAATAAGGAAACGAGTCACAAATATTGGAAACACGTTTGGACATGTTATCGAGCCAAGACGTGAAGCCTCTTCGAGTTTAAAGAGGTGACTACGTCGGTCGGCAATAATAACTGTCCGTAATAAGGGTCATTTACGCAGAGCCACAAAAGTTATTGACAGGTTTTGCGAAATATAGTTATTTGTAAATCATGTTTATGAGAATTATCTTGTTTTAGATGCAAATTTAATTCAGCACGCATATTTATGATTCGTTCTCGTTTAGAATATAAGATACTTTTTGACCGGAAAAAATAATAGTTTCCCACAGGAATAATGATAAAAAAAGTTTGAGCAAAGGTTTTCTATGGAAAAGGCAATTTAAAGATTCACGGATTGTTTCTAGACTGGATACTCCGAAAAGCCAAATCCTTTGTTTTAATATTGAGAACTTCCGTAGTAGGAGAAAAGGCATAAGTGCAATTAATTCATAGAAGCATATTAAACTCTCAGAGGTTATAATAAGGTTGGAAGTGCAATACAATTCATATTGTAGATGTGCCTTTTTCCCGTAAGACGGCAGCGTAGGACTCCCAGCTTTTTGCAGATTTTATATGAGTAGATGTGTTTTTTTAAACTATTGCCAATGAATTAATGAAATCACGTAATTAAGTTCTTAATAATGCGAAAGAACACAGTTAAAAACGTTTATGTATGAGAAATCAATAGCCATACCAATATTAAT
Organism: Acleris laterana; assembly: GCA_963966035.1. Classification (NCBI taxonomy): domain Eukaryota; kingdom Metazoa; phylum Arthropoda; class Insecta; order Lepidoptera; family Tortricidae; genus Acleris; species Acleris laterana. Next base: position 3,300,727 of record OZ014451.1, read on the forward strand.
TTAGTAGTTCTTGATCAGTCATATCCTTGAGGTGATTTCTTACCTTTTTATAAAATGGCAGTTTTCCTTGAATAAGCACCAATTAGCTTGTTTTATTTTAACAGCGGTAACAGCGTTATTATTTATTTATTTATCATATGGAATATAAACACTTAATAAATACAAACAAAAAAACAATACAATTTCAAGTTCCTATTGTAAATCCAGTGTAAAGCCGCAAGGTCCTTATAAATATGAATAAAACAGTGCATTTGCCAAATTGTTAGGTACCTTTAGGAGTGCCCGGGGGTGATAGTCAAACCGTGAAGGTGCAACAGACACACACTTTGGTATTTATAATATTAGTAAAAATGCAAAATCATTATTGTTTTAGTAATAACTAGCTTAATATTTGTGCCGTGTCTATAACGTTAGTATCTCTTCGCCACGCACACCGGTTTGCTTAGTTGCTTCTGTGTTTTATGTTATGAATGTTATGATGCAGCCGTCTCTTTTACTCCGATAAGATAGTGCATATGTCAAAGATCGACAGAGTCACTTTCTGTTTGATAATGTACAATTAAAATTAAACTTTTTTCAAACTTTGTTATTTACTTGTTGCAGTTTTTTATTTATTTTTTTATCTTTATGGAATTTTTAACCAGGCGACCAAGACAATGAGCAATTTACACAGTGAGAAAAAAAAACAAGTACCTACAGATATTATCATTATTACTTAATTAAAACTTTAACTTAAAAAAAAATCTGTTTATTCTTATATAACAATATATATATCAAATTTAATGAACTCTTTCTATTTCATAATATTCACTATGACATTCTTAATTCTAAGATAAATGCTTTTAAAAAGTTCGTAAAGTGTAGAAATCCGCTCTACTTACTCATCTTGGACTCTCTAACCAACCTCTACAATGGTAATAAAAACCAAACATACATGTATACATACATACATACATACATTAAATCACGCCTGTTTTCCAGAGGGGTAGGCAGACCACTTCTTTCCATTTGCTATGATCTTAACAAATTTCTTTCGCTTCTTCCACATTCATACATCGAGTCATGCACGCACGTCGGTTTCGGGTACCTACTTTAGATTAGGCCTTTTTCCAGTATTTCTCCGATTTGACTCGAAAAAGTACGTCTAGGGCGGCCCCTTCCGACCCGTCCACTCACTTTCGATCTGTATATCTCTTTCGTCAATCTTCTTTCATCCATCCTTTCCAAATGACCGAACCATCGAAGCATGCCCTTTTCAATCTTAGTCACTACATCTTCTTTTATTCCGAAATTTCTCTCTGACTTTTTCATTCCTTACTCTATCAATCAGTTTCACACCACACATTCATCTTACATCATACGTATACGTCTTTGTAAATAAATCAGGTACTTAAATATCATTGCCAGGTAAATATATTCGACAAGTGTCCAAATGATACTCGCTATAAATAAATAAATAAATAAATAATTATCAGGGGACAATCTAACACAAATTGACCTAGTCCAAAACTAAGCTGTAGGTTTGTACTATGGGTACAAGACAACGTTAAACTTAAATAGGTATATAGAGAAATTATATATCTTTACGCAAATCAGTATTTTCTTATGTTATATACAAACAAGATAGCGTTGACCTTTCGTATTATCATATTACAAATTATAGATACTTATGACATTATTTAGTTTGTTTGTTTGTTGGTCATATCCTCACTTAAAATTCACTCAAATTGATTGAGCAATTTGATTTAAGTATAATTTTTAAAATATGACAATACTCAAAGTCAAACTCAAGGTGGTATGTCTTTAAGAACCCGTTAGCGGGCGATAGTTTCTTATTCACTTGTACAGTCGAGTTCAAGCATGAGTACACTTTAGTACCTTGTCACTTTAATCACTGTGACAATTCACACATGGCAGTTTAAACGTGACTTTAAATGAACAAGGTACTAAAGTGTACACATATTTCGTTTTATGAACTCGACGTGGCCGAACCGTGTGGTTTAGGAATCGCTCAGTTCTCGCTAGTCTGCACCTCATCATCATCGTCTTCATCATATCAGCCGAAAGACGTCCACTGCTGGACATAAACCAAGGATCTCCACGATGGCCAGTTTTGTGCTACTTGCATCTGGGTTTGAACGAGCTCTAAGAATTAGAAACTGGCAACTTTATGGATTCCAGAACCACGGTATACTACAAGTCTTATACCAACTTATTATTTCGAACCCTAAAGTAACAAAAAGCTTGAAGATCTCTAAATTCAATCTCTCCTCGTTAACGCTTTCGCGATGGCGCCCAACTTTCCGTTTTTATTATCGTTTAAGCTTCGAGCCGGATTTGAGGCTTCGCTTATAAACTGAAGTGCTTTCTATCCACGAATATACCGCAATGCGGATCATGTGGAACAAAAACAAGGATTGAACAATATTTCTCATCCGGCGCACGCTACGCACACACAAGACGCCACAAACAGTAGGGTGCTTCTTATTGTTCCACTTTTGAAAAATTGCCGCGGTGACTTGTTTGTTTTTTTTTATTGTGTTTTAGGTCGCTACCACGAGTCAAAATTTGAGCTTAAAAAAATAAATATGCTATTGCAACTATTCGTCGCATTATTTCAAGGCGGAACACTCTAACTTACCTACTCTTTTGATTAAAGAATACGATAAGTTAATTATATTATTCCTTTAACTGTAACAAAAAATTGGCTCAACTCGCTTAGCCAAAAAAAACGACATTATTAGCCTAGTTTTTATATTTAACAATGTAAATTTAATTTAAAAAAAAACATACAAGTGTGAGTTTTTCATTGACCTGTTGCAACCCCTAAATAATACCTACTTTAAAAAAGCGACAACGTAATAATATAGTTCTTTGTGTTTTATAACAGAATACACTAACAAACACACGATAAAAAAATTAAAAAAATGGGTCTAATTTGAAGCATGACTTTAAAAATATCTACACGTCTATAATATCGTATCTGCAATATTTTACAGGAAAACTATATTGCCTTTGACCTGTTATCATATCGTTTTTAACTCAGCCGCCATTGCTTTCATATTTTACTCAATCACCCAAAGGTTAGCTGGAAGAGATCCCTTAAAGGGATAAGTTCGCCTTTGTACATTCTAACTCTGTATTGTATTAGATTTTCTGTTACTTTTTTTTTGTGTACAATAAAGTGTTTACATACATACTGTCAAGTAAATAAGACTTGAAAACGTTGACAATTCCACGACAACTCCGATAAGGGTGTATCAATGTGTTTCCCGAACTCGATTATTCCGAGTAACAATTTTACCAGTCGCGATTTATCCCACTCATGATTTTACCCAATCGCATTTTTCCTCATCCACAAATTTCCCTGGTCGCATTTGTTCCATTCTGTATTTTCCCAGTCGCAAAGTTTCCCATTGTAATTAGGCTGAAATAGGTAGGTTTAGGTTATGCTAGTCTCACAGGGTAGTGATTCTCTCAACAACGACGGTAGGACGGACGTACGCGTGAATGTCCAAGTGGCGACTTTAAGTCAGCGCGAACAAAAAATATTTTAGCGCGTGCATTTTCAATTTAGCAGCATGGTTTCTGCCGATGGATCGAACGTATAAAGCTGCTTAATTGAAAATGTGTTTTGTTCGCTCTGTCGCAGCCATTTCGCTCGTTCGTCCGCCAGTCCGTTGTTTTTGAGAGAATAACACCCCAGCAACCCCGAAGGGCCAAACCACCCAGAAGTAGGAGCTTCGTCGACTCTGTGGAAATGATATAACTATTCAGATAAATACAAATTGGGAAATTTAATTAAGAATTATTTAGGACTAAATTTTGCAAATGGAAATATAGCTATCAGAACATAGACTATAGTAAATTATCACCGTACTCAGCATAAACCCGTCAAAAACAATAAAATTATCTCCGTCTCGAATCTCAGCCCTGTATTATTGTATTTTATGATAAAAAAATGATCCAGAACAGTACGATAGGTAAAAACATTGCGTGAAATAATCTAACTTATGATGAAAACTGTATCAAAATCTGCTGCGTGCGTGGTTTTTTTGTCTTTCTGTATATCCGCATATGCAGAAAGACATGCAACACAGAAACCGACTGTGTCTTATACCATGTTATAACGATGATTGTGAGTGAAAATGTAAATAAGCGAAGCTGCAAACCCTGCGACCCGACGTTTTCCAATCTTTTCAATATGCAACGAAATAACGATGAATTTGATAGAATCGCGAAAAACCTTTGCGGGTTGGGTGAAGAGTCGTGTTCAAGAAGCTAATGTTACTTACTCCTTTTTGCTTTTGTACAATACGTTTTTGCTTTGTTACTCGTAGTTATATGTTTATAAACACACACACATGACTGGTGCACAATGAGAGGCATTAATACACGAGTGTTTTAATATCTAATTATGCTTTCAGTCGCATACGTAACTTTATCTACATGCATAATCATAAGTTTTCTACAATATGCAAATAACCTGTATCTGTAGTTGCCCTGTATTTTAATGTTCACATTAAAGTATAGGTCCGATACTTTAAAGTAAACATTAAAATGCAACTACATCGAAGACTGATACTTTAATAACATGTAATACTTTAATGTTGACATTAAATTACCTACAGCCACAGATACAGATTTTTTAACGTATTATAAGAAAAATATGATATGGATGTAGATAATAAGTATTTTTTTGCTGTCAATTAGTAAATATATATCTAACCAGATAAAAAGGTCTTTGATGATCAACGCTGCTTAAAGAACTTTATAATTGCTTTTGAATTTTGAGAAATATGAATCGGGGTCTCTTGTTTTTTTTTGGCTTTCACATCTGTTTTAGCAAGTGTTAGACTGTGAGTGTTAAAGTGATTGAACCACTTTTACAAAAACGTCATAAAAAGTACTTAATGTAGTGAATAATCCTTTTCTATAGTTTTTTGTCGGTTAAGTTCGTAATTTATGTATTTGGCTTTCTCAGTTGTATTATTGATAGGTACTGAAGCTAATTGAGAAAGCATTTTTTTTTTTATGGCATAGTTTAGACAAACGAGCACACAGGCCACCTGATGGTAAGTGGAAACTGTGACCCATAGACATTCGCATTCACAAGAATGCAGTGCAATCCTAAGACTGCAAATGCGTTGCCAACCCTGAGGACTAAGATGGAATGCCTCTATGCTAGTCATTTCACCGGCTGTCTTATCCCCAAACCGGAACACGACAATGCGAACACTGCTATTTGGCGGTAGGTTAATGGATAAGATGGTGGTAGCGATCCGGACGGACCCTGCACAAGGTCCTACCACCCGCAAAGGCCGCATTATAAATTTTCCGACAAAAAACAATGGAAAAGGATTTGTCACAACATCAAAGTGACACTTGCAACACTAAAATCAATCTAATTACACCTAGTTTGTTCAGGGCTTCTATTTATGGCGTTTAAAACTATTCATCTGGGGGGTTATTATGACATGGCTTTGCAGTTCATTTTACGGCGAGCGTAAAGGACAGAGCTATTGAAGTTGCATAGCTCTGTCTTGTTCTCTCAGCGTAAAAATAGCTATGTCATTATAACCCTGTTACAGTATTGTCAACGTTTTGATAGTTCTTATTTACTTGACAATAACAACGGCCGAGTAAACACACCATAACAGAGGAGAGGGGCTATTGTTTAACGCACTCGCAATCGCAATTGTTTTCATTTTGAAAATCGAAGGCTTATCTGCATACAAAATGAAAACAATTGTTCCGCTTTGAAGCCAATTGCGAATGCGAATGTGTATTGCGAAGACGATATTGTTTTTAACCCCCTAAAATAGAGGCTAAGTTCAGTGTAGTTTAAACTTTGCAAGTCCTTTTTTTACCAACCTACAATAAATAACAAATTTTACACCCACTCGCCAAGCTGTCGGCATATGCACTATTTCACACATTCGCAATTTCCTTTACGAAAATCAAGAAGTAAATCTTTTTCCCTACACACTATTTCGAATCCAACCACACCTTGCTAAAGCTCAAAGTTCTTTGTGCTCCTTCGGATTTATACGTATGTCAAGTCGAGTTTAGCGAGAATTTTCCAGCAAAGAAAATTTGTAATTTAAGTGCCTTGTTTACTGTTTATGAAAATTGTACAGCTCTGAAGGTGCAATCTGTTCCAAACAAGTCTAAAGAACGAATGTTATGAATTTTTAAGACGCCCCTCTTGAAATTAATCATTTCTCGCTTCAATTTAACTTTTTATTGCTTGCGGTTTATTGTTCTTGTGTTCAATTGAAATGGTAATTAAGATAGATTTTTTTTAAATTAACTCTACTCTTATAGGTCTCGATTGGCCTGTTTCACAATCGATGAGTAAAGTCTAGAGTTGGTTCTCTCCTTGTCTATTTTCAAGTGTAAGAAAGAGAAAGGGCTCAATTTCTCTGTCAGATGTGGTTTGCTTGTCGATTGTGAAACAGGCGGTAAATATAATAGCATGAATATAAATTAGCCATATGTTTTTGACACAACTGTGTATCAAGAGCAATTAATGCACTGCCAACAAACTGTTATGCAGTTTGGCTGTACACTATCAATTTATGTAAACATAAATGTGTATTTTATGAATAAATTATTAAAAATATATAATGTGCAAAAATAAAAATACACCGGCTGTCAAAATCATAAAATTTAAAACCTTAAGATTACGCCGAGCGTACGCCGCCGGATGTACAGTGGCGTCCTTATTACTACTATTGCGTTTTCTAATAAACTAAAGTATTTTATTGATTTACAACTTACAGGATAATATGACATAGTTTAGTAACAATTGAACGTAGAGTTATCAAGTTAACGGGAAAAAGTGGCTACCTTTTCCCGTTAAGCTGACTACTCAAAGGGGGTTATTAACGTTTGTTACGTATCCCATTAATTATGTTTTAATTGCGATACAAAAAAAAACATCGTCCGATTCCAAGGAAATTCTTTAGTTAATTATAAAACACAATTATAAAACATTAGATTAGAGTAATGATTACAGTAATATAGTAATGAGAGTGCTCGACGTTTGCTTGGTGCAATCTTAAAATTTAATTCAAAACTTTTTGGTACATTTTATACTAGAGTAGGCAAACGAACCCATGCAGTGTGTCAGTTGATGGTTAAGAATCACAACTGGCCGTGGAGACGCAGCACCATGGCACAGTTGCCATCGGTTACACGCTAATACTGGCATCAGTTCAGTTCATCATCCTGGTCAGAATCACACGATCAGTCAGTCTCCTGTAATTTTTATGTCATTCAAAACGGAGTGACAAATATTATTTAAAATATTTAATTTTTATCAGTCCGTCAGTCAGATGGTTACACGATAATTCTCTCGTCATTCTGACCAGAATGATGGACTGAACCGACGAAAGAATTAACGTATTAAATTAAAAGTGAGATGGGCTTTGTGTGCCGCTTTGTTGATGGCTGATCTACTGTGCTAGATGCTTTGGGTAGTGAGGAGTTGTATTTCTTGTGGGTCCATGATATGTCTAGATAGATATTTCTGTTGCGCAATAGTGGTCCGCATGAGCAGAGGATGTGCATCGCTGTCTTCCCTGTCTCCTGACAGGAGGTGCATGTGGTGTCTTGTTTCATTCCCAACACAAGGTTACTAAGTTAAGGGAGATAAGCATGAAGTCCCGTTTCAGTTTAAACTACCAAGTATAAAGATAAAGATAAAGATACATTTATTCGCAACAATACAAAACCACCTTAGGTACATAGATACAAAAAATAAGACACAGAGAAACAATTGCGAAACGGTCCCAACTCAGCATTCGCTAGCTGTAAAGCCAGCACTGGTCTTCCGTTGGAACTTGGAACCGCTTGGTGAAGAGACGGACATCAAGGATCAAAATTGCAATCATTTGTTCGAAATTTTCTCGAACAACCAGAAAAATTACACCCTGTTAAGGTTGGCAACACTAAGGAAACAGAAAACAAAAGACTAGTCTATGGGAATGCAAACACAGTAAGCAAAGCAATATAGGTAACGTAACAATAACAAAAATAAGTATAGTAATAGTAGTAGAGTACTGTTTGACCCAATGATGTGTGCTATTATTATGACATTGATGACAGTTAATATTTTTGCAATATAATCCTCACTTCTTTATATATTATTGAATGAGTTATAAATAACTTCAGTTTATGATTAATTTTGTAAACTTGCTTCATACCCTTTTAATTAACAAATCGTATTGAATTAATAAATTTACTCAAATTGAGCTTCAACTTTCAAATTAAAAAGTCAGGATTAGGAATTCCTCCGAAATACTGCGCTTCGCTTTAAAGTCAAACGGAATAAGTGTAATAAAATTCGGACCTATTTTTATCTCTATTGGGTCATCGATATAATTGAAATTCGAATAGATTTCGACTTCGATTAGTTGCTGTTTAATGAAAGTAATGTTATTCGTGCGGTATATTGTTACGTACGGTTACAATATACCGCAGTTACAATATACCCCAAAGAAAATGTTAAGCACTTTTGTGCACTGTCATAAGAAACTTATTATTTATTTATTTAATGGCGTCTACATAATAACGTAATTTTGCCAATGGCAAGCAACGTTGTACGGTGAATCCTGTCCTGTCGTCGAAGTCTTCCAGTCATAGTCGTTATGACCCTTGAAGATGGCGAGCAACTACTTCAATGGCTTGGTGTGATCTTGACCGCTAGCTTATTTGGAACCATCTTTTGACTGTTATTTAATTTAATGCAAGTTCTTCATCAATTTTACAAGTTGTCCCACAAAACTGCCCTGGATTTGCGAATCAAAATCAACGATAAAATAATTTTCACAAAATTAAATAATTGGACAGATGTTTTCAGAATGACAGCCAGTCATAGACCCCCATAAGAAACTTCAAATGGAACATCAAATGACGCAAATGGCAGTGACAATGGAAGTCAAAATGAAAAGGTTCAAAGTAAACTTAGCATTTTTATTGGGTGACTGTACATAATATCCGCTTTTATATCGCAATGATATTAAAATTTCCAATGTTGTTCTCATGTTAATAAGGAATAATTTAGTTTTCTTACTTTAAAAAAATGGATAATATTGCTGTATTTAAATTAGTCAAAAACACGACCAATTTCTTGCTGTTACTCGTATCCCACCCCTTTCATTCTCCCAGCCTAATGGGAAAACAAGCGGTAAGACCCACAACAACTTATAAGACTTTATGTTGGTGTTAATAAAAAACCCACAAGATTTCAGCAAACTGCCTAGCACGTCACAACGCAGTTAAATTCGCCGCGAAGCGTTTTATTACTCTAGAAGGTTCTAAATGACATTTGGGTGTTAAAGAGCAATAAAAAACCGGCTAAGAGGGTGTCAGTCCACGCGCAGTGTAAGGTTCCGTTTATAACTTGGTCGGCCATTAGGGTGTTGGAACCAGTAAAATGGTCAAAACACCAATAATGGACACTTGATTCTTATTTTACAGAAGATAAGGGTTATTTATTTGTTTCTACACAATTAATTTTTAGGACTGTATGAAAGGGCATTTGGTAAATTTGTTTGAAGAATATTATCGTATGACTTTTTACGTAGTTATTTAGAGGACCTCGAAATACACATGTAGGTATATTATGTAATTTATGGCGTTTAAAAATATCGAAGCCAAGATATTTAAGATTTAAGTGTTCAGTTTTTGGTACTAAAAGTACGCCCAGGTAAGAATATTAAAGATCTCGGCTCCGATGCATTTAAGAGTATGTAACAAAACATGTTCATTTTGAATTATTCTATCATAATTTACCACTTTTACTAATGGCCGCTCACCTTGAAAATGTATGACTTTTACAAATGACAACGCTTTTACCCAAACCCCTTTCAATTAAGAGTGAAGTGTCTATTACTGTTACCTGTCAGTTAAAAGTGTCCATCGTTGGTGCCGTTACCCTACTCGTTTACTTGAAAAGCTTTGCTGTGATAGTTTCCTTTTGAATTCTTTATAAATATATATTACTACCGTGATGTTTTTCATTCATCCAAAAACAACGGTTAACTGGTAGGGGGTAGGGGCCTTGACTCTAACAAAAATTACTATTTACACGTACGCATTCAATCAAAAAATTTAATCAAAAAATGTTCTTCACATACCCCACCTTTTTTTTTTGCTTTCTACATGTGTAAACTTTAAAGGATTCGACCCTGAATATTGTGAAACTTATCTGCCTTCTTTAGATAGTATATATGAAGTCGCTTCCGCTGTCTGTTCGCTTAGATCTTTTAAACTACTCAACGGATTTGAATGCGGTTTACGTATAATAGATTCTGGTTTATGTACGGGCGTTACAGAAAACTTACATTGGAGTGTCTAATTGAATAAATTTATTTTTTAAATTTCAGTGCGTTTGAGTTAGAAATTTTGAAAAAGCTGTGTTTTGACTATCTAATGACGCCCCAAGTTAAATGAGATGAACTCGATAACAAAATGTTTTTTTTTTAAATTTCGTTTTAAAGCTTTGTCGGCGTGATTAATATGTAAAACAATGCCAACAGCTTTGTAGTACAGTCAACAGCATAAATTAGGGGACATTTCTGTATATTGTCGCTTACAATCATTTCACAATTTTGTATAACATTTCAAACACGACGTTAAAATGACAAGGTACATAAATTATCACTTATGTATGCTGTTGACTGTACCAAGAGTCTCTGAGCTAGCGTAGATGGATGGACAGACAGACGGACATAATATTACAACTGTGGAACCCTAAAAACAAAAAGTCGGTCAACGACCGCGGTCGTTAAGGGACAGTTAGGGGGAATATTTTGGAGATAAAAGAAGATAAGGTGATTTTATGCCGTAAATAATAATATGATACTGTTGCAAATATAGACGTAAACAATAGTAGGTAGGTAGGTAGGGTATTGTTTATTTGGTGGTAATTTTATTCACGAATTATTTTACTAGCAACTCCAAAGAAAAAGAAACAAAAGGTATGCACAAAGGCGAACCCTTTAAGAGGTCTCTTCCAGTTAACCTCTGAGCGATTGAGAGATCATAAGAACAATGGATGGTTTAACGTACAACAATTTAAGATACAAACAGAGTAATAACTAGCTTACTGTCAAATAAAAAACACGGGCAAAATTAGAAATTGGTCCATCCGTTTGTGTCAAACCACATAGGTACACGTATATATACGTTAAAGTCATTACAAACCTTTTTTTAGGGTTTAGGAAATGTGCATTTTTTTTCAAATACCATAACAATGTAATAACCAGGAGTATTCCATTGCATGCAAGAATTTTTCAGTAAAAGCGTTCTACAATTTTCAAGATTGTTTCACCTCAAAATGTTCAAACGCGGTTTCCAGGATATTTCAATAAAGATTTTTATTTAATTTTTTCATCTAATTATTTATAACGAAAGGAAAATGACGGTTATTTTAAATATTTCAACCTTTTGTAAAGGATCTTAAGTAAGGATTACGCCTAATATAAATTAATTGTTCGGAACCGGAGCTATTTATAAGGCTTTTAATTAATTAATCAACTAGAAAATTAAATTAGGTTTTATTTTCTGTCTTTTATAAGTAGATAGAAACAATGGGATTCCGACATTTATATTTTTACATGTTTGTATCAAATAAGTAAGTTGGTAAAATACCTAGAACACATTAGAATTAACGATTATTTGCTAACATACTTCTAAAATAGGTCTAAATCACGTAAAACATTATTTCGAGTTGTGTGATGGTTGGTGGGTATTCAGATAAAACAAAAACCAAAAACAAGTGCGGGTAGTTTCAGAACTCGCACGCAACATAAAAGAGCATCAGCTCTCTTTAGTTTACTCGTGACCATGACCGTTGCAACACTATCGAAGCGTCCAGGTTTAGGGTAAAGTCACCATTGGTCAGCCAGAGACCAGTAGTCGACCTTATATGAGTGCGAAGGGTGGAGAATATATATTTCGTACTCTTCGCACTCATACAAAGTATAGGCAGACGCTGACTTCAGGTCTCTGACTGACCACTGGTGGCTTTACCTTACATAATGTTTTTACGCGATAAAGTCCCGTTTTAGATTTATAACAGAGTATAGGAACGTCGCGGAAATTTTACACAAACAATTTGCGAACAAGTCAAGAAGACAATAAAGCAATGCAAAACAATAACGGTGAACCAGATAATAACACTAGACTTGTTTCAGATACGAAACCTACAAGGCCACGCTCAAGAAGATCCCGGCGACGCGGCTGTCGCGGCTGACGGAGGCGCTCGCCAACTACGACCCGGTGCTCAACGAGTACTTCTTCGACCGCCACCCCGGCGTCTTCGCACAAGTCCTCAACTATTACAGGCAAGTATTGTTCATTATCTTTTCTCCCATCTTCAGCAGTTACACATTTATTTCCTCCTTTATGTCTTCTCCATAGTCTACAACTTAGTCACTACATTGTAAACGAGTACCTAATTCTTTAACTGCCACGCGGTTGACGTCTCCGCAAAAGTCCTCAACTATTACAGGCAAGTATTATTCATTATCTTTTCTCCCATCTTCACAAGTGACACATTTATTACATAGATAGTCGCTGTCCTCCTCATAATCTACAACTTAGTCACTACATTGTAAACGAGTACCTAGTTCTTTAACCGCCACGTGGTTGACGTTTCCGCACAAGTCCTCAACTAGGTGTTTTTTATTGTCTTCTCTCCCATTTTCACCAATGACACATTTATTTCCTCCTTTAAGTCCTCTCCATAATCTACAACTTAGTCATTACATTGTAAACGAGTACCTAGTTCTTTAACCGCCACGCGGTTGACGTCTCCGCAAAAGTCCTCAACTATTACAGGCAAGTATGTTTAATTATAATTATCTTCTCTACCGTCTTAAAAAAGAAAAAACAAATTGCCTACTACGTTTTTTCAACTAGTACCTATTTCTTTGATTTCCACTCTAGCGTCTACTATTACAGTCAAGTACTTTATATTCTCTTCTCTGCCATCTTTAATAAACAGCTACTCAACCAGAACAACATAATCTTTAGTTTAGCAAATGACTTTTTTTGTCAATTTCTTTCCCATACTCATTTTATCACTCCTTGTTTTAACAAAGTGTATTTCGCCAATGTTGATTTTTAGACAATAACCATAGACTTATTAGATAAATAAGTCCATGGATATTACATGCGAGGACAATTGTTCGGTAAAAAAGTATTTACTTCGATGGACTAAACAGACCTACATGGAATTAGCTCTACGCGCTTCTGTCAGGTACTTATCAACTTTATCTACTTGTTCCGCTGCCACCTCTCGACGTCATTGCACAAATGTAACTACAACATGTTTTATGTTAACTCCAAATCAAGTTATGTACTCCGTAATTGTCTTGTATATTACAAGATATTACTATATCAATAATAGCCCGTAAGTGATTAATATATGTGATGTGAATGTACTTATTAATAAATAAATACAACAGGCCATTGGTGTAACTACACTATGTGCTCGTATGACTTCTTCAGAAACTATTTTTCAACCTCTATTCCGCACAAATCCTCAATTATTACGAGCAAGTCTATCTCTCATGTAGCTAAATTATATACAACTGCTAACTTCTTTGATACGTGATTTATGAATGTCTTCTTCAACCGGCATCCGAAGTCTCTTCACAACTCCTTAATTATTACTGTGCAGTTTATTTGTTAGGTACTGCTACTTCTAAGAGACCTTTTAGTTAAGTTATAACATATTTATGCGCAAACATCGGGTCTTCGCACAATTCCTTTACGCTTAGTGTGGCAGTTGCGCAGTTTGTTAGATTTTGTTATTCTCATCACCTTGTAGTTAAGTTACCTCTTTGGTTGCCATGCCTTGGTTTTCGCACAGTCCCCTTGCCGAAAGCAAAGCTCCAATTCTACAGCTACCTAAATTATTAACCGTGGCTATATGTATATCTTCTCTTCAGTCCAAAAACTGCGTATTCCTTTTCTGATTGTGATGTCAAGTCTGAATGAAACCCAAGTTTTCTACGTCTACGTTGAACTTTTTTAATAATTTTAGCAGCACTGTAATATCATCTCAAATGTACAAGAAGCAATAGTTATAGTCCCATATTACTCAACTGCAATAAGATTACGTATTTTCCGCTACAAGAATGTGCTGCAGAACAGACGACGTTTATCGTTTTGTTTGTTTGTTGTGCAATTTGTAAAATAAACACTTGAGTGCAGACTTTTTTTGTTGGACATATGCTGTTGGTGTTATGCACCGTTACAGCTTCGCAGGGCGTTGGGTGGTGAGCCCCAGTGAGGGGACACACCTACCCGGAATTTTGTGCTGTGCCTGAGGCCGGCTGGGGGCCTAATAAGGCATCCGTCACCTTCTGACAGGTAAATATGTATACGTGTCTAAAAGTGACGGATGCCTTATCCACAGTTGGTACGTGATATAGACGCAGCCATACTAGGCTGGCTGAGTAGGATTATGCTCTTGCTTCGCTCCGGTTTTAACAAATAAGAATGGCCTATGTCCATTCGGAATAGTGTACATTTTGAGGTTACGTGGTTCCAGAGATTACTCGTCGGATAGATACAAAACTCAAAATTCGCACTGTCTTCATGACATTAGTATTTATTTAGCTATTCTGCTGCTTTAAAATTATTCTCTGATATAAACGAGAGAAGAAATTAGACAATAAGGAAAGAAACGCCATAAATAAATTGAAATTATAAAAGTTGACCAAACTGACCAGCAATCACTCTTTTATAAAATTGACTTCTAAGATTGTGTTTTTAGTTCATAAACTAAGAAACTGCGGAGCTAATCCAGTAAATCCCCCCCTTCCAAAGTTCCTCTAACTTGGAAAGTTTTTCCTTATACATCATTAGCGGGGTTACACACGTTCAGAGTAATTTGTGGAGAAGAAATACTGCCTCACATATTGCTTGCACGAGAAATGAAAACAGGGGAACTGCCTTTTAATGTTTTTGATGAAGAATATTACGAGGTCTCTTTGAAAAATTTGACCGTATTCAGAGTCAGGTAATAATATGTAAAAAACAAAAGAAGCCAGATGTTGTCGGAATTTCATATCATGACTAGCTGTTCCCGTGTCCACTTCGTTGGGCAAAACATTTTTTTTGAGTTAATAATTTTCCCGCTAATTCCCGTTCCCGTGGGAATTTCGGGAATTCCTTTCTTAGTGCACCTCTACGGTACCTAAGCTACGTCCCTTCCAAATTTCAAGTGCCTACGTTTAGCCGTTTAGGCTGTGCGTTGATATGTCAGTCAGTCAGTCAGTTTCTCCTTTTATAAATATATTTAGATTTTAACACTCTTTTTAACATTATCTTTTGTTCCTTGTCTAAATTATCTACACTAATGTTGTAAAGAGCAAAGATTTGATTGTTCGTTTGCATTGAATATAGGCTCCGAAAACTACTGGACCCCCTTGAAAAATTATTTCACCAATAGAATCCAAAATTATCTCTAATGCACATAGGCTGTGTTTTATTTTTCTGCGCAGACAGAGCAACAGTTAATTACATTATTTTGTACTAGTTGTTACCCGCGACTCCGTCCACGTAGAAGTCGTTTATCGCCATTTCATCAAACTCAAAACTCAAACTGTTCAATTTTCGAATATCAAAAGTATCCCAACAAACAAAAACGTCGCATAAGTCTTGACTTGTACGACATAAAGTTGGATAGCAGTCTTATAATGGTAATGAGATGACTACTAGGTCCTATAGACGTCTTTAATTTAACCTATTAGTCGTGCGACGAATATGTCATAATACACTGGTCTTAGCAACGTCGGTAAGACTAAACTATACGACGTTTTATTACAGTCTTAGCTTAAACGTTTCTACGACAACGCAATTGTCATACTAACGTTATAGTCCATTAAACGATTTGAACTGACTAAATTAGGTGTTTGAAAAACCTTTATATGACATTTATATAACGTAGCATTGTATAGACGTTTTTACAGTGACGTTTATAAAACAACCACTATCTTGTTTTTCTGCGGTTAATAAGCGACTCTTAAATGACTTAGTTGTTTATTTAAAACTTAAATATAACGTTTATTTGCATGATGGCCGTTTAATGTCATTTCCTGACTTTAATCTAACCTGTAGTCGCATTTTAGTCAGGTTTTGACTTTAAAACGTCTAGGCCGCCATTATTTTACGGAACGCTGTATAGAAACTACGAAACATGGAAGCAAAAAATACGTGGAGAAAACTAAAACGTAGTGGAACTTTCAAAAGGAAAGTTAATAGGGATTTCCTGTTATCAAAAAACCCTACCGACCCTAATTATAGCTAGCTGTCATGGCGTATTGCATGGTTTTAAAATAACCTTAATATGACTTTATGTTTTTACAACGTCGTAAAGAGATAAGTGTACGACAAAAGCAACCATTTCCTACATTTTTAGATACAAACATATTTTTATTGATAAAAATATAATGATTTAAACACAAAATTACGAGGGGGCATGAAAATCTGAATAGTATTTACATAGGTATATTATCATAAAACTTCAATTCCCAGTCGAACTAAACGGCATAAGAGACATAAAGTTAGTAAAATATGAAAGTTAAATAACATTCCCCTTTTATTTCCTTGTAACTATTTATTTTGCACTCAAATCTCGAAACACAATCACAAAGTGCCACTGACAAGAAAAATGAATAAGAAGTCTTACAGGTGTTGTGTTCCTTGAGTCAAATAAAACGTTTTAGTCATTCAAAAACACCTGTACGACCACAATACAACAAAAGTGGTAATTCCATAACGTTTATATGACTTTTGAATGACGTTAACGAAGACGGCTTGTGACTTCTGTATGACTATTATACGACAAAGTAGGTCGTATAACTGGGGCCATTTTCGCGTTTAGTAAACGTTATTAAAACATTAGTATGACTTAGCTGGGCCAATTTCAACATTTCTGATTTTAGTCTCATTTCGGTGTAATTTTTAAGTTTTGTGTATTTTTGAACGTTTATAATTTTAAACTACGCATTGTAATATGTTCTAGACGTGGTGTTAAGGGACAGGCAATATCATAAATAGTTTATGAGATATACGATATATAATATTTGATGTAACTACGGAATGATAAATACACACCGAAATGATAAAATGTACCCACCGAAGTGATAAATAACCACTGGAATGATAGAAACGACCCACGTAAATGAAATCTAAACCACCGGAATGAAAAAAGACAATAATTATCACTTTTTATTTGAGTAAAAATGACATAAATTAACTAACATAATTACAAATCCTTATTTGAGTAAAAATTAGGTAATGTTACTAATAATTATCATAATTATTAGTCTTAATTTAAGTAAAAATGATATTAATGTTTAAATAGGTAATTATCATAATTATAAGTCTTTGTTTAAATATAAATGTCATTTATATTTATGTTTTAAAACAATTCGATTATAAAATTAACATTTTTGTCATTCAAAAAAATTACTTTACATATTTTTTTTAATAATGTACCGGATTGATTTGTACATTTCTTTAATTTGGTTTTCAAAAATGTTCTAAATATTGTGATTTTGTTATGATAATAAACTAGTTATACACTTGTAAAAAATAACAATCTTCTATGTAAATCTAATAAGAACAGTTTAGATCACTTAACACTTAATAATTAGTGCGACATAAGGACAGCCTCAAAAATATATGAAATACCTTGAAAACTTTTAGTCAAAAATGTAACATTATGAATATTATGATAACGTTAATTTACACATCCTAGATCTTATAAAAAAAACGTTATATTGATATAAATTTAAACCTTTTAGAGATTTTTAAACTGAATATCTCGTCTATTCTTATTACTTAGCATTGCCTTTTATTATTATAATTAAATTGAAAAATTAATCTGTAACAAATCTTTTTTTTCCATCGGTCAGAACTTTCTTCATTATAATATAATCTTAGTAGTATTCTAGAAATAATCAAAACACGATATCGTTGATCACCGGGTTGTTGACTTAACAAACAAATTTAACAAACAAATTATGCACAAAATAACTGACATTCGGTTATCATCATTTAGTTATAAACCATAAAAAACACCAACATCATTAACGCATTAGAATAAACGGCATAATGTGTTTTTGTTAACAATAAAAATTATTTACGTTTAAACGTTTATAATGTTTATACATTTGCTTTAACTTCATAAAATTTAATAATTAAAATTGATAATTATTTGGATAACTAAGTAAGGCTACTTTTGTATCATGCCGGTGTTGCTTATCATTCCTGTGGGTATTTCATACACCGGAAACATCGGAATGAGAGCAACGGAATGATAAAATCTGTACAAAAATATTAAAAAAAAAAAACGGAGGCTTGTTTCTTTAAACTAACGTTACTCCCGAAGTAAGAAACATGACGTACGTGTTATACATAAATCTAAACCCAAACAAACAAAAACTACAAAAAACAAATCAACCATCGGAATGAGGATTTTTTTGTCCCCACCCCACCGGAAGCAAGAACTTACCTTAATATTGGATCGCCAGAAACGCGCACAGCACAACCGCTAGCACCAAACTCTTGCGCGTGACTAACTCTACGAGTGCGCGGGAGGTGGGGGGCGTACATATTGAAGCTTAGCAGATATAAGGCACAGAATATTTGACGGTGGTAATGATAACGCTTCTCCGGACAAACGTATTTCCTCGTACCCGACGGTATGTGTAATAGTAAAAAAAAAGTAAGGGCTTCTTTTTGTACACTAACTATTTAGTATTTAAAAAATGGTGAACGTTTTTCATAATCATTAATGGTATTCGAGTTATTCCACGTTTTGCAATCACAACTGGGTAGCGGACAGCCCACTGTGATGAGAAAAGAGGTCTTATTTAATTTTTTTTAGTTATTATTTCTATTAATATTTTAATTCTACTTATTGCCCGAAATAGGCAACTGCGTGAAGTATTCAGAAAAAAATAACAGTATAATATTTAAACTTAGTTCACCCCTGTTTTCAGCACCGCCAGCTTAATTTATTGCTTGGGAAATTGACCCGGCTATTACGATAAAAGGTATTAAGATAACGTTTGCTAAACTTTTGAACGACGTTAAATTGTTAGTTGGGATCCTATGTGCTATTCCAAACTATAATCTATATCTGTACCAAATTTCATTTAGATCCGTTTAGCAGTTGTGGCTTGATTTTGTGACAAACATACATCCAACAAAACTTTTGCATTTATTAGTAGGTAGATAAGATATGGCCAAGTGTATTGTAGTGTGTATTTTTTTTATTATGATTAACTTCCTCGTTTATAAATGACATTCTTAAACCTCTTCATCATGACTTTCAAAGTTAATTTAAATACTTGCTAAATGAAACAACTTCAGTATAAAAAGGACCTATTAACTTAAGTGATTGTATTACTTAAAAAGCGTTTCATCTCCAATAACGCGGTGGTCTGAAACATTTTTACACAATCACAAATCCCCCTCGTAAATCAGTGTCAGGGAAATATAACATGGCTTTTTAAGGGGAAAGGGGAAAAAGGCTCGTCTAAATGCGTTGACGGGGTAAAGTGAAAAATAGCCACAGTCATCCAGGGGCGTTTGTCAAAAGCTCACTAGAAATTAAATTTTTAGACTGGTTAGTATTTTACTAGATTTAACATATTTTAGAATATTTTACTAGCAACTTAAATTATCCTAAGTTAGTGTTAATTCAGGGTATAAGCAGTAACGTACAACGGGGTGAGTAGGGATTAAGGAGGTGAATAATGGACAGTAAAGTTACGTCTGTTGGAAATAATTTCATTCTTATAATTAATAACATATGCTTAATTTTAGGCTGTGTTTCTACTCACCCCGTTTTACGGTATTCCAAATCCATCCAGCTGTTCCAGTGTGAACTAGTAAAAAATTACTAGTTCTTAGTAATTTTGTGATAATGCCCATTTTTTTTTTATTGCCTCCTATAAAAAGCTTCTTTTGCTCCTTACTAGGAAATGATGGCATTTGCTATTACTAATTAAAAAGGTTTATTCCTAGGCACAATAATATAAATATCTCATTTATGACCATTCTATTTTGAACTAGCAAAGTGGGCAAACAGGTGTTATGTTTAATAGGAAGTTAAATCACATATTGCGTAGAAAATGAGTTGTGTTTACAACATTCAATTCAATTCATTTTATTTATTGTTATCACATAGGGTAAAGTCACCAGTGGTCAGCCAGAGACCTGAAGTTGGCCTCGGCCACTTTGTATTAGTGGGAAGATTACGAAAGATATATTCCCCACTCTTCGTACTCTTCGACCACTGGTGACTTTACCCTGCCTGCATTTCAAACTTAATAATACTGTAGTCTAAAATACTAACATTATTTAATTTAATTATTGAGTAAGTATTTTACTTTCCAAAAAGACAAGAGTACACAGTTTTGAGATTGCATTCTTAAAATTGAAAATATCTCTATCTATTGGCCAAGTATTTAGTCAAATCATAATACTCGCTTGCCATCTCAATTTAAACAAAGGGCTACCCGCTTAAGTCATCTTAGTGAAAAGCATGGGATTTTGTTTCGGTATTGATTCTTGGTTATGATTCCAGACCAGTATTATTTACAAAATTGGTATGACCAATCAAAAAATACCTGTAACGATTTTATGTCCAATCGGTCAAATTTTCATGTCATTAGTAGGTATAATAATCTTTAAAGAATAAGCATTTATATTAATCCATATTTAATCCATATTATTCATTAATATTGATGGAGATTATGGACGAGATCCACGCGTCTCATCCTTTCATCCGATTATGAATGCTAAATGCCAGTAAGCGGGTACAATATTAACATACATATTTACGAAATGTCTTTGGTAATATTTATTAAAAGCTAAGCTCACACTTTATTCAATAATGATTTATTATCAAATTGTAGATTGTTAACCGAGGGATGAAAGTGATCTATAGCAGCCCGAGATATTTAGGCTGCACGAGCGACAGCGAATGCGCCTATAGTTCGAGGGTGCAATTGATACTTTCACCGGAGTTAAACACACTTCAAAAAAAGTTCTTTGTAACTTTTTTGGAAAAAAATATAACGTCAAATACCAAGAGTGCATAAGCATTAAAAGTACGTTGCTGTGACGTGTGGGAGACATCCGCGCGCACCGCCTGCGATCTAAGTTGCGCTACGCTCCTCCTAATTACCGCTGCGCTCCTGGTACTTTATTTTAACATGCAATTAGTTTTCTTCCTTAGGGTGGACATATATCACTTTCAACCCGGTTGTACAATAAACAATGGCTTAGGTACTTATCTGAGTATGAGATACAAAAAATATAAAGATAACGATGTTTATTCGGTAAGTCTTTCGCATGCGCACTTTTACACGTCAAAAATCCAAGACCACTTCCCAAGAGGTGACCACCACTGAAACGCGACGCAAGAAACTCAACAGTCAGTTATTCTATTAAATTAGTAGGTGAGGCCCACTGTACTTAAACCAAGGACATTGTTGTAGATGAAAATTTTAATCTAACAGCAAGAAAATAAAGTTCAAGTACTTCTTTCCTCTTATACGATATAAAAAAAAGTGTTATAAAATAAAAATATTAATCTACTCACTAAAATATAGTTTAAACTACATTTCTTTGACTATGTGTTTTCGAAGCATACCGTGTCCTCATGATCATGAAGATAGAGGCAATATAGTTTTGTAAAATTACAAAGTTTAACAACGTAATAAGTTTTATTATTAACCTAATTTAATTTTTAATATACTTACTTACAAGAATGTCTTTTTTCCGCGTAATGAATAACGTTTCACAAAAAACTATTTCTTTTATCCTCACCAGACATGATACCAAATGTTTTTCCTCAAGAAACTTTTTTAGCCTCCCGAATCTTAACATCGTTTGTAAATTGCGTTACGTGTATTTTTATTAAATTTTCCTCGACGAAGCTTGATCATAACAAGATCGCTTTTTCTTCTTTTTGATAGTGATAATACGTCATTAAAATGGGGGAAAAAATATCGATTATGAACAATTATAAGGGTTTACCTATAGTTCATGTATTTTAGGATGAGAAACCACAATAACATTATATTGCGTTTGGTCAACTATTTATTACCTAGCAAATAGTACAGTACAATAGTCTGGGAGCCGCAAAATAAAATTGTCTTAATGTCACTTTATTTGCGTGTCGTCAATTGTTACTCTAGTACAAATTGTAAAGAGATTACAGTTCACGAGCCGCAATATAATGTTGTTGTGGTTTCTCATTCTAAATTAAATGAAGTATTATATAGTGCGTACCACGCAGTTTGCAAATACGTTCATTGGCACTAACCTCGGATTTGGGTTTTGGCAGGCAAACGGATAGACAGCTAAGTATTCGGTACGAAACCCATTTTTTTAAATATAGAGTTAAACAGAAATTCTGCCCAAATTTTTATTTGATTCAAATATCTGTAATAATGACGTAACCACGGTTTATGATAACCAGTTTAATTAAAGATTTACTGTCTTTATTTTATCGTGCTTGAAGGAAGCACCTTTTGAAAAGAGAATTCTAAAGTTGAATTAAAAGTAATATTATGGCCAAATTAAAGGATTTTTTATATGTTAACTAAGCCCGATGAGATTTTGGCCATTATAAATTTGGAGTAAATTTAAATTTGCGTATAAAGTAAATGTAGTCTAATACGAATTTATTAATTCAGATCTTGATCAAATTGTACGTAAGCTTCAAAGTGCCGGTTTTACGATAGGCCATATTTTCAGGTAGGCTGCTTTTACGATTGGTCATATTTCTGAGTGTACGTAAATACAAATGGACATGTTCTTTTCGACCTATATCTAATTTGTTCATTATGTAAAGGACACGATCCCATTTTAGACGTTATTTATGTTAGAGAATTTTCGTTGGCGATCTATTTCAAATTTCGTATCGTTCTGGTTAGACTAGGGCATTCATTCGGCCATTTCGAAAAATCAATTCGAAATTTCAAAGGCAGCTAATCCATACAAAATCAACGACCCTACCACACACGTTCAGTAACATTCCATACGTTTTTTTCTGATCTGAAATTCCGTATGCTAGCCTGTGCATTCGGTCTTCCATAGATTTGGTATGGGTCACATTCACATGATACATTCGTAAATTCCGTACGGAGCGCGATCAGGGTAGTGATTCTGCAGCACGATGGGTCGAACGTATAAGGCTGCTTAATTGAAAATGCACGCGCTACAATGTGTTTTGTTCGCACTGACGGGACTACTTAATCTCGCCGCTTGGATATCACTCGACAGTCCGCACGACCGGCGTTGTTTACAGAATCACTACCCAGTTTACGTCGCTCGATGCAATCGCGATCAGAAAATCTTCATCGAAGTCCATATTAGTTGCCAGAATGTCAGAACTCGATAGCTTCTCTCAACTGAGGTTTGTTATTCTGAACGAGGGAATTCCCGTTTAGGGAATCTCTAATCGATTATCCGCAACGAACTTACGAATCTATGTGGCCGACTTAATGTCAAATGTAACGTAGGCCAAGTAAGATATGGAGAACGGAAACATAACCTTAACATGACATTCGACCAATAACTCTGCCGAAAAAGGTTTTTTGGGCTACCGACATGTCGAAGCAACGTCAAAAGTTCAAGTGAAAAGTTGATCATCGGACAAACAAAAGTTATTTATTCGAAAAGTTTTCGGAGAAATTAAATTCGGATAAGTAATAGTGGAAGTGAAAGAATACCATCTTGAAGCCAATGCTGTTTATCCATGGTGGGTTATTATGACATAGCTATGCAGTTCCAAAAACGAGAGAAAGAGACAGAACTATGTAGCTATAGCGTTATCCTTTTCGCTCGCCGTAAAATGAACTGCTTTGCCATGTCGTAATAACTACCCAGTAGGTCCTACCTAGTAAAAACGGTACCTGTTAAACTGATATAGATAGCAAGTTGTTTTGTTTTTACAAAATATGCCTAACAATAAAAAACTATGCGATTGTTTTTACGTATTCTATTTCTATTCTTTACTCGACTTTCAACATAATTGAATTCCTAACTTGTTTACCTACCTCTACTATAATATATAATGACATGTCATAAAGTTTTAAGTGGAAAATAAATTTTATGACCTCGCTAACGCAGTTGAAGCGATACCGTTCAACAAAGGCAATAAATATAAAGTTAGGTTATGACCTACTAGTTTGCGGTTGAAGTTTGTTAACCATACTATTCCCTCGAGAACTGTTAAATATCTATCTCTGTACAGACGACTGAAATGTATGTATTTCAATAGAATAAGGTGCAAAAGTGGATTCATATCTTTGTAGACGACTGTCCCCCCTAAACACACTGTCAGTTAGAAATTTTGACGAGGCGCTGCTGCTGGCTTAGTTTGTATTGCCTACGAAGCTAGCGGTCCTGGGTTCGAATCCCGGTAAGGGCAGATATATTTGGTGATGAGTGCGAATATTTGTTCTGTGTATTTAAGTATATATTTATCTTTATGACTATTTGTATCGTTGTCTAGTACCCACAGTACAAGCCAAGCGTAGTTTGGGACTAGGCTAATTGGTGTGACATTGTCACCTGATTTTTATTTATTTATTTAATTGGTTTTAACGTTAAATTGTGAAGAAGAAACTACCAAACAATTATTTTTTTGTGTTGTCATTTTGACTTTTACTATTTTTATTATTATGATTTAATTCTATTTCTGACGAACTCAATGTAACTGCATATAATTTGACATGTAATGTAATTTATACTGTGTTATATTGAGTAGTAAAATCTTATATCTGAAATCTGAAATCTATTTAATCTGTTTAAGTAACGATAAATTTTTGTACACAAAGTTACAATGTGAAATTGTTTTAGCGATATGTGCCTACTTGACCCTCCACGGATCCTTTACTGAGTAAACTTTCTCAACCCTCAGGGTAAACTATGAAGATGGGATATTATGTATGTGACAGTAAAATTAATGTCAACAGTGGGATAAAATGAGGCAAAAGCGTTCGTTTATAAGAATACTAGCGATCCGCCCTCGCTTTACTTCAGTTTATGTGAGTTTTGTGTAACACCCGTGCATAAAACAGAATTTATTATTATATAACCTTCCTCTTGAATCACTCTATCTTTTAACATAACCGCATTAAAATCCGTTGCGTAGTTTTAAAGATCTCATACATAGGGACAGACAGACAGCGACTTTGTTTTATACTACGTAGGGACACATTATAACAATTATAGTAGGTACTTACAGTGATTACGTAAGAGAAAAATGGCGCACTCTGAAGACATTCACTTAGCAGAGGTTGCTTAATGAATAAAAAAGAAAAAAACCGTCTGAAAAAGAAGGAGCCCAACGAAAATAGATAATTGCATTAGGCCGATACGTTAACTGAAGAGAGATCGCGTTAACCACCATTCTAGTCGATAGAAAGCTTTTTTTTATCTTGACAATGACATGTCACAGGTGAAAATTCCGTATACATTGCAAAGTCAACACGCTTATGCATCACTGGGTTCCATATAAGATGCGCCGTGTTCACTGAAATGTCCCCTGCGAAATATGGTGGTAAACAGTCACCGTTGCCTATAAACATCAGTAATGCCAGAGGCCCAGCGAAGTCTGCTTGCTTTAAGTTAATACTCTTTTGAAGCCAGGTCTAAAGGAGGACATTATCATAGTGCTAACTGCTGAGGAAACACCGTGGAGGGAAGCTCAGTCTATAGTTTTAAGGTGCGAGGGATTAAAAATAAAAGTAAGAAGCGTTTGTATCTGAGTTAGGCCTACAGCGGTTAATAAGTTTCAATAAATTTGGGATAAGCTTTTGTTGCCCAGTTTTGTTTTTATGCACAGTCGTCATCTACTTGTCAAGACGATTCTAACAAGCCCTAACACGACGGGTTTATCATGTGTAATTTAGGAGTTCCTATGGCCACCCTAAGTTTCCATCATCAGATCAGCTCGGTGGTACTATATTTTTGTATTGTCATCAGAGCTAAAGGCGTATGCACATTTTCAGTTTCATCGGAAACCACGAGAAGTGGGTCAAAGGATGATGGGCAGTTTTGTATGGACACTGGCCTAAAAACCAATAATGACAAGCCATATGCCATTTTAAAGGTTTTTTCATATTCCACAACTTTTTGTATGGCGGCAAATCTTAAAACACTGTGTGAAATATTAAAAAATCTGGAACATCGAGACGCCTACATAGACGACTTTAGCATAATTACTTTGAAAAACCGCTGTCTTTGCATGGCGATATCTTTTTCCTCACAAAGATTTCGAACCACCTGCCATAGTAATAATTTTACAACTTAGAATTTGCTATTCGGGGACATATCGTTTGTCCTTATTGGTCATTAGGCCAACTAGCCCACGCTCCTTTAACTTGTTAGATTTGACCCTTACATACACATACATTGCAAGTTAAATAAAAGCTTGTAAAAAGTTTTAGCTTAATCGAATGTGACAGCTCTGCAGATAACGCTTCTTTACTTCTCGTAATACACGCATCAAAAATTCATTTGTTTTGCAATAACCGGATGATCTTTGAAATAAGACTTAAGTGTTTATTATTACCATTATTGGTGCCTGGCAGTTTAAGTACCAATTTCACCTGATGTTAAATTTAATCAATGTTAATCGACTGTTAGTTCATACATTTTGACAGCTGTTAACGCTCAAATCGTCTGTTAAGTAGTTTTTTTTTGGTATACGAGGCATAGTAGCAGACGGATCGCCTGATAGTAAGCGATTGCTGTCACCCATAGACACCTGCAACACTAGAGGAGTCACAGGTGCGTTGCCGGCCTTTCAAATTATAGTACGCTCTTTTCTTGAAGGTTCGAAGGTCGTAAAGGTCCGGAAATACCGCAGGCGACAGACCATTCCACAGTTTAGTTGTGCGAGGCAAGAAATTCCGGGTGAAACACATAGTTACTAAAGTGTCGAACACTGTTCTCATCAACCTACTCGTATTCAGCTTTGTTCTTCCGAATTATAGCAATTATTTTCTTGATCAGTTAAAAGTGTCCACTTTGGTACTGTTACCCTAAATAGGTAAGTACCTATGTAGGAAGGCAGTACGTACATTGAATAAATATAAAATTGATGTAAAAAAAATATATCTTTGGATATTTTTGAAGTAAGGCCGCGAAGAATCGTCTTATAACACAAAAAGTAAAATAAAATGACCTTGTTTAAATCAATATGGTTTCGGAAATGAAATAGTATAATAGTAGTAAGACTCAAAATAGAAATCGCACGCAGAATCGTATTATTATAATAAAATTAACTACAACTAAACCCGGTAGTTTATTCGTTCTTTCCCAAGGTTTTTACGTCTGTTTTATCGGTTTTATGTTCTGTTTACTCCGATATCTTTCACGGCAGTTACACTGTTTTACTATTGAACGTAAATACTCGTTTTCCGGTCAAGAGCAAGCAAAAAAGTCACTTACAATAATTTTTATTCATAGGAGATTTTTCTTAGTAGACTTGAAAAATTGGAAAAATTGGAATTGGGTGGAATTGTAAAAAGCCAAAACATGTTATAGACAGATCGTAATGATTGTAAAAAATAGAAAAAAAACTTGATTTTTCCAGTCAATGTTGGCCATATTAATGTCGTAATTTATATCTTGCAAAAAGTTAATGTAAATCTAAATATGCACCTATACAGTGAAAAATAATTGTGTAGGTTTACAGGATTTTACCCAACTGCTTTTTTCGGGTGTGTGTGTGTAACCTTGTGGCCAGTATTTAGGGTTCCGTATCCAAAGGGTAAAAACGGGACCATATTACTAAGACTCCACTCCGTCTATCTGTCTGTCACCAGTCTGTATCTCATGAACCGTGATAGCTAGACTTTTTTTTTTTACAGATGATGTATTTTTGTTACCGCTTTAATAATAAATACTAAAAAGAGAATAAAATTAATATTTAAGTCCCATACAACAAACGTGATATTTTGCCGTTTCTGCTCGATATTAATAACGGCAACTGGTATAGTGTCCAATGTTCCATAGATGGTACGGAACCCTTCGTGCGCGAGTCCGACTTGCACTTGGCCGATTTTTTTATTGTGACTTGTTTGCTTTCTCTATGTGATATTTTTTTTTAGGTAGATTCAGGAATGACTATTGACAACCCTGATTCTAACAACAATACTTGGAAATAAAAATACACGCTTAAAAATATCACTGAATTTATTAGCTAAGTGCTTGCTCTCTTTCCTATTTTATTTTAAGAAAATTGGCTTTTCAGTTCAAATTCACTTTTGTGATACGTGTGTCGTTTCTTCGTTGGTTTCAATTTGTTTCTAAACAATAAGAAAACGAAAACTCCAATCGATAAAAAACAATGATATCGTTCTTAATTGGAAACCCATATAACGTAACCCATCAATTTATCAAAGGGCATTGGGTAAATTTGTTTGACAAATATTTTTTTTTTTTCAGCGGCCACTGATGAATTTTACATAGTTATTTAGACGACGTCGAAATACACATAGATATATATATATATATAATTTATGGCATTTAACAATATCGGAACCGAGATAGATATTTAAGATTTAGAAAGGTGTTCAGTTTTTGCCTGGGTAAGAATATTAAATATCTCGGCTCCGATGCACTTAAGAGTATTACATTAATTACATAACAAAACATGTTTATTTTTATTTATTCAATAATTATTTTTCACTTTAACAAATGGCCGCTCGCCTTGAAAATGTTTGAATTTTACATGACAACACTTTTATCCGAACCCCTTTAAATTCATCTGTTGTATCATTCCGTCGATTTTCATTTCATCGAATGCTATTTTCTCCTGAAACCATGATGTTTTCAGGATATCTTAAAGATTCAGTATATAGGTTTGGTTATATTAAACTAGTGACTTCAAAAAAAATAGTACTTGTGGGTGGAGAAATGCCTTTTAATGAAATGAAAATTCAGCGGAATACGTTCATTGAGAGGGGGTTTGCAAATTAATAGTTACCCCATTGTAATATAATTAGTTAACAAATGTAAGTCTTAACAATAAATCCCCAGCATAAATTAGATACAATATAGGCTTATTTCAGTAATTACGAATCATGGGCCAATTACGGATTTTCATCATTTTGACAAAATAATAATTCCAAGGGCTATTTAATTTTTCATTACCTTACCATTTACCATTAAAATAATGCGTCATATAAAATTTGTTCTCAACCTTTTCTCTTCAAATTAAAACCCTATGTTAAAGAGACAGTTTAGTGACTCGTTACAAACTAACTAATTTGCATTCTTAATTTTATGTACCCTTAAAAAGCTTTAAAATAAGACCGAGTACAGTGCAAAAGCTCTTAAAAGAATCTGTAGGTTTGTAAAGTTCGCCTTATAAGTAGCTGCACACTTTAGTACCTTGTTGATTTAACGCCTTTGAAACATTATTACAGTACTTCAAACATGAAGTAACAATGACAAGACCCTAAACTGTGCAATCGTAAGATGCGACTAAGGGAACTAACTATTTTATAGATAGCTACCCCAGCTGACAACTGATATCTCATTAACGGCCCACATGTACGTATGAATATAATAGGGATGCAACTATAAAAGGGATTCCACTGATCCCTTTAAGAGTATGTTTATTAGTAATTATTACGATAGTTCGACAGTTCCTGATGGAAAAGATATAAACTACTTCATCGCAGACGGAGTCATAAGCTATAACTAGTAAACATGTGATGGATAACCACAGATTACCAAACATGACTATCTTATTTCGCGCCCCGCCGTCAAAAGAAAACTTCCCGGCTCTTGTTTTAAACAGTGTTATCTTGAAACATGCCGGTTATCATTCCGTTTCGCGTGATAAATGGGCCAGGGTGGCCATGCTGTCGGATGGGGGACGGATAATTGAATTACGTTGACATTACGAGTATTATGGGCGGTAAATTAAAACCTTGAAAAATCTGAATATGCGGGGGATTCTGATGGCCCGGGGGGTTATTATTGCATAGATATTCCGTTCAGTTTCCGCCGAGAGAATGTGACAGAGCTATACAACCGCTATAGCTCTGTCCTTTACGCTCGTCGTAAAATGAACTACAAAGCCATAATAACCCCGCATTTCATTTTTAATGAGGATTTAAATTTTTTTGGGAAAATGCAGCAAGAGATTGCTACTTGAGATCAGATTTAATCTAACATTATAGTAAATAGTTGAGTTATGTATATAAGGGAGCTTAAGGTTTAATTTTAAACTGTAGGATAGAATCAGCACAATGAGCGCCCCAGAGTAACAGTCGGACTGACAGGCTGAGAGAGACGCAGCTATTTGTTAGAATAAGTAAGTTATATATCTCTGGGGCTCTACTAGATACGGTAAAATAATATTGCTTTTGACGTGTTATCGTTTTGTTTTTAACTTAGATGTCATTAATTTCAAGTAAATAAGAGACATCGTCACGTTGACGTTACGATAGTTCGTCAAAATCAATATTGTTGAATAGAGGCTTTGTGGCATACGATAGACTGACAGGCCTAAATCGGCCGATGGACTGTGAAGCCGCAAACGGCGCGTTCCAAAACGAATGAATAACGACAAAAAGCAAGCTTAAAAAATCCCGACTGTTGTTGCTGACCAACTTTAAGTCGTTATAAATCCTAAATAATCGTTCAAAATGAAAAATGATTCAAGAAACCTAAGATGATTTTCAAACACCTATTGAATGGTACCCCATTTGCCATCGCTCGTCGACTTTTTTTTTCTTTTTTACAATTAGGCGTCTAGCCGCCGCCATATTTAATTTTAATTACTATTGTATCTTTAGTGACACTCACAAGATAAGAATAATCGATTGTTATAAGAATCATCAAAATCGGTCCATGCGTTTAGTTTCTAGAGCGCCAAGGGAACAAACATACATGTATAGGCTGTAACGAGGTGTATCTACCTTTTCTTTTATATTTCACCTCGTTCAGTTAAAATGATTCTGGCATTCACCTATATGGCTATTTTTAATCAAAATTCTAAATTTGAGTTCATTCAAAATCTACGTTCGCCTGGACACAACGACTGATCAGTTGCTCACGAGTTTCCAAGCTATGAACAAGTTCCAATCGTAATTAAAATGTTATAAATCAAGTCAATTACATAAATATTTAAAAAGTGAAGTAAATTATATAAAGTTCCTTCATCTAAATAACCCTGTTAACCCTGTTTATGGCACTTATTGTAAGTTTATACCTTTTATATCTAAGACCATTTTAAATTCATCTTACCACAGTTTTATTTTATTCTAAGTTTTCCTTTGTTGTTGTCCTCAGGTGCCTTATTTTTTTATTATAATTACTAGAGGCCTTTTTTAATAAATAACCCTGCCCTGGACTCCTGGTGTTCCTTATTACCATCCCCGTTCCTGTACCTGATCCAGGATCCCGCGACATTACCTGATCCGGCATCCTGTGACACTGGCGCTCAACGTTCCCGAACCCCACCCAGATCCACCACCAGCGACGCCGAAACCGAACAAAAATAAATATATTTTTTTTAAATAATTTTATACTCCTATTGTAATAGTTAGATATAATTATTTTATTTTATTTTCAAAATTCAAATTGGTTATAGTCAACCGATCCAAATTTCGATCATCCCTCTCGGCCTAACTACTTTTATTTAATAATATATTTTTTACCACTCCCTAACCACCCCAGGTATATTATTTACAATAATAATTAATTTTAATTAAGTTCTAGTTAGTTTAATAAACACATTACCATCCTTCTTCAGCAGTCGGGTAAAAAGTGTTTCTAAAGCGTTTCAAAAGCGTTTTTTGTATGGGAACGCGCTGCATCGCACCGCACCGAACAGGGCATCTATTCAACAATATTGCTTTTGAAGTATTATCGTAACGGTGAATCAGTGTTGAACACAAGCCTACTTTTGAACATTTTCAATTCAGCCACTGGTCAACATCATATCGTCCCTTTACTTAACCTCGTTTCTGATCGAATAATTAGATAGGAAAAGCACTTGTATTCCCTAAACAATAAAGACTTTCCTATTTAACTATTCGATCAGATACGAGGGTGAGGAATTAAAGGGACAGTACACTACTACTAATACTGCCCTGAAAAGCCAATAACCAGTATCTTAAATTCAATCACCAAAACAGAGTCAATTCTATATCGTTAATAGGGTATTTGACAAGAGTGAAATTAAATTGGTTTTTCATTAACAACATATAAACATTATAAAAATAGTAGGAAAACATCAATCTTTTATTTATGTTTGCTATTTTAGGATTTTTAAATTCATAAAATCCAAC
The DNA here is from genome assembly GCA_963966035.1 of Acleris laterana. NCBI lineage: Eukaryota > Metazoa > Arthropoda > Insecta > Lepidoptera > Tortricidae > Acleris > Acleris laterana. The sequence goes on from OZ014451.1 coordinate 3,333,099, forward strand.
ATTAAGGACGCTCTGTTTGATTGTGACGTCACAAGATAGTAATCCCTATAAATTCCATAGTAACGGAGCGTTTTTGATGTTTTAAAAAGAAGCTGATTTGACTTTTGTCAAATACCGTATTATAAGGTTTATATTACTACAAGGGTTTATCTTGGTTACAGCGTTTTTGCTTAGGACGGCAGAATACTACGACTATCCTGAAGATCCCTAGCGTGTGGTCACCCGAGACATTTGCTAAATCTACGTAACGCATCGTTAAAAGTGATTGATTGCGTTTCAGTTTTCGTGTAAAGCACGCAATTTATTTGTGTTAGTCAACTGTTACTAACTGTGAATAATGCTTAGTGCTTTTTAGGTCTTTACAGGCTCTATACTTAGTCACCAGGTTTAGACCTTTTTTTATAAGAGTCGAACTCTGGCAGCGGGAGTTCCGTACCGTCGCACAGAACACACGTTTACACGTATGTAAACAAACTCTTTATTGTACAAAGACGAAGACATTCAAATACACTATTTACAAAAATGGTATGTACAACGACCAAGTTATCCCTTTAAGGGATCTCTTCCAGCGAACCTTTGTATTCCGCACATTTGTGTTTAGCGCTTGGCCATTTTTTTTGCAATTATTGTTTTTTTTTTCCGGATTTGTTCAAAATATAATCATACTAGATTTGACGTTTGTATTTACCGTTTTAACGAATTAACAAAAATAAATACGGCGTCAATACGACGACTCCTATAGTATTATTTTGTCAGTTGATTTGTCGTAACAACACATATACTGAAAAAAGAAATCAACCCACGGTCTATTATTATTCAAAAGATAAAGAAAATAAGAAACATTTAATAAAGCAAAAAAAACCTGTATTTCATTAATATATTCACATACTCTAAGTAATATGCGCCAATACCCATAAATCTACAACTCCTTTCCTCTTTGTGATTTCCTCATCTGTAAATGCCATTGCCTCACAGCCATCATATTATAAGCGTCAGGTGTATGACAAGACATTGTATTTGAAAATTTCCTTCATCTTGTCTCTTTCACTCTTGAGTTGTAACAATACCATTGAAAAGAGATAGATTTACGTTTCACGGAGATGGAAAGGGGACACGTTAAATATACAGGGAGTACTCAAGAACCATTTCTTATTCGTTATGAATTATACATTGGACGTTCATTGATACAAATTTAGGATGTCTCGAGCTCTTAACTTTCATACCTACAATTAGAATTTGCTATGAAGTCAGGATTGATCTTTAATAATGTATCCGTCCTCTTTGAAATAGATGCTGTTTTAAGACTGCACTGAGCAAACGTCGAGCGTCCAGTGGCGGGCGCCACTGGACGCTCGACCCACACATTTACTTTTATTGTGTTTTCTAATTAACTAAATTTCCTTACAAACAGACGATACGTTTCTGTAGCGCAAGTAAAAACACAATTTATGGGATACGCAACAAACTTGAATAACAATTACCCTTTGAGTAGTTAGCTTAACGGGAAAAGGTGGCCACTTTTTCCGTTAAGTTGATAACTCGAAGGTGAATTGTTATTAAACTGTGTGATATAGCCTATAAGTTGTGTTTTAATTTGTAGTACAAAAATCTATCGACCAATTTCAAGAAAATACTTTAGTTTATTAGAAAACACAATAATAGTAATGGAGGCGCCACTGTACATCCGGCGTACGCTCGGCGCAGTCTTAATATAGTTGAATAATTACTTTGTTATAAATTTAACTCTTTTGTTCGTCTTTGTATCTATCAGTCTCTATTACAATTTGTCTTTTAAGGGTTTCATAGGTACAATTTGTCTTTTAAGGGTTTCATTTTTTCTTTTAAGGGTTTCATAGGCAACAAGGAACCCTTACAGATTCGCCATACACAAATAAAATAGTACATTGTGTATTAAGGGTGGTAAAGAAATAATTACAAACGAGAGTCTGTTAGAAGCCCGAAGCCGTAGGCTGAGGGCTTTAATGACTCGAGCTTTGTATTTCCTTTACCACCCGTGTAACATACAATGTTTTTCATCACAATTGCGAGGAAATGAAATAAAATCAGACAAAAGATCATATTTTTAACCTATTAGCGGCAGACTACATCATTGTCTGTGACTTACCACAGATAATGTCAAACGTGTTCGGAGTCCGATTCTAGTGACATATGAGATCAATAGTTTGTTATGCGAGATTGTTAGGAAATAGTATTCAACTGACATTTCATCTCGAATGAAACTTCATATCGAATGGCACAAGAATTGGGGTCCTGACGTATTGTGATAGTTTGAGTCCACGTATAATATTTAAAAAAAAGCTATTACGCACTTAAGTAACGTAATGGTAAAAAAAAGGCCCGCGGGTATTATTTTGGATTTACGGTCGATTTTTCTAGCGTTAGGACACTCTTTACGAGCAAGTGTGATGAAAAATAAAATAAGGATTTAAGTTGAGGCTTTAACTGTTCTTAACATGTTTTTTTTAAACGGCCCCATTACGTATTTTTTTAAACTTTATTAAGTTATCTTGCTTCCTCATAAAACCGAGAGGCCTTTCAAAATGTCGTATTATAAAATTTTACCACCGTAGTAAGAGACATTTTAGGCACAATTTATTGTTCCATTTTCAATCTTGTGTATGAAAGATAGCCACTAAGGTACGACATCGTCATTAACCGACTTTGAGTGCGGTCGTAAAAGAAGTTTGACAGAAGCCTTATTAAATACCTCTTTGCTTTACAAGGGAGCAAGATAAGCTAACTAAACGGTAATTAATATTTTTTTGTAAATAAAACACTCGAAATGCTCGTTCTTAATTCAAATGTTAACGGTTAATTGATACTTTTTGTTGTAACGGTCTTTCGCATTTGATTTACTTTAAAAAAGTTTTTATTTCATTCCATCGCTGCCATAATACAGACACACATACACATACACGTACGTACAACTCGACAAAATATCACACATAACACTTTTTTGTTTGGTCATGAGTCAATATGAAAATGGAACCATGCGTTCTTTTTTGTGAAAGAAGTTTTACACCCGTCAAATAGATAAGTTTAAAAAAACTGGCTAAGGTTTTTTATCTTACCTCGATATTTTAAGTTGTAAGAGAATAGAAGGGAATATCATTTTAAACAACAAAAGAATAAAAACATGACGTTCGAATAATAAATTAGCTAAGGATTCAATTTGTTTTGGTCGGCTGACCACAGCTTGACAATTTTCCTTATCCGAACACCTTCGCCGTCTGAGGAAGTAATTTAACTGAGAGAAAAGGTGCTGAGATGTATTGTGCATTAGAGAGATTTTTATTTTTTCTTTATTGTTTTATTTTGCTTGCATAAAACTTAAATGCCATACAGTTTTTATTTTTCAATACTTTCTGAACACCTAGATCATAGTCATTTTGGACGATCTAGAATACCCATAGTTAATCAGAGTAGATAAAAAAATCTGTAATTAATTTTCATATTTTAAACCTCGACACGGCACGTATTATGTGAAGGTTCCTCTCCGTAACCCTAACCGCCGGTACCTTGAGCCCTGCCCCGCTGCCGGTAGCACCCAGGTTAGGTTTTCTTTGGGGTTATTTTTTTATTTTACACTTACCTATAAATGTTAATTGTAAAAAACTGAATTAAAAAAATAATAATGGATTTTTAAGCTGCGCCCACACCGGTATATTACGGTGTCGTTGCGTAAACAAAAGACGGGGCCATAGTAACAACATGTCGCCTCTTTTGACGCACCGTTATATACGCACCGTTAAGCAGCGGTGTGTACCTATACAACTGATATAGTATTAAAATCACGAGCATAAATAATTTGGTCACGTCTTGTAATTTTTTAATGATATCTCCAGTGTTTTTTTCATAATACAAACATAACACAAATACGCAAGTGAAGAAAAAAATCTAATTAAAGCCTAGCATTGTTAATAACAGTTATATTATCCGTTGGTGGTTATGGCCTCTAAAACGGACGTTATGCTGAGTGGCGACAGTTTCGGTACTTTATAATAATTAGGTCCTACCTTTACGTATTATACAAAGTTTCCCGTTTCCGTTTTACAATTCAACTTTGGGTCTATTTATTTTAAAGGAATTTCCGCCTGAAATAAACATAATGGAACGTTTTAAAAGAACTCATTATGAATAATAGGAACTCATTAGAAAGATAATAATAATAATGGGAAAGCAAAGTTCTCGCCCGTTAGTTAATGACGAATGAGTTGTTAGGCATTAAAGAGGGGTTATAAGTTTGACGTGTAAGTGTGTGTGTCTGTTTGTGGCACTGTAGGTCTTAAACGGAAGAACCAATTTGGATGAGTTTTTTTTTGAAAGTAGATTTTTTAGCAGTGGTTTTAAGACATGTTTTATCAAAATCGGTTCAGCCGGTTTTGAGATATTGAGCTTACAAGGCGTTAAAAGATTCAACGGCGACACCTACTTTTAGAGCTAATATCTCTTAAACGGCTCTACATGTTTTCATGAAATCTTGCTATGAACCATCCCGATTAATGTACCTAGCTTTTTTAAAAAAAAAACGCCCAAATCCGTTCATCCGTTTGGGAGCTATGAGCCAAAAACACACATTCAGATACATAGACATAGAGACACACGACATGAACTTTTAAAACCATTGTTTTTATTCATACACAAGTTTGAAAATAGAACGAGTTAATTGAAACTTAAATTCGTCTGAGTACGGGCAGTAAGAGACTCTTTTTAACGGTACTCTTAAGAGTTGTCGGTGAATACTTCTTTGACAAATTGTAAGTTGTTGAAAAGAATAACATTCCAGTAAAGTACAGTAGAATATAATGTTGTGAACGAAATCCTCAAAGATATTTTATTTCACACAACTCCATTTTCCAAGTTCCGAATTGAAAATTCCCGTGTAAATTTTATTGACTGCCAGTGTCAGAAAGGATCGCTGTTCTGCGGATCTTTTGAAAACTGGAAAATTCGAAGTTTGAATTATGCTTTCCGTTAGACCAGATGGTTTTCAACGGATGACTTATTGATTTCTGGAACTACGGAAGCCACGTTACTAATTTTAGTTTGGATAATGGACTATGTTACGCTCAACATAAGGTACTATCTTATTTGCATATTGAGTGCTAAATTCTAATATGCCAGCTGTGAAAACGGTTGGAAGGTGCCAATAACTTAAAGTAGGGTTGCTATTGTCTTCATGTTTGCGTTTTGATGTTTAGATAAACGTAGTAATGATTTTTTGCGTACTTTGTGTGTATTTGTCTTGCTTGCAATTTGTGACTTATAACTTTGCGGCTTACGTTTGCACTGTTTAATCGAACCTATTCGAAATTCAAATTCAAATTATTTATTGCGTGTCACATTAGGTACGTTATCAGGTTATCACAGGTGGAACTACAAGTAATACATGTGACGCTCTCGAGGGCATAGCAACACACAGTATTTTTCCCCGAGCGTTCGATGTTTTTTTTTGTATTTAAATATTCATTCCTCTATATACGGTGACGGCACCAATGATGGACATTTTAAACTGATAGGCACAAGTAATGGACACTTCACTCTTAATTCAAATTTCATACGGTCCTAATTTGATTGTTGCAAAACAAATGAATAACCATTATCTTCTATAAAATAAGAATCAAGTGTCCATCATTGGTACTTGTCCATTACTGGTTCCCTAAGTAAGTTTATAGCTGTCTTGTAAACATAGTACAAGCCTAGAGTCTAGTTTTGGGACTAGGTCAATTTGTTTGAGACTGACCCTGATATTGATTTATTTATATACCTAATAATAATAAGCAATGTTCTAGCTATTTTGTTTTATCCAACGACGTAGTTATAAGTCTTATTATTAGTGGTGAGCCTGCCTACGAAGCTTACGGTCCCAGGTTTGATCCCGTGTAAATATTTGTTTAATACCCCTTTACTTCAAATAGCGACCCGCCCTCGCTCCGCTTCGGTTTATGTGAGTGTAATATATAGCCTTGCTCGACAAATGGGCTATCTAACATTGAAATATTTTTTCAAATCGGACCTGTAGTTCCTGAGATTAGCGCGTTCAAGCAAACAAACTCTTCAGCTTTATAATGTTAGTATATAGATCTGATTAAATAAGCATATATTTTATTTTATTTATTGTGGTAACAGAATTATTAAAATGTTTTTATAGTTGTTAGAAATTCTGTAGCTCTGCCTACCCCACTCTGGGAATACAGGCGTGAGTTTATGTATGTATGTTACATTTTTTGAATGATTGAATGCTCGATTTAGGACTACATCAATTTATCAAAAACCTAACCCTGATTTTTATCCCCACTAAGTCCAATTCTAGTGTTCAGATTAGAATCCCCCGATTTGTCCCCTTAATTTATCAGAACGTCGTTGATCAGACGCAAACGCAATCGCTCCAACTGTCCATCGGGACAAATGAAGATTGAGAAAGTTGGTAAATAAACTAATTTAAAAGCTTTCTGGGAAGCCGTCGAAATTAAATGGCGTGCATTTTGCCAGTTCTATTTTTAACTGGTTGCTGTACAATGCTTAACTTTAAAAGTATGTATAATTCGTAATAATTATCAAGTAAATATTTGTTTTTGAGTCTTGGATGTTTTCTATGTATTTATTTCTCTACAAAATCATGTAAATCGTTGTCTAGTACAGGCACAGTACAAGCTTAAAGCTTAGTTTGGGAGTAGGTCAATGTGTGTGAGACTGTTAGGGAAAGCAAATAACCGATTAAACCGGCTTTAACCCTAATACTGTCTCCTGATATTGATTTAAAAATATGAATGCATGTTTGTCACGCTTTCACTGCTAAACTGGAGAAACGAATTTGATGAAATTTGGTAAGAAGATAGCTTGAATTCCCTACCTCCTCGGTAAAATTGTCAGTTTCCGAGGGAAGAGCGATACACGTCTTCTACGCCGATGGAGTCGCGGGCTAAAGCTTGTTAAATTATATCCACAGCTGTTAATCATTTCCCTAAGCTGAATTAAGTTCTAACTTCTTTTAACACATTCACCGCTAGCCGCTGCTACGAGTGCTACGCTGTAGCCTGTAGCAGCATTTTTCCGCGACAATCCGCTACGAACACAGGACGATCGGGTCGATGACTCCGTATGTGTTAAGTTAATTACGAATACGTAACGTATCCCGTCTTAAAACGAAACCTATTACCTTATACGTCCGTTCGTTACGTTTTGAAGACAATTAACTTGTTCCTTTTTCAAACTTTTGCATGAAAAATCTCCTTTAAGAACGAATTAACCGCCATTAACGGATTCCGAGTGTGTCGTAAAGCTACCTACTCAGTATTTAATTGTAACCCTCTAGAGCTTCGGCGATTTTAGACGTTCGAGGGATTAAGTGACAACCTAACTCATCTTGTATTACTACAGTACAAGAAAACACCATTTCGTACTCGATCGTTAGGCGTAAATTAGCACAGACCCTGTTGAGGATTGTAGGATTAAATTAAGCGGAGCGGATTAGGATTCATTTGTAGAAGAACACGAATCTTTCGAGATTTTTAGGGTTCTAAAAGGGTACAGGACTCTAATTCCGCCCTTCTTAATAAAAAGGACGTATGCGCAATTTGATAGTCAAAGCCAAATAACGTCCTTATACATACGTGGTTCTATGAGACATACGCCCTTTTTTCTTTTCTTCGCCCTTACCTTTATTAAGGTTATCTATCCTGATTTTTGTACCTGTAACAGAAGACCGAACCGGCAAAATGACTAACTAAGAGGCATTTTACTGTAGTCCTCAAGGATGGCAACCCATTTGCAGTCTTAAGATTGCAGTCTTAGAATTGACAAGCAAATATCCAAACAAAACATGTAAAGTTAAATAAACTTAAATAGGAATATCATTTAAAATGCATATTTAATGTAGGCAGAGATTACAGACTCTATAGGCATGAAATGTGCATACGTTTGAAAAAAACCTGTACATTTTAGTCATGCCACGACCGAGAGAAACGGTTGCTTGCCTAGTATAACTCATAGTTGTCCAGCAAATGCTTGCTTTCTAACCTCTATATTAATATAAAAATTCATAAGCCAAAAGGTACACCACAGTTGTAGGTACTATCAGCCCAATGGAACCCTGACCCACCATAGAACGGTGTCACAGTGACATTATAAAACAATTTGTTTGACACTTCTTATGGCTTGAATCATAACGTCTCTGTGACACAGTTCTATGGTGGGTCAAGGTTCCAATGGTCTGATAGTACTATTTAACATTATTGTAAAATAGATGAATTATGAACTGGTACAATGCTAATCTTTCCGTATTCATCGCAAAAGTTATATATAACAAACATGTTCAAAACATCTGCAATTCAAATTTTACGCAACGTAAAATCAAAATCAAATTAAAAAGCCAGAAGCAGAATGTGCGTTTGAAATACAGAAATTCATACAAAGTAACGGTTAAAATGTGGAACAATGCTGAATTCAAATGTTTTCCATATATAAATAAAGCAATGGGAACGGATGATTGGAAGGGTAACATATCGTGTTATTTTATTGAGAGATGTACTAATGGAGAGGTTCGAAATTTCGGTTAAAAATAAATATGGAAGCGTAGCGTCGGTAATATAAAAAAATTAATTATACTACGCAAAAATAATTAAACTATTTGTAACTTTTAGGAAACTCGATCTTATTGTTGTAGAATGTCAAGTTGACCTTGGACGTAAGGTCTGTCACCAATCTAAGCTAAAAAAAAAAACGAAATTCAAAATATTAATTCAGTAAATAGGCCACATGAGGGCTCTTTTACACATCGGTAATATAGGGTGAGTCTACCAGCGCTTCGGACAAGACCATCATTGCGGAGAAGAAGCGCCGCAAGAAACTCCAGCAGAAGTCTTTGACTGTACATGTAACCATACCAGTAATAATATTAACCTATTATATATTTTTTTGTTTTTGATTACACTATAATGTACATACAATACATACATGTCATAAACATACATAAATTCACGCCTCCCAATGGGGTAGGCAGAGACTATGGAACGCCAGGTGCACCGGTCTAAGCATACGACTTCCGCTTCCTCTACATTCATCAATCTCTTCATGCATACCTAAAAGTAGTTCATTCATAACAAATTATTAGTATCTATGATTAACTACAGTTTGACCGTTCTAAGAGGGCTGATTTGACAGCTGTCATATGAGTACAAAATATGAGTTTGAAGGTTATATTTTGTACTAAGATGACAGCTGTCAAATCGGCCCTCTTAGAACGGCCAAACTGTAGAAGCATAAGAATGTGTAAGATGGTATTGAGCACAATGTTGGTTATTTGATAATTTCTGTTGACTGTACTGAATGACTAATTCATTAAAATACAACGCTTAACTCAGAGGTTCTATTTTACTAGGTAAAATAATATTGCTTTTTACATTTTATTGTATTGTTTTCAACATAGCGACCGAGTGAAATTCTATTTTAAAAGCAGTATTGCTTTTCCAAGTAATATAGAAGCTCAGTTCACTTGGTCTAATTAAAACGAAAAATACGACTGTAAAGTAAATAACGTTTTTTTTTAATTACATAAATCTAACTGACGGTAACTTTATAGCGCTCTCCCTTTTTTATCCATCGTAATGGACAGAGAGAGGAAACTAGGGCGGGGTGATACCACAAACCGCAGGGGACCGATAAACCTAAACATGCCAAACTAGTGCCCACTGGTCCAGTTAATAAGAGTTCCTGGTCAACATAATTGGATTTAAATGTACGGTTTCTAGTCAAAAATTTGCAATTTATACAAGAGGTTTCTTATTGTTTTTTTATCTTTAAAATACATTGAGATATAATAGTTTAATAGGTTTGACGTATATTTGTTTATCCGCATCGAAACTTTTAACCACACGGATTGATTTAAACAAGGCCGTGTTTTTTATAAATGTATAATTGAAATTAGTCTCAACTAGGTTCTATTAAAATCGTTAGGGTTATTAAAGAGATATTAGCGATGATTTTTTTTTATGTAAAGCGGGTTTTAACTTATTTATTAATTAGTATAAGGTCTACTTATACGATTTAGTTATCCTGAAACCAACACAATGGCAGCAGTTAATAACAATTCCTAAATTAAATAAAAATAAAAAACGTTTTATAACTTTCAACCATGGTTTTTTCATTAAAAAAAAAACAAATGTTTCGAGCCAATACGTATCCTCAAAATCAATACTTCATTTAAAAAGTAGTGGTTAAACTTGATCATGGTAGGAACGAAAACTTCAAAATACGTTAGTTCCAGGATTTTAATATTCTATATATTATTATAACTGACTCGATTAGGAGTTATATGGCGCTGAACGTGCTTTGAAATTAATTTTAATTGGCCATTATACAGACAACGAACATTAGAGCTTAACTACGTTTCATATACCTAGGGTAACTATACCCCCTATTAACAGAGTTAATTACACACATCAAACTTTAGACAAATCATTAGGCATTTTGGTTGTTAAGTTATGTCTTTGGGCACAATACTAACATTTAATTTATAACAAATTAGGAACAGATGGATGGCGTTAGCACGAGACCGCGCAAAGTGGCGTGAAAGTGAAGAGGCCTTTACCCTGCAGTGGGAGGATGTGGGCTGAAATGGAATGAATAACAAATCGTATCAAATTAGGTATCGAATACTTTATAGAAAACGAGAAAAAACTAATCAAATTTAGATTTACAATTTAGTAGCTGAAGTAGTTCAAGCCACAACGAAACCAAGTACAAAAAAAAAGATGTTTGGTCAGTAAGTAGGCCGCACGGGCACTTTTACACGCCAAAAATCTACCAGCGCTTCGCAAGAGACCACTGCTGAGAAGAAGCGCCGCAAGAAACTCAACAAAACTACAACATTTTAAAATCTTCACTTTGGGGAAAGTAGGCCTAACAAATAACTTGTAGACAAATAACATACAAGGGTACTAATATAAATCAACAACTTTAGAATTTAAACAAACAATGTTCAAATTCAGGCAACCATAGACAACAAATACTTTGTCCAATACCTACATAGTTTATACAGTTTTGTACAGTCTGTGACCGCGACTACTCCCGATACAAGCTCAACCGCAGTCCAATATTGGGCAACTATTGATTTATTTAGATCCTTTCAACGACTTTGACAGTTGTGATTACGGCACAGATAACAACCTAGTAGCAAAGTACTGGTAAGGTAAACGTCCGAGTGCTCGACCATGTCAAAAGAAAATATTTATTTCCGTGTACAAAACATTTTTACGTGTTATAAGATATGTGACATTATGTGACTTTTAGTTTTGTGTAAAGGAATTTGATGAATAAGGTGATTCTAAAGGTCATTAGGTAAATTTGTATGAAGAATATAGTATTTTTTTTCAGCAGCTACGGATGATTTTTACATAGTTATATAGAGGAGCACGAAATACACATAGATACCTATATATAATTTATGGCGTTCAATAATATTGGAGGGAGCCGAGATATTTAAGATTTAAGTGTTCAGTTTTGGGTACTAAAAGTACGCCTAGGTATGAATATTAAATATCTCGGCTCCGATGCACTTAAGAGTATTACATTACAAAACAAAACATGTTTATTTAAAATTATTCTATCATAATTCACCACTTTTACTAATGGCCGCTCATCTTGAAAATGTATTACTTTTACAAATGACAGTACTTTTACCCAAACCCCTTTGTCAAAATGAACAAAAATGTTAGTCAATCGGATTGTATGAGTAAATATGTAGTGTCTGCAGGTGCTTTTAGTTGCTTATTTAAATATTGGAATGTGAAATATCAAAGCTACAAAATGAGGTGGTGATAAAAGTAGTGTTAATCGTATATTATTTATTGGATCCCCCTAATCGTCATTTGTCCTAATGCATCCTTTATTCTATTTTTTTAGCGTTGTTATAGTACAACTCTGAACTAACTGGACCGCAGATATAATTGGAAAACTTAAAAAGTGGCCTGGCTGAAAACTAGTTTAGGGCAAATCGAAATTCGGAGAAATGATGTGTTAGGGCAAACGTTGTAAGGGATTTCGTGGGACCCAATTTATCGCGATTCAATGTATGCGTGACAAGTCGTCGAGCGGTCCCTACGGAAGTTCAGCGTTGACTTCACAGCCAGCACATGCTAAAATTTGCAACAATTTCCACGTTCCGTAGTTTATTTTCCTTATTTTTGTTATAATTGTTTTTCTTTCTTTCTTTCTAATTACTAGTACAGAGACGAGCACTCGGACGTTTACCTTAGTTTAGTTAAGTGAAATAGGTGATACGTTTGCTTTTTGACGTGAGCAATAGAGATAACTTTTATCATTGTGTACCTATTTGTGATTGTGTTTCTAAAACTTTAATTTTAATCGCAGAAAATGAGGCCTAGTTGGTAACTGGAAGTTTTTAAAAAGGTGTTCTAGAACAGTAATGTTTAAAAAGGTTTGTCTTAAAGCATTTTTTTTTTAATTATGTTTATTATTTATTTTGTAAATAAATAAACTAATGGCTGAAGAGTTTAAACGCCGTAATTTATGTCGTTTTAAACTCTTTATCCAAAAGTCACAATGACATGAGCGGTGTTCTTAGATGACAAAATGGTCTTTGCTACGTCACAGCTATTGCTAGAGTTTAAAAAACAAAACGTGGTAACAAACAAAGTTTTGTCATTCTGAACATTAAAGTCCAAAGCGGGTGAAGAAAACACTGATTCAATACTTTTTGCTTAACAAATAATAAGAGTAAAAAAAAAGAAACAAAATGTATGCTTTTGAATACCTCGATGATTTTTATAAGAACACCTTTTCAAACAAAACCAGTTCTCAATTGTTCTATTAATGCTTAGCTGTCCAAATATTAAAAACTAGTTTTTGCTTCGTTTATATTAAAAAGCAATTTTAAAACTAAATATTAAAAAGAAAATTAAGAAAATAAACCCTAGAGAGATATAATTAGCGTGAAAACAGTTGCGTTCTAACCCCTTAATAATTATTCTGTAAGGTGCCTTTAACACAACCATCTTCAACTCCGTGATTCATGAATTTTAATACTTGATGGGAATATAAATCGGATCGGTTTCAAAGAGAGATTTCGTTAAATTCCAACGGATACGGATGTTCCGGAGATTGTGGAGATGTCTTGGAGGATTAATGACATATAACGATTTGATTGTGATATAGCTTACACATGGTTTGGTTATTGAGTAGTATGTCATTATCAAAGGGGTCTGGGTAAAAGTGTTGCTATTCGTAAAAGCATTCGCATTTGCAATCTTAGGATTGCATTGCAGTCTTGTGAATGCGAATGTCTATGGGTCACAGTTTCCACTTACCATCAGGAGGCCTGTGTGCTCGTTTGTCTCCTGTATGACATAAAAAAAAAAGTGGTAAATTATGATAGAATAATTTAAAATAAACATATTTTATTATGTAATGTAATGCTCTTAAGTGCATCGGTCCAGATATATAAATATTCATACCTGCGGTCCTAGTATGGCTGCGTCTATATCGCATGTCAAATGTGGATAAAGCATCCGTCACTTATTGACACGTGTACTTATTTACGTGTCAAAAGGTGACGGATGCCTTATCCAAAATTTGTCACGCGATAAACGCAGGCATATTAGCCCCCCTCAAAACAGAATACTTAAATCTTTAATATCTCCGCTCTGTTATTATTTAACGCCATAAGTTATATTATATCTATGTGTATTTCGAGATCCTCTAAATAACCATGTAAAAGTTATCCGTGGGCGCTAAAAAAAAAGATAATATTCTTTAAAAAAAAATACTTAGTGCCCTTTAGGATCTGAGGCAATTTAGGAAAGTTTGTACTTAGTCTAAAATTATAACTCTACTAAAACTACAATTACTACATAAATCTTAAACGTATGTAAATAAGGATAACAAATTACGATTCAGTAAGTACATTGCATTAGATTATTTAGTAGGTAATTAGAATATATCTGGACTCCAACATGTTTTTTTTTCATGAATATGCCAAACAATCGCACACTTGATGGTACCTAAGGGGATCTGTGACATGGACATTTGCATTCTCAAGACTACAGTCTTAAGGTCGCAATCTCAAGACCTCAAATGCGTTGCCAACCCTGAGGGCCAAGATGGAAGGTCTCCATGGCCAGTCACTTTACCGGTTAAAATAGCTTTAACTAGAAAATTGGCCACTGCTTGTGGTTTCCATACACACTATACTCAGTATAATGGTCTCTCATGTTGTTTTTCAATGTCTATTTCAATCGTAAACATTAAGTACTAAGTATTTCCATAGCAGGCTTCTTGAAGAACAATACACTCTGATATAACCGGTAATAACCGGCTCAAGAGTTTGCAGTTGCAAAGTTTCCGCTGTGTAATTGTGACACAAACTGATTGGCTTTCAGCTCGGCCCGCATGGGGAAAAGGGCCTTTTAGGACAAAGAGACTGTTTCCGTTGATACTGTAAATAGTGGTTTTGAGTTTGAAGCAGTTTACATAGATATCAGTGCTTTCAAAGAAGAAGCTTTGTTTAATAAGTCTGTATTGCATGCCATAATTTTAAGTAAAAAGTCATAATGTGTTTAGGTTTTATTATCGTTACTATGTAGTTATATTATAACTTATGTTTTCAAAAAATGTAATACTATTTCAGGATTTTATTCAATGAAACCAATAAGCAAACCACTAAAATATGAAATTCATGTTAATAGGTTAATGATGGTTGGTGTTTTGTTTGTATTTTTTTTTTAATTTGATTCCGAACGAAACTGCATCCTGTAACACACCGCTGAAATGTTTTTTATTTTCAATAAACTTTTTCACTTTTCACTTTTTTTTTATGATAGCAAAATAAAGCTCGTGTTGTTAAATATAACTTTGACATTGCGATCAAAACGTAATGCATACAAAAGAAGAATGTGTCGAAACAAAAATGTGTCAATCAGGAAAATGTCGAAAATATAATCAATCAAAATATAAACTCTTAACGTAGCAGTAGTAGAATTTTAATAAACTGTGCGCGTATGTGTGTGTCTAATCCGAAAATGATTGGACGGTGTAAATGTTCGTATTGATGTGTCAGCTGGTTTTACAGCTAGTAACTTTTGAATTCACCAAACCGTCGGGCAAAAAAATATAATAAACTAAAATTGCATTCCGTGAATTCGTTTCGGCGCAGTCAGACGCAAAAAAATGTGGCCAGTCGAAAAGGTTAAAATTCGGTTGTAACATTAGGTTTTAGCAGGTGTTTATTGTTGAAGGTTAAAAGCCATGGTTATTAACTAAATGGTATTATCTGCAGTGATGTGTTAATAATCCTAAAACGTTTTCTGGTCAAGTAGAAAATACGCCCTAATATGAGTTTACACTGCAAATAAATTTAAATTGCCAAAAATTATATGAACTAAATCATGGCAGACAAACGAAATTATGAAACGGACGTGAGACACTAAATTCTGGAAGTAGTACGGTCCTAAAAGGTTAGTAATATATGATGTCTACGTGTATAAAATTGCAGACAAGAAACAATTGGACATGGCTGGAAAGACCATGAAATTTTATTTTTAGTCGTTCAGTGTGCCCTCTACATCCTAGACCGCATTTCATGTCCGCTTTGCTCACATAAATTACTCTCGTCACACGTTTTATACGGTTAGTATCATGTCTGCTAACGCGCAACTGGTCTATGGCAGTAAGCAGTCTAGAAAGCAACTCGTCAAACCAAGCATTCCCAAGTCGTCCAAATCGCAAATATTAAGTCTAATTTAGCAAGTGGTTTAAAACATCAACTTGTTGAATAAGAGAGAAATTTTGAAAATACATAGGGCAGTTGCGAACCTAGACCACTTATTTCATAAGGTCAGCTGCATTTCAGACCACTTGCTACTTTGACCAGCTGTGTTTTAGACCACATGCTACTTAACCTTTTCACGACGAGTTCTTAGATATTACAATAAGCATCTATGTAACATTGTTCCTTTCCATTTTGTTCACTTGCTAGCCCCGATAAGTTAGTTTTTTTTTTGGATTTTTATTTGTTTACCTACGCTATTAAAAGTATGCATTAGTCAAAATGACATTGATTGTCATTTGAGTATAAAATTTCAGTGATACTTAAATGAGCTGAATATTGATAGGGTTTTTAATCCACGATGGCGTGCCCCACAATTAAAATACGGAAAAAAGGCACAAATGCAATTAATTCATAGAAGCATATTAAACTCCCAACGGTTTACGATAAAGTTGGAAGTGCAATACCAAACATATATTGCGTTAACCATGACACATTGGTCAGGAAGCTACACCATTATGGAGTTAGAAGTACTGCGCTAAACTTAATTAAAACGTACTTATTCGGGAGAATACAAAGGGTAGACGTGAATGGAAAACGATCACCTGGGTCTTTGGTCTCAATGGGCGTGCCACAGGGCTCAATTTTGGGTCCATTTCTATTCCTCATTTACATAAATGATTTACCATACCTTATAAAGGACAACCATGATATAGTATTGTTTGCTGATGATACCTCACTCGTATTTAAAGTCAAACGACAACAGGAGTTTAATGTGGATGTAAACAATGCTATATCAAAAGTAGTAGATTGGTTTAGTGTTAACCCTTAATTTGGCACTGTATGGTGTGTCATACAAGCAATTTAAATAAATCTAGCGACCAAAACCAAATCCCTTTTAATTTGAATATATTTTTTAATAGTAGCAACATTAACCACAAAACTGGTAAAAAATAATTATAACGCTGGCAACATTACAACTCAGTTGTCATCAAAATGTCGTGGCGACGGAAGAACGCTGCTCTTTCTAAGGTAAATATCACTATTGTCTTTTGTTTTTCTGTATGACACATGCTGTTTTATGTCTTAATTTATAACACTGTACTGTATTTCGCTTTAGTTTTCATTGAGATATGACACTAACTAACATAACTACTAACAATAATTTGCCTTCAAACTTATTGTATGACGTGTCATACACTGCCAAAGACATAACAAAGCATGGTCCTGTTTACCTGTATGACGTGTCATACACTGCCAAATACACTAGAACTTACGTTTCAGTTTGCATGTATGGTGTAGCATACACTGCCAAGTAGTGAAGAAATAACCTAAAAAGTTTATTGTATGACACGATATACACTGCCAACTTTGGGTTAATTTTTATTTTGTTTTATTTACTTTTTTTTTGTTTTTGGGAAAGAGTACCACGAGTTTTTTTGTTTGTGTTGCCTACAGCATCAGACTCAAACGCGTGGTGGAAGGTTGCTTGCTCTTGTTCCGCTAACAAATGCCACTTCAGATTGCTCTGACACCTCCGATGATGAACATGAACTACTTTCCTCTGCACAATCCTCTTCTCCGGCACCCTCTATTGCTAGTTCACTGGAGAATATTAACATTTCTGATTCCGATGGAGATGAGAACGTTCGCTTGACACCCATTTTTCAAGAAATTTGTCCAGAAGCTAATAAAGAACCGAATTTAAATCAAATCCCGATTCTTACTGAACTTCCATCACTGGCCGCTACTCCTGCATCTGATTGCATGCCGCTCCACTCTCCTGCGTCCTTACCTGGAAATTCCTCTGCACCTGCCACCCCAGCTACACCTGCGACATCTATAAACCTCTCAGAATTCATTAGCCCGTTAACTCCACGCGTACTCAAAAGAAAAAGAAATTCCAGACCACAAGAGGCGAGATATGTTATTCCACCTAAACCAACTCGAAAAATTCCGAAATTTGTTCTTGTTTATCAATGGCATAAGGATATCTTTCGTCATCAAGCATTTATTGAAGATGACGAAGATTGGACGGACATTTCTGATGTAAAACCCCCATTGCACTATTTTTCCGAGTTTTTCTCGCCAGATATTATCAAAGACATCATGGAACAGACAAACCTTTACTCAGTTACTAGTACAGGAAAATCGATCAACGTTACCGAGGAGGAGATTCGCGATTTTCTTGCAATCGAAATACTAATGGGGATCGTAAAAATGCCATCTTACTTGGATTATTGGTCTCAACGTCTAAGGTACGCTAAAGTAGCTGATTGTTTGACTCTAAAACGATATCAACAAATTCGTAGACATTTGCACTTTGTTGACAACGCCTTTGAAGATGGCGATAGGTATTTTAAAGTGAGACCCCTAATTGAAAAAGTCCGAAACAATTGTTTGAAGCATGAAAATGAGCAGACGTTCAGCGTGGATGAAATGATGATCCCCTATAAAGGGACCAAAGCCGGAAAGAGGCGGCAATATATGAAAGACAAACCAACCAAATGGGGATTTAAAAATTATGCTCGGGCTGGCTCGTCTGGTATGATCTACGATTTCGTACTGTATGGAGGTGAGGACACTTTTCGGTTCCACAAGTTCACTGAAAAGGAAACTACCATGGGTTTTGGGGCACAGATGGTACTGGCTTTGTGCAAAAGTATAAAAAAGAAACCAGCATTTGTATACTGTGATAATTTCTTCACCAGCCCCGAGTTGTTCTATGTTTTGAGAGAGGAATATGGCATATTTGGCTGTGGAACAATAAGGAGTAATAGGTTAAGAGGAGCAGATAATATTTTGCCAACCGAAAAAATTATGAAAAAGAAACCTCGTGGTAGCTATGCGGAAGCTATCTGCAACAAAACTCGCCTAGCAGCTGTAAGGTGGCATGATAATAAGACTGTGACTTTGATAAGCAGTCACGTTGGGGCAGAGCCAGTGTCTAAGATCAAGAGGTACTGTAAAGAGGCTAAAGAGAAAACAGATGTAGAATGTCCACAAATAGTAAAACTTTACAACAAAAACATGGGGGGAGTAGACCTTGCAGATATGCTTATAGCTCTTTACAGAATCCCATACAAGAGTCGCAAGTGGTATTTAGCTATTTTTGTGCAGATGATCGACATTTGTATGAATAACGCTTGGCTTCTGTACCGACAAGAATGCAAAAAGAGCAAGGTGAAAGTGACTTTGCCCTTGAAACTATTTCGGCTTGAAGTTGTTGAAAGTCTGAAAAAAGCAGGAAGGGCCCAAGAAAACGGGGACTTGAAGAAAAAGAAAAAACAGACACATCCTCATGCTGTCGAAGACATTAGATACGACTATATAGGTCACTTTGCAGATTTTGCCAGTCAAGGTAGATGTCGGCTCTGCAATAAATTTACCACCGTGATCTGTATTAAGTGCAATATTCGCCTATGTTTTGTTGCTGGCAAAAACAATAGAAATTGTCATCTAGAATACCACACAAAACAATAACATCTTCGCCACCATGTAGGTTTTGACCACGCCACGGTTAGAAATTTGAAAGTTCAGAAGATTTGGAAATTTTTATTTTATTATGTTACCTACTTTTGTAATTTTTCTTTGGAGATAATATATTTTTGATTTTTTTTTTGGTAGTATTTTGCTGTTTTTGAAGAAAAAAACAATATACGAGGCTTGGTACGCTATGTGATAAAAATAATAAACTATTATTTGCTACAAATACTTTTTTTTCCTTTTTTCATAAAAAGACCCTTAATTTGGCAGTGTATGATGTGCCATACATGGTTTTTTTTATAAACCAAGCCAGACAGATTTTTTTTATTATTTTTCCCAGCTTAGTTATATGTATGTAAGTTCATTAAAATACCACGAAATAATAAAAAAAGTTTTTTTTTGTCCTGCCAAATTAAGGGTTAATAATTTATTACTTAATGAGAAAAAGACTAAATGTATTAAATTTATGACTACCAATGTGAAAAATAGACAAACTACTATAACTATTAAAAATGACAAATTAGACTTAGTTAATGATACAGTATTTCTTGGTATAACGTTAGACTCAAAACTCCAATGGGGTCCTCATCTGGCTAAATTAGCGAATAGACTAAGTTCTGCAGCTTTTGCAGTTAGTAAAATTCGGAATCTAATAGACTTGGAAACCGCTCGATTAGTTTATTTTAGTTACTTCCATAGTATTATGTCATATGGTATTTTACTATGGGGTAGTGGTGCTGACGTAAACAGCATTTTTGTTCTACAGAAGAGGGCTATTCGTGCTGTTTACAAGATGGGTCATAGAGACTCGCTTAGAGATAAGTTCAAAGAAACGAATATATTAACCGTATACAGTCAATATGTTTATGAAAACATTATGCATGTTCATAAGAACATCAGTAATTTTAGAAAGAACTGTGACATACATAATGTTAATACCAGAAATAAACATAAGCTCGCAGTGCCCTTTACACGGCTTCACAAAATAAAAAACTCTTTCATGGGTAATTGTATAAGGTTTTATAATAAGCTCCCAAGTAGTGTTACTCATTTATCAGTAAATAAATTTAAGAGATACGTTAAACGTAAACTAATTTCTAAAGCTTATTATAGTATTAAAGATTATATGAATGATGACAATGCTTGGGACTGATATATATATATTTTTTTGTATTACAATTATTAATGACCGTGGAGACTATATACATCTCCCTGTATGATTATCTATATGATTACCTATTATTTTATTATTTTAATATGACATCTGGAGACTCTTTACATCTCCAAAATTGACCGTGGAGACTTTCTACATTTCCCTTATTTTATTTTTTTGTGTGTGTGTGTTTTTTTTTTTATTATATAATTGTATTTAATTTTAATTTGACATCTGGAGACTCTTTACATCTCCAAAATTGACCGTGGAGACTTTCTACATCTCCCTTGTTTTGTGTTTTTTTTTTTTTTTTTTTTTAATTATATTTAATTCTTAATTTTAATTTGACATTTGGAGCCTGTTTACATCTCCGAAATTGTATTATTTATTTTAATCCGACATTTTGATGTATTTAATTATTATAACTACTGGGACCTGTACATCCCTGTGACATTTAAATTATGTAGCTTAAGTTTGTATTGTAATAAGTGTTTTATTTTAAAAAAATGGCTTACTGTTGAGTTTCTTGCGGCGCTTCTTCTCAACAGTGGTCTCTTTGGAAGCGCTGGTAGACTCAGACTTGTAAAAGTGCCTACAGGGCCTACTTACAGAATAAATGATTTGAATTTTGAATTTGAATATAGTAGCTTGAACAAAATGTAAATAAAGCACTAAACACGATACATACACTTTATCAACTGAAAGCCCAGTTGAAACTTTACTTTGCATTCAAATCTAATAAATTATCAAAGCCTTAAATATTGTCAACCCTAGTAAGCTGTCATGTCAGGGAACCGGAGTTAGCATAGATTATTTTAACAGAGAGGCCACCTACCAATTTAATAATTGTCAACTTTAATGGGTATAAAGCCATAACCCAAAGAGCTAGGTTGTGCATTGAACAAGGCGGAGCTCACTATGAGCCGTTCCTGTAATTTTGACGTTCTTTACGAAAAAGTAAGTGCTAGTTTAGGTTTCTTCGTAAGTAGTTTAGGTCTTTTAAAATCTTCCAAAACTCGACTTGTAATATCTATCTAATCGAATTCTGTACATTTTGTTAGTATGTCTCTTGATCGTTTCACGAATTAGGTAAAAATGTACATAAACATTCTGCATAGTTTACTCTTTAATTTTACTGAAATAGGGTTTTCAATAATTGAAAGCAATAATGGTTTTATTTTTTTTGCCGGTAAGTCATGCGGTGATAGTACGGTTCTCAAATATTGTAAATGGACTTATTATAAGGTACCATTTAATCCCCTTTCGGCTTTACGGGTATTTTTGTAACACCTTGTATAGCGCGGTACTTAATATATTACAGCTGTCTATATCGCGCTTAAAGCAACAGTTTGCCGTGTCACCCTAATCTAAAGTGACAAAGTGTTATCCTCACGATAAAGCCGTGGGCGCCGCTTAATAGTCATTAGAATATGAACAAAACATGAACATTGAAAGTGACAATGTTTGTCGTGTCACCTTATCCGAAGCGACGCGACGCCGTGGCTGACTGGCTCGACGGCGATTTCACAGTTCGTTAAGTTCCGTATAATTGAAGGGAGTTTACACGCACTGGGATTTAGAAGACGACGGGAATAATGTTAGCGTTTTTTGGCAGAGGAGCACCAAAGCCACATGATGTTAAGTGAGCTGTCAGTGGGTACATTAAAGGCATGCACTTTTTGTCTTTTTGATTTATTCTGTATTTGATTCAGTTGATTAATTTAATACCTATAAATTTAAAAAATGCCTTTTAATGATGAGCTAGCGCAATATTGCAGAGGGCAGAGGCAGAGGGTAACAAAAAGGTGTTTAACCAGAAGTAGACTGTGTTTCATTAACCGTTAACTCGTCTCTCATTTGTCTTTTTCGGTTATAAAATTAACAAGTTTATTTTTCTTTTAAAATTGAAACCCCTGGTTCTTTTTATTTAAGAAGTTTCTTGCAAGATAATATTATTGTTATTTGGTTTGTTGAGTTAAAAAGCCCGAATATTCGCTCAGGATCGGTAGGTAGAAAATACAAGGTATTATTATAACAATGACAAAACGTAGCGTTTCTACAACTAAGTGCGTATTAAACCAAAGTGGTGTAGCGTTATTAAATTCTTTACTGTCGGTACGGATACTTTATTGAAAAAATATCTGACGTCCAACATCGGCTTTCGTTTGATCGAAGCGGGAATATGTATTGGTGTGGGTTTTTGTGTGGTTTTTTACATTGCTGCTTGTTGAATTCACAAGGGATATCATTTTGAGAAACAGTATTAAGAAAGCTCATTTAATAATAATTATTATTATGTATTTCCAGTATCAAGGACTCATAGGTAACTTAATTACATTGTTGAAAAAATATTGAACTAAACTAAACTAAACTATTGAATTAAAAATAATTGTAAAATAAAATTATGCCATTAATTTTATTATGAATTAACTTTACTATGAATCCCTGGAGAAAGAGGTTTGAAATAAAATACCCGTTTTCCTTAGGTGTTGTGAAACATAAAAATAGGCTATAAATACATTATATCATTTTTATTAAATACATGGGTAAGTTAACTTATATTAAGTGCCCATTAATCAATTTTAACTGTGTATTAAGCGTCTTCTACAAGCCGTAGGTAAAAATATCATTAGCATGTGGGAACCCATCCCTCCCTAGGGCAGTAATATTTATTTATTAGAGACTTTCGGATTTAAATATTTTTTGCACACGAACGGTAACGAACTACTTTTGTATTTATATAAATGTACAGGGGTGTTATTCTCTCAAAAACAACGGACGGGCGGACGAATGAGCGAAATCGCAGCGGCGAGTTTAGATAGTCTCGACAGAGCGAACAAAACACATTTTAGCGCGTGCATTTTCAATTAAGCAGCCTTATACGTTCGAACCATGCAGAAACCCTGCTGCTAAATTGAAAATGCACTCTAAATTGAGAATCACCACCTTGTTCGTAAATATGTTTACACTTGATTACCTTGTCACGTTAATCGCTGTGACCATTTGTGTATGGCAGTTTGAACATGACATTAAATAGCCAAGGTACTAAAGTGTACACATATTTATAAACTCGAATGTACGTTTACAATCAAAACAGTCCGCATCTCGTCACCTACTAGAGTAAACCGTCATAGAATAAAATATTGTTTATGAAACGTCAACAGAGCATGATTTATCGTCTATCGTATTTATTTTAATACGAAGGTCGACTGTTTGTGACGTACGGAAATAAATCCGTACTATATTTGAATGATATGAATAATGAAGATGGATGTAGAAAAGGTTTAGGAAAAGTGTCTGACCCGGACCCTCGTGACGCTGTAAAGTATTACCATACCAACTTATAAAACTAACGTTAGTGCCTAACTCCAGGGTTACTATGTTTAAGTAAGTAAGTAAACTCTTTATTGCACAAAAAGAAATCGTTTTACAAAATAGCACTCATATGAATATAAATTTTGTACAAAGGCGAACTTATCCCTTTAAGGGATCTCTTTCAGCTAACCTTGTATGTGTTAGCTTTAGGCCGCGACTTCGGCAGGTTAAAACTTTGTTTTTTTTTTACACAAAAATCCGAACTATCCTTTTTTTGTTGTTTTAAAGCTTTTATTTAGGACATTAACTATTGTGCATTTAAATAAATAAAATAATTCCTTGTTACAGAACCGGCAAGCTGCATTACCCCACAAATGTGTGTGGACCACTGTTTGAGGAGGAGCTGGAGTTCTGGGGGCTGGACTCCAACCAGGTGGAACCCTGCTGCTGGTCCACCTACAGCATACACAGAGACACGCAGGTCAGTGACAGCGCCATCTAGTTAATAGAGTCATAAGTACGTAGACGCAAATATATACGTGACAACAGTGGAGTTATTATGACGTATCTGTGCAATTCATTTTACGCTAAGAGAAAAGGACAAAGTTATATGTAACTGCTATAGCTCCGTAATTTACGCTCACCGTAAAATGAACTGCATAGCTATATTAGCTATGTCATAATAACCCCCCTGGCGCCATTTAGGCGCGGCAATACGAACTCATTTGAAATTTGAGATTTTTAATATGAATATGAAAAATAAAATGTTAAGTAGTAAGTCATGAGAGATGCGTTTAATACACAAACTACAAAGTATTTTTAAAAAATTGCATCGTAATTGTATATTAATTTGAAAACATTAACAAAGGTTTCAATAGTCTATTATACTCGCTCTACATAAGGTTTAACATTCTATAGAATTTTCACAATTATTTATGACGTAGACTGAATGAGACGTTAATAATAAAACGGTGATCCGTACGGCTTTAGGATGGTAAATAAATTAACTAAGATGGATTAAATCAATTTGTCTGCAACGGAGTAGGTAGGTAACGTTTCCGAGGTAAAATGATTTATTTTTAATGTAAATACGTACGTTGCCTCTTTTTTCGCTTTTGCGTTTCTGCTGTGTCATTATAAATGGGATGGGAAGTATGGTAAAACATTAATCTCGTTCCATTATTGCATAGGTTGTGAGGGTAGGTACAGTACTTTGTGTCTATGATACTGTTTTTGGTGTAATTATTTTCGAGGTTAGAAAGTATAATAAAATTTGATGTTGGCTTGTAAAACCAAAAAAAAAAACCCGCCTTCAATATTTTTCAAATCAGTCCAGTGGTCTTCGAGTAACCGGGGAACACTAAAAAAAATATCTACGAATTGAGAACCTCCTCCATTTTTAAGTCGGTTAAAAAAGGAATGGCTGGCGAGTTTTAGTCACGATACTAATTTCAAAAAAATAGCTCACATTTTTAAGTATGTAAAGTTAACTTTTATGATATTTAAATGAATAACGACACATCGTTCATATTTTTTCTCTATGAAAAGGATAAAACGTGAAAAGGATAATTACAAAAGTTCAGCCACCGTGTAAAATTGAAAAATTGTCTACTTACCTTACAATCATAAATCTCACTTATGTCGGGTTCCTATATTCAAAACGTGGATAGATAAGGCTTTTTTTTACTTAAATAAATGGCTTTCACTCCTGTTAAGGTGTATTTCGCCAATGTCAAGTTATTTATAGACACTCCCATGGACTTATTAGACCAATAAGTCCGTGGATATCACACGCGAAGACAATTGTTCGGTAAAAGAGAATTTTCTCCAATGGACTAAACAGAAGCACATGGGGTTAGCTCCACGCGCTTCTGTCAAGTCCCATATGAACTATTGATAAGGCTTACTTCGGGTTAAGATTTGACATTTTCCCATACAAAATGTGTCAAATTTTAATCCGAAGTAAGCCTATCTGTCCGCGGTTTGAATATAGAAACCGGCCATTACGCTATCGCATGGTACAGTCACGCGATTAAATTTGGTACCCACCTTAGGTCCAAAGTCAATCTGACATTCTACAACAATAACGTAGAGTTTCCTAAAAGTTACAAGTGACTTCACATCTCTAATGACATTGACGACTTCAAGCATATTTTTCTTGAAATGGGTCCCAAATTAACGCTCGTGACCGTACTTGTCACCGACGAATGAAAAACATCTCCACCACGCCATCTGTTGCCAGCAACCAAAAGTTTGTATCTCAATGCGGTGTGAACCGCAGCACCAATGGATTCGTGCTAGCTAATTGGCGGCATTCATGTCTTGACCTGTTTCCTATGCCACAAAACAAGGGTATCTTTGCTGTTAGTTGCGCCACTGTAATCAAAAGGTCTAGAACAAGTTGTAAAAGGGTTTGACGTTACCTTAGTTTTTAGCCAGCGGCACAAGTAAGTTTGTTTTTTGATGGTTCTGTGATTCGAAATTTCTAGATTTTGACAACAGTAAGAATAGCCAAAATGCAAAGACTGCTCACGTTTTGGTTTTATATCGAATAGAAATGGAGGAATATGAAACAAGCAGTTGATGCAATCTGACATCAGCTAACGTCAATCCACATATTATAGATTTTCAAAAATCTGTATCTTGAATAGGGCATGCTTGCTGATCTGCAAATAGATCTGTACCTTTGGCAAACTAACAGATGATATAATGTGTTCCAAATGTTTCAAGTTAAATTACAGAATTGACAGAAGCGCGTGGAGCTAGCCCCATGTGTCCACCAGATTACATACTTACAATAAATCACGCCTGTTTCCCAGAGAAGCAGGAAGAGACCAATTCTTCCACCAAAGTACATACGGTATAATCAAACAGCTGTCCTCGTGTGAGATTTCCTTGAATTTATTCCGTGGTGATTGTATAAAACTCGACATTGGTTGCCGGCTTAGAATAGTGCCACTCCATGTCTTCCTGTGGAATTCGTAAGATACGACTAAGGGATTAAAGGCTTGTAGTAGGTATTGTTAGGTGATGGGCTTGCAACCTGTCCCTAATATACACATGGTAAACATCTTAGCGTGTTGTGCAAAATGTTGTTATAGGATTAACAACAAGTTGTTAGAGTTGTTGGTAATTCTGTAGCTCTGTCTACCGCACTCTGGGATGAAGGCGTGACAGTATGTAAGTATGTATGTATGTAGGTTGCAAACCTAGCTATCGCGTAACAATACTACAAACCCTGTAGTACCTTAGCAAAATTTTAATTAAGAAAAAAAAGGTTAAATTACAATGTATAATAAACCGTCAAAACCTACCAAATTCCTGGTAGTTAAAGGTATAGAGTTAAAGCTTAATTATGTAAGATAATTATCGCTCTGGCCCTTCCGCTGCCTGAAAATTAACGGGCTTTAACAATCCTGCCCCAGGGCTCTTTTAGACATCGGTGATATGGAATGAATCTACTAGCGCTTCGGACAAAATCATAATTACATAAAAGAAGCAGTGCAAGCAGCTTTAGCAGGTCATTTATAAATCAGGGCCTGTATTCTACGCGGTAAAACCATATTGCTTTTATCACTTTATCGTATTGTCAACGTTACGATATCTCTTATTTACTTGACAAAAATGGCAACACAGAAACTCTTAGAAGTGTATTATTATTATTGACTAACCCATTGAATGACAACATAATTAAATTAAATTCGTCCAATTCAAATATGTGCGTAATTATACGTACACGTATTTTAGAGAATCATTTGAAATCAGATAAGGAGTCTTGAGGTTGCCAAAGTACACACGGGCGTAACCAAGCAATTACGAATGTAGTTGTGGAAATTCCGAATATTGTCTTGGAAGTGGGAATTCAAACAGTGAGATGTTTAAAATTAATTGAAACTTTGTTATTTGTACGTAACTGTGATAATCTAAAAATAATATTTGTCAAAACTTTGTCACACAAAACATTTTGAAAAGTGCTCTTAACGTTTGTCAACTTTCAACTGTACTTTTTTTAACCTCCGACGTAAAACGTTTGTCAGACTGTGGCATGGTAGCTTCCAAACGGATGGACGAGATTCTTTACTATTTAAGAAAACTATTTAATCATAACTAAGAGAATTCAGTTCTTAAAGTAGAGTTATTCATTACATCATCATAAACCTTCTTATTACAATGCAAGTGAAGCTATATTGCATTTAACTTGATTTTCTGATACGATTGGCGCAGTCGGTACGATTTAAACCTACGCTTTTACGAGTTGAAAGTTTATTGGATAGGTATACGTGGAGTACCTACAGTGGCGATTCTGTGGCCTCCTTCTGATTTCATCCTCCATCTGATCAGTGACCCTAGACGAATTGTTTTTCGAAAACAATATTGTTATCGAAAATGTATAGAATAGGGAATATGCATGGGTTTTTTTCATCGCATTTCGCAACAAAACATGAAAATACCGGAAAACAAATAATAGTCCGGTTTATAATGACAACAAGAAATTGCAAAATGACTATGTTTCATAATGACTAGATTTCATAATGACTAGATCGCAAAATGACTAGAACGCAAAATGACTAGGTTGCAAAATGACTAGATCGCAAAATGACTAGATCGCAAAATGACGAGGTTTCATAATGACTAGATTGCAAAATGACGAGGTTTCATAATGACTAGATCGCAAAATGACAAGGTTTCATAATGACTACATTGCAAAATGACGAGGTTTCATAATGACTAGATCGCAAAGTGACGAGGTTTCATAAAGACTAGATTGCAAAATGACGAGGTTTCATAATGACTATTGCAAAATGACAGGGTTTCACGATGACTAGATCGCAAAATGATACCTGTAAATAGGTCTTAATTAGTATTTTACAGAAAATTGAAAGAAGGTTAAGTTACTTGTTTTATTTTATTATTTAAGAATTCTTAAGTTGATTAAAGATTCATCACTTTTAACGGGCATTTAATATTAACTGTAATTCTAAAACTAAATTAATCCTAAATTAACAACAAAAGTATGTAAAACTAAGACTTAGGCTGCGTTTCCACAAGAGCTGTGCGAGGCAGCTAAGCGGCGTTGCGAGGAAAAATCCACCAAAAGGAGACTGAAGCTAGTAAAACAAAACAATCCTATTGGTGGAATTTTCCTCGCAACGCCGCTTAGCTGCCTCGCACAGCTCTGGTGGAAACGCAGCCTAAGTCTTAGTTTTACATACTTTTGTTGTTAATTTAGGATTAATTTAGTTTTAGAATTACAGTTAATATTATAATTATCTATGCTATTATTAAATTAATTAGCTATGCGGGCGTCAGGAGAGGTTTTTGTCCGATGGTCGACGGGGTACTCTGCCTAACCCTTTGCCTAAGGTCCTCAGTCGTTCTTATTTTATTCAGCGGTAAAAAAAGGCGTTGCGAAAAGCTACAAAGATAAATAAATAAATAAATAAATAACAGTGACAGACGGACAGACAGAGCACGAAGTGATCATAATTAAGGTTTTCCCTTTTGAGGTACGGATCCCTAAAAATATCCGAGACTCATAGATCATATTCATATCATAACAATATCGAAGTTAGAAGTTGCGGGTTCAAATCTCGTTAGCCCTATGGCTCGCAACTTCTAGCTTCGATATTGTTCATTTTCTTCAAAGAGTATTGTGCATTTATTTCTTTAATACCTACGTGTTAGTACTTCAACTTCTTGGTACGACTCGATATGTGATTAAATAAAAAAAACTTTGTTCTCCACTTGACAATAATTGTTCAATGACAGCGATAATTTTCAATTATTCTATTGTGCGTGGTATGATAATTGCGACTGATAGAAAATGTTTAAAAAGGAATTAATATTTATATCCAATAATAAAAGTAATCAAGGACTATTGTACGACGGCTACCGCTACAATTTCGACACCATCATCAAAAGTGGTAGCCGATGGCGTTGTGCAAGAGACCGGAAAGAGTGCAGTGCATCGATATCCCTTGATGAAAGTCGATCAACTGTATTAAGACAAAGCATTCACAGTTGCAAACGCAACTATATTCAGAATAAAAGGGATGAAATTATTAATGTCTGTAAAAAGGAGGTATGCACAAGTATGGAACCAGTAAAAAAAATTTTCGAATGTACATTATTGGAGTTGGAGACAGAAACTGATAATACAATATCAGAGTTTCCTAGCTGCAGCACCGCATCATACGAGTCCGTGAAACACAGCTTATACAGAGCTCGCAAAAGATTCCTGAATGTTAAAAATACAGAATATTTAAATTGTATTCATGTGGAAATTCCAAAAATGATTGCCGAAGATTTTCTAGTGGCTGAGTACGAATGTGATGCAGATGAAAAAATGTTTGTTTTTTGCACCAAATACAGCAGGCAATGGTTGAAATCACATGGCAACCACAACAAACAGTTTTTTGGAGACGGAACGTTCAAAAGATGCCCGAAACCGTTTAGACAACTTTTTACTATCCACGTCGACGCAGCCAGTGGAGATACGTCTACTAATGTAGTTCCTGCAGTGTTCGCACTACTCCCAAACAAAAAACAAGAAACATTATAACGCATTATTTACAATATTACGTGACGTGATAGGAATCAACATTCAAAATTATAAATGTGATTTCGAAGTTGCACAAATGAATGCATTTAAAACTGTATTTAAGGGTTCAAAATTGACGGGATGTTACTTCCATTACAATCAAGCCATATGGAAACACGCAAAGGACATGAAACTGACCACCTCAAAAGAAGGAAGAGAAACGGCAAGATTAACTGCGAACTTACCGCTCTTGCCTGCGTCCTATGTAAATGACGCTTGGGCAACTATTGCCGAGAACGGTCCTGACTGCGAACCAATGAATAAGTTCAAAAAATATTTCCTAAAACAATGGGGTGAGATGGGGTCTATCATAGACTGTTCGAATGCGAGGCATCGCACAACCAATTGCATCGAATCATGGCACCGCCGATTAAACGTCCGAATGCCTCACAAACCCACATTAATTTTGTTTTTATACAACATAAAAAAAGAAGCAAAATTACAAAATATGAAACTCAAAAAATCGTTGTTTACATTGCATTGTTCTCAAAAGCGGAAATATGTAAAATTTGAAAAAATATACAAGACATATTTAAAAGTGCTTTCCAATCAAGAAATTTCACCAATACAATTTTTAAAGAGGATTTCCATCGCGAAACAAGAGATATTTTAGGTCGATATAAGTGATAGTATTATTGACAATGATAATGTAAGGATCGAGCCGGAATACTCGTATTTGATTTGAATACTATGAAGAAAAAGTATTTTGTTTTGTTAAATATGTGTTTTCAAATGATATAATAATAATAAATTATATTTTCTGTTTTTTATTAATTTGACGCATGTCAACAAAAACGCATAATCCCAAATAAACGCATTGGGCCATAATACGCGTTGCTCCAAACACGCAAAGTACTAAACGGCCACTTCCCTTGAACGTCCGCTATAGTTTGCCATAAATCATTTATTTTCTCTATAAGCACTATTTCCACCAAACGGCCCGCAACGGATTGGAATCTCGAAAGTGAACTCAAAAACAAGGTAGGAACGAAACTATTTGACTGGGTGCGAATACGTTCGCAAGCAACCGTACGGTGCCGTTCGTGTGCGTCGACATCCTGTCGGCCGCGAACGGCTGTTACCGCCCGGTCGTACGCGTCGAAATGTCGCCGGACACGATCGGTTGTCGCCGCATCCGTTCGTATTCTATCCGATCCGATCCGATGCGGGCCGTTTGGTGGAAATATTACTATAGAATATGCGATATGGGTATCGCATATTTTCGGAACTGAAGATAAGATCCCGGCATTGTGAGATCACAGCATTATAAGATCTCGGCATTGTGAGATCTTGGCATTGTGAGATCTCGGCATTATAAGATCTTGGCATTGTGAGATCTCGGTATTATGAGATCTCGGCATTATGAGATCTTGGCATTTTTTTTCACTTCTTCCACATTCATACATCGAGTCATGCACGCACGTCGGTTTCGGGTACTTAAGATTCAGCCCTTTTCCAGTATTTCTCCGATTTGGCTCGAAAAGTACACCTAGGGTGGCCCCTTCCGACGCGTCCACTCACTTCCGATCTGTATATATCTTTCGTCAATCTTCTTTCATTCATCCTTTCCAAATGACCGAACCATCTAAGCATGCCCTTTTCAATATTAGTCACTACATCTTGTTTTGTTATCTTGGTTATTTTTATAACTATTTAAAAATGAGTTTTCTCAACTGTTTGTTACATGAATCTGCTTTTATTCAGGCTGTGAAAAATGTCATGATCATAATATTCCTTTTTGACGTAAGCTGCCGGACGGCCGCTTCAAACTCTTATCCACTGATTACTCGTGCACTTTTGATATACCTTATTCATAAGCAAATAATGGCTATCACTGGTAACTCTGGTAACACCTCGATACATGTAATCATTTTTTGAAAATCGTTAAGGATAGCGTTATGCATCTTATCTAAGGTACCATTGCATTGCCTTGAGTTTACGTATTACAAATTTCAGCCCGGTAGCTGCCGGGAAGTATGGGTATGGGTATAGTACCTACAATATGGGGCTTTTTAAAAGGGGTATCATTAAATTTCTTCGAGACCGGCCACGCATTGGTGACGCCTCTGGTGTTGCAGATGTCCATAGACGGCGGTGACCACTTCCCACCAGGTGGGATGTCTGCCTGATTGCCCGTCGACGGCAATAAAAAAAAAACTAAAATGTTTATTCCGAAGTTATAGACGCGAAATACGAACGACATAAGTTAAATAAAACCTTATAAAAATAGTGGATCCTTGTTCCATCGTAGTAAAGAACATAATCTATCCTGAAAAATACTGGCAGCAATAACATTTGCGTCTCGTTATTTGCAGATTGTTGTTTATTTGCGCCAGAGCGATATTGAAACGTTTCACCATCCTATGACGCTGTTAGGGTGGGCCATAAAGAAATAGGTAAGGGAAAACAATTTTAGAAACATTTATAACATAATAATAATAAATTTACGGGGACAATCTCATACCAATTGACCTGGTCCCAAACTAAGCTCTAGGCTTGTACTATGGGTACTAGACAGCGATATACATATTTAGTATAGAGAAATATATACTTAAATACATAGAAAATATCCATGACTCAGGAACAAAAATCAGTTCTTACCGGGATTTGAACCCAGGACCACTAGCTTCGTAGGCAGGGTCACTACCCACTAGGCCAGCGCGTCGTCAAACAAGAAAATAAAAAACAAAATTAAAGTAAAACATTTTAAATTCACATGGCAGACTAAATGGCAGAGGACGCATGAAATGGTCCCAGCTCAGCATGTTGCCGGTGGTTAAACCAGCGTTGGTCTTCCATTCAAAACTTCAAAGTATCCTTCCGATTCCATCATCAGTGACCCTAAAGTCAGAGTCAATTGAAGTTGACAAAGATGTAAACAAAACCAAATGAACCAGTTTACCATTATTACTCGATACTCACGTACTTTTTAAGATCAATTAAGGTAATGTAATGATTTATAGACTTCATTACTTTCATGTTAAGTGTAATATTAAAAAAATATTAATGATACGTTATTTGAAATAAAAACTCGCTTGATGAATATTTGAGGTTATGTGTCAAACAGTACTACTTTGTTGACATCTTTGTCAATTTCATTTGGAACAGACTATAGACAAATTGCTTTTCAAGAACGTCATCGTAATCGAAAATGTTTAAAATAGGGAATATGTAAGGATTTTTTTAACCCACATTTTTTAGATAGTAAATTGGGAATGGGTTAGATAATTGTTTGTCACATGTTGGAATAATTGCTAAAGTGTGTACCAGACCAGTCGCGGCAGACAAACGCGAGACATTAACGAGATGAGCTTGATGGTTTCAATCACTAGTGGGAAACTGACGCAAATCAGGTTATGTGGAAGGAAGAGAGGGACGCCTTTGTCCAGCAATAGGATATTATAGGTTGTTAAATAATAATGAATAATAGACAATACGTAATAACTCTTAAACGGTCCAACCTATTCCAATAAACCTAAATAGCTAACAAGTATCCAACTAAAAGTACGCCTTACTGATTAACGTGGAATAACCGTGAGGTTGCTAAACCATGCTTAGCTGTCAAATTCAAATGTCACAATGACAGATAAGGTCAAAGGTCCGTTCGGATCGATGCCACCATCTTATCCTTTAACCAAGTCAAGCAGCAGGGTTCGCGTTGTGTTCCGGTGTGCGGGTAAGACAACCGATACAATTACTAAAATACAGGCATTCCATATCAGTCTTTGCGGTCTCAGGATAACTGTCTTAATGATTGTAGAATTGAGAATGAATAATGTCTATAGGTCACAGATTCGACTTACCATCAAATGGCCTAGGTGCTCGTTCGCCGTCGATAACAAAACACAAAAATATGGGGTTTTCGCGTCGGCGGTGGTAGGACCTTGTGCAGGGTCCGTCCGGATCGCTACCACCATCTTATCCATTAACCTACCGCCAAACAGCAGTGTTCGCATTGTTGTGTTCCGGTTTGGGGATAAGACAGCCGGTGAAATGACTAGCATAGAGGCATTCAATCTAAGCCTCAGGGTTGGCAACGCATTCGCAGTCTTAGGATTGCATTGCAGTCTTGTGATTGCGAATGTCTATGGGTCACAGTTACCACTTACCATCAGGTGGCCTGTGTGCTCGTTTGTCTACTCGATGCCATAAAAAAAAAAAAAATAAAAAAAAATCGCTTGTTTCCTGGCTCCAATTGCATACACTCACCGAGCGAGCTGCAAATCTACCTCGGCTCTGAAATATGATCCTTCAATATCCTTTATTGGAATAAACTGAATGCTCCGATGTGGAAAAATTGTTATTGCGTTTTTTGAACCTCTGACTCGCAAATAATGGATTTATGTTGAGCTGTGTCTGTCTATCATCCTGGAGCCCTATTTAACGTTGTCTTGTATCCTAATTACTTTCATATTGACAGTTATGCCAAAGTCATAGCGCTTAACTGAGTAGCTGTCTGCAGTAGTGGAGGTGAGGGAGGGGATAGGTACATGTGTGACGTAACAGAACTGTCTCGCTTTACACGTGATAGTATGATAGAAAAACTATCAAGTTAAACTTTCCGGTAACGTTGGCAACGGCTTTAAGAACATTAATGTCATCTTTATGCTTAGTACATTTGGGGTTAGAATTTCTTGCCTTGTAATTTGACGTAACTAACGTCAAATCTAACAATATTCGGTAACGACAGATGTTAAAACGTAGAACAAGGACCTGGGACGTCATTCTATTTGATTTTCAATTAGTTTCTTTACTTTCCATTGGGATTGTTCATATTTTTACAACTACTCCAATTCGAAAACCATTTCGAGGAATAGAGTTTTCAAGACATTCTGCATTATTAAGTTTTTGAAATATTTATCTGTTTTGGATATTTCGGCAAAAGTGTAAGGAGTTATTCATAAGTGCGCATCAAGCATATTGTTCTTATATTATATTGTGTAATTATATTCAATAAAGTTAGTCTTTTGTCAGCATTCGTGTTCATTACTCGTCCCCTCAAGTCCCGCTCCACATGGCGACCTTGCCACGTGAGGTGTCGGGTTCGGGCACCGCCGCTGCCGCGTACGTGTTGTCGGCCTTACTTTAAAAAAAATATCCGATCACTGATTCAGACATTACTGTGACATTATCGTCATCAACAATGTGCAACTCTAAAGTAGACAAGGAAAATGTATTCATCAATCAAAACGCAGCTGGAAAATCAAGCAACGATGCTGATTATCACGAAATGAAGTATCACTTGTCTTCGATAAGTATTGTGATGATAATAATTTGTGCATTTTTGGCCCTTGGATTGTTGTACGGCTGCTACAAGCTTTACAAAAAATGCCACGATAAATGGTCATCAGATATGATTGTTCGGTACAATATTCGTCGTTCCATTGATCGACGCATTCCGAGCAGCCGCTGCCGCAACTGTGACGCTCCCAAGCAGATCGGATCCTACCACGTCGGGGACTCCGTGGACCAGTAAACCAGAGGTGTGCTGCTGTACGCTACATTAGTTGTGCGTCGTTCCAATATGAATAATACAACCGTAAAAAGTTAAAAATTGTGTCGTGAGTGAAAAATATTTTGTGTTTTTTTTTTTTCCCCGTAAGTAAAGGAATAAATATGTGTAAGTTAATTAATTTCGCGTTGTTTCTTAAATATTAAGAAGGACAATAATGCTATTATGTATTATTAAGACAAAGAATATAAGGACAACTGATTTATTGATAGATAGAATATACGTTTGATATGATATGTCTAGTAAAGTTCAAGAAATATTCCAAAAGCTGAAAACTATTAAGGAATATTTAGTAAAACTCAATTACGAAAGGCGAACAGCCGAGTTACTTAAAACAAAGTTAGAAGAAGCTTCTTTAGTATATGCTGATTATCTTCAAATTAGCATAGTTATTAAGAATGAAGTAGATAGTAAGGTATTAAGAGGTGAAAGTTTGTTAGATATTAAAAATTATTGTGATCATATTAACGGTCTTTATAAGCAAATAGAGGAGTTTTGTAGTAAAACCTATACAAGTTCAAATAGCGGTGGAAGTATTGAAGTAGATAGTAAAGCCACAATGGCAGAATTCAATTTGAAAATCGCGCTTTCTTTAATACCGTCTATGACAGACGACGAAGTTGTGATAAAACAACTTATCGATTCCATAGAATACTATGAATCAACGTTAAAAGCAGACGCGAAACAAAGCCTCATCAACTTTGTTTTAAAAAATAGACTTACTCAAATAGCGAAGCTTAAATTATGCTCGTCGTACAAAACTGTACAAGAATTAATTACGGATATGCAAAAACAGTTGTTACCTAAGAAATCAGCCACAGCTATTCAAAATAAAATGCAAACACTCAAGCAAGGTGACTCTTCGTTGGATAATTTTGGGCAACAATTATCCAGCTTGTTCGTTGACTTGACGATCGCGCAGTCAGACGGCGATTCAAACGCTTTTAATATTTTAACAACTATTAACGAAAAACAAGCAATTAAAAAGTTTGCTGATGGATTGCGCAATCGTCGAATCAGCACAATTATCGCAGCACGCGATTACGGATCCTTGAAAGATGCTATACAAGGAGCAAAGGACGAGGAGACGGCACTAGCAAACACATCAACTGAGGTATTTTCTTTTAATCGTCGCAATTATAACAATTACAGCAGGGGATTCGCTCGAGGACGTGGGTCTTACAGAGGCAGAACGTATTACTCTCAAGGCACTAGGGCGCCGCAATATCAACAGCGCTCATACAACGATACGACTAGAGGCACTAGCAGAGGTTGGTACCAAGCCCCTAACAACCGAGGAGGCCAAGGCAGTCGAGGTAAGTCCAGTACTTTTCATAAAAACAATGGATATGCTAAAAGGCAAATTTACGTGACTGAAACAGATGAAACGAAAACCCCAAATCAGTTTTTTCGTGAATAATGAATACATATTTGCTAGTAGTAATACATGTACCGTTTATTTCAACATCAATAACCAGGCACGTTTATGGTTAGTTGACACCGGAGCATCCATATGCGCTTTGAAGTTGGCGACAGCTTTGAAATTAGATATTCCAATTTATAAACAACAATTAATTATAAATGGAATAGGTGGAAGTACTCGAGCCATCGGATATGCTTACATAGAATTAGCGGAACGTGACCACATGTTTCGACATAAGTTTTACATTTTTAATGAATTGCCATGTCAATGTGATGGCATCATAGGCCAAGATTTTCTTTTAAAATATCAAGCGTTAATTAATTTAAAAAGTAGAACTTTAATGTTAACCTCTGATAGGAATGAGTTAATAACTTTACAATTACAGGGTGGAAAAAGAAATTTTGTTCTTCCCCCTAGGACCGAGTCAGTACATTTCGTTAACACGAATATACAAGAAGATTGCATAATATGTTCGTCTGAGTTACAAGAGGGTATATTTCTAGCAAGTTCACTTGTTAGTCCCATTAATGGTCAATTGCCGATTAGAATATTAAATGCGACGGAGAAAGAAATAAGACTAGACGACTTCAAGCTAGTCATACATAAAGCAAGCGATTATGATATTTGTTACTTCGAAAAGAACAACTCACTAAACGCAGAACGTGTAAAAACATTATTATCACATTTAAAATTAGAAAAACTTAACAAAGAAGAACAAATATCTATAGAAAACTTATGTGCAAAATTTTCAGATGTTTTCTATTTGCCAGGAGATAAATTGACCACAACAGGCATTTACAAACACACAATAACATTGAAAAATAACACCGATCCCATTTACACAAAACCATATAGGTTACCACATGCTCAGTCTGATCTAGTAAAAACGCAATTAGACAGTATGTTAAAACAAGGTATAATAGAAAAGTGTTCAAGTGAGTGGTCAAGTCCACTTTTGATAGTTCCTAAAAAATCAGATAAACATAATGACAAAAAATGGCGCGTGGTTATAGATTACAGAAAATTAAATAATTGCATTCAAGACGATAAATTCCCACTTCCAAATATTACGGAAATTATTGACTCACTGTCAGGATGTATATATTTTACACATTTAGATTTGGCAAACGGATACTATCAGTGTGACCTAGACGTAGGTAGCAGAAAGTACACTGCTTTTGCTTGCGGTCAATACCAAATGACTCGCATGCCAATGGGTCTAAAAACAAGTCCCAACTCATTTTCCAGGATGATGAACTTAGCCATGTCCGGGTTAACATATGAAAAATGTTTAATTTATTTAGATGATTTAATAGTTTTTGGAAAAAACCTCCATGACCATAACAAGAATTTAATGGAAGTTTTTGAAAGATTACGTAAAGTCAACCTTAAGTTGAATCCAAATAAGTGTAATTTCTTAAAAAAGGAAATATTGTATTTAGGACACGTCGTATCCTGCGATGGTGTGTTACCCGATCCGGAAAAAATAACTGCAATTACAAATTATCCGACGCCAAACAATTCCGACGAAGTTAAAAGATTTGTAGCATTTGCAAATTATTATAGAAAATTCATTCGCAATTTTGCAGAAATAACAATACCATTAAATCATTTATCACGAAAGAATGTAGCCTTTGAGTGGGATGACAATTGCCAAAAATCGTTCGAACTACTTAAAGAAAGAA
The DNA here is from genome assembly GCA_963966035.1 of Acleris laterana. Taxonomy (NCBI): domain Eukaryota; kingdom Metazoa; phylum Arthropoda; class Insecta; order Lepidoptera; family Tortricidae; genus Acleris; species Acleris laterana. The sequence continues at coordinate 3,372,076 of OZ014451.1, forward strand.
TTTCAACACCGCCTGTACTACAATATCCAAATTTGTCCGAGCAAAACACTTTTATACTACAAACTGATGCTTCAGGGTATGCATTAGGAGCAGTATTAAGTAATGGAGATAATAGACCGATAGCATTTGCAAGCAGAACCTTGAATAAAGCCGAAAAAAATTACCCTACTATAGAAAAAGAGCTTCTCGCAATTGTTTGGGCGACAAAACATTTCAGACCCTATTTATATGGACGTAATTTTATTATCCGGACAGATCATAAACCTTTAATTTATTTGTTTGGTATGCGCGATCCATCAAGCCGCTTATTAAAATTTAGATTAGCGCTCGAAGAGTACGATTACAACGTCGAGTACGTGAGAGGATCAGATAACGCACCAGCTGATGCTTTGTCAAGAGTCCACATAACAAGTCATGAGTTAAAAGAGATATATAACAATATAAATGTCGTGACGCGATCACAGTCAAAGAAAGCAACTAATATTTCTAGGAAGACTATTGATTCCACAGATAATTGGTCTGATCAACCAAAAATCGTAGAAACACATAGTAAACCTAAGGAGTTAGTAGAATTAAAATTTATATCACAACAAGAATTAGCTATAAAAATTAAGCAAAAAACAGGCATAGAAAATAAAATATTTTACTACGATGCTACGAAAAGTACTATTTATATAAAATTTCTAGATTCTTCATCACAACTCTCGCCAGACGAATTTGTGAAAGAACTAGATTTGTTTTGTAAACAAATAAACGTCAACGTAATATATGTGTTAAAAAATAATAATAATAACGTTTTCATAGAAAAGTTAACACAAGAATTGAAAAAACCATGGTGTAAAACCAATTTAAAGCTATGCATTTTAAAAGATGTTAAACGGCTAAACGATAAAGATCAAATCAAGGTCATTTTAAATGATTTCCATCTATTGCCCACTAGTGGCCACGCGGGCATGAGACGGATGTATAACAATGTAAGGAAATATTATTTTTGGCCAGGTATGGAACAAGATATACGAAATTTTGTAAGGAGTTGTGATAAATGCCAAAAACATAAGTATTCAAATCCAATAAGAGAGCCGATGGTTATCACGACCACAGCAACTTATGCTTTTGAGAAAATATTTTTAGACTTAGTAGGTCCATTAGGAATTGATGATAACAATTATAGTTATATACTGACAGTGCAATGCGAATTAACTAAATACCTAGAAGCATACCCATTGATTTCCAAGAAAAGTGACGAAGTAGCACGAGCATTGGTCAACAACTTTATACTCAGGTATGGAGTTCCAAAGCAAATAGCTACAGACAGGGGAGCAGAGTTTCTTTCAGTGACCTTCAAAGAGGTAAGTAAACTTCTAAATATAGATCAGTTAAACTCTACTGCCTACCATCATCAAAGTATAGGTTCTTTGGAGAATATGCATAAACATATGGCTGCCTTTTTACGCATTCAAACAGAAAAACATCCAGATACATGGAGTTCTTGGTTACCATTTTGGAGTTTTTCCTTTAATACTTCAGTACATACCGAAACGCGGTTTACGCCATTTGAGCTTGTATTCGGTAGGAAATGCTCACTTCCTAGTAATTTGAGAAATGATATTGTAGAACCATTGTACAATCATGAGAGCTATCCTAAAGAATTGAAATATAGACTTCAGTTGGCTCAAAGGGAAGCAAGAAACAACTTAATAAATTCAAAAATGAAAAGGAAAGAAAATTATGATAAGACGAAAAATCCAATTACATACAAAAGTAACGATTTAGTTTTAGTTAAAAATGAAGTAGGTAATAAGTTAGATAGTATTTTCTTGGGCCCATATAAAGTGTTGAAAGATCTTTCACCTAACGTAGAAATAGAAGTTAATGGAAAATCAATGTTAGTTCATAAAAATAGAACTAAGTTATATTATGTACCCTTATAAACAAAAATACAGCTAAAGATGTATTTTTCTTTTCTCACTCCGTGGGAGATGTAAGGAGTTATTCATAAGTGCGCATCAAGCATATTGTTCTTATATTATATTGTGTAATTATATTCAATAAAGTTAGTCTTTTGTCAGCATTCGTGTTCATTACTCGTCCCCTCAAGTCCCGCTCCACAAAAGTATATTTATCCTTTGTTTGACTTTCGTTTTCGGCTTGAAGCTCTCCTAGGTGTATCTTACGGGTTAGGCGAAAACAGCCTGAAATAGTATGTTTTAATACACTATTACAATCACTTTTTTTCATTGGATATCATTTAATTGTTGTAATTTATTAGAAAACGCCAAATGTAAAATAATAAATCCACAAAATGTCTGCTAAATAAATAAGTTTTTTTTTGATCAATCCCAATTAGTTAACGAAGTGTTAACCGGCGCATTTATGATGTCTCACTTTTGTATGTACTAAGTCTTTCTCTCTCCTTTCTCTTGCCTATTAACACAACACCACTACATATGAAATTCCACGCTTTCGCTAATTCATCTATAACAGCGATGCCACACAAGCGTTGTACGAGTAGGTGCATTGCGTCATCACAAAGCTGTGATTTGAACATAGAGCGACGCACGTGTTTCAACGCATCGTGAGCCATGTCGTTCTAATTTATATGTAGAACAACACAGCTCGTATAGTTCGTAATATCTATGTATACTAATATTTGACGACGCGCTGGCCTAGTTGGTAGTGACCCTGCCTACGAAGCTAGCGGTCCTGGGTTCAAATCCCGGTAAGGACAGATATTAGTGTGATGAACGCGAATATTTGTTCCTGAGTCATGGGTGTCTTCTATATATTTAAGTATATATTTCTCTATATAAGTATTTATATCGTTGTATAGTACCCATAATACAAGCATTGAGCTTAGTTTGGGACTAGGTCAATTGGTGTGACATTGTCCCCTGATATTTATTATTATTTATTATAAAGCTGATAGCACATAGTGCCCCTGAGGGTGCTTTTCCACCAGAGACATGCTACGCTTCTTTACTATGGATGTTTTGATATCCACCAATCATATATTGCCCCTGAGGGTGCTTTTCTACCAGAGACGTGCTACGCTACGTTACTATGGATATTTTGATATCCACCAATCATATTGCCCCTGAGGGTGCTTTTCCACCAGAGACGTGCTACGCTACGATGCTATGGAGGTTTTGATATCCACCAATCATATTCATTAGTCGACATAGCATAGCACTGGTGGAAACGCGGAGCTTTCACATCCTCGTAGCATAGCTGCATAGCACATCTCTTGAGGAAGACACCCTTAAGGAAGAGTTAGTTACCTACTGCTTTAGAAGAACTGCTTTAACGATTTATAATACACGCACTAAAATGTTAATAATGCTATAACAGGACCATTTCATTGTGTCGGGTAATATACTCTCGAAGAATTTTAACATGGATTTATCCAAGGTGTGTGTATTCATCAACCGCGGACATTTTTTAGTTTAATGGTAACTAGCTTCACCTGTGAAGAGTTATAAACTTTGAAACGTAACGTGATATGCGGAGTTAAATTTTACATTTCGAGTTTTTTTTTATGGTATGGAGAAGACAAGCGAGCACACAGGCCACCTGATGGTAAGTGGAAACTGTGACCCATAGACATTCGCATTCACAAGACTGCAATGCAATCCCAAGACTGTAAATACGTTACCAACCCTGAGGACTAAGATGGAATACCTCTATGCATTTCACTGGCTGTCTTATCCCCATACCGGAACACAACAATGCGAACACTGCTGTTCGGCGATAGGTTAATGGATAAGATGGTGGTAGCAATCCTTACGGACTCTGCACATTTTTTTAGTTTACTTAACTTTCGTTGTTGGATTGTAAAGTATGAATGAAAATAAGTACATTAAAACCTAATTTCTCCTACGTGAACTTATACCTCAAGGAATTTCTTCCAGCTAACCCCAAAGTTGCAAGGATAATTAATACAAGATTTGCATAAAAATATTTTTTGTAATATTAGCACTGATCTATACGTGTTTATTATGCTTTATTGATCTACAACAAATAATGTCACAAACTGCTTTGATCCCAAACAAAACAAACCCGAATCGTGCTGATTCCAGGCACGTGCGATGCAGCCTCCAATTTTCAGGGGAATAGAAAATGTTTATTTGAAATGACATGTCATATACGTACGTTTTTAGAGTTTCGGGTCAAATGGAAAGACACAAAAGGGAATATTTATTTTTATTATAGGTGTTTAATCTACGATGGCGCGTAACGGGCCTATTATCGTACTTGTGTCACGTGACATGGGTATGTTTTATTTTTTTCTTGTTCCCATGACGGGATAGGTCTTTCAAAAATATTACGAGTTCGTAAAAATATTTTTTTATTAACGGATCTGTTTATGAAATATTAACATTTAAAGTCACAAACTCTGGTTAACACATTATAAGTGTGCAAAATGTGATTACAGAATAATCAAACAGACAAGTGAAGATCATCCAAGGCATCGTTTGACAAAATAAGTTAGTATGTCTTTTAAAATTTGTATGTTAGGTTTCGCACCTCAAAACTTAACTGTCTGTCTGTCTGTGAAGACCATTTTTCGCAGGAACGCGTGTCAAGTTAAAATAATATCAAATAGGTACTAAGGTGCAAAATGTGTTCAGAATTATTAAGATTTTTTTAGAGTTGTTGGTTATTATGTAGCTCTCCCTATACCACTCTGGGATGAAAGCATGAGGTTTATGTTGTTGTAAGATTGAAAGTGCAAATATTTTTAGAGTCAAAACTGCAAATACAAACTGATTGACAGACACAGGCGTCTACAATGTTTATACTCGGTACTATCTAAATCATCTAAGACAGCAGCCAGCCAGTATTTTTTGTGTACAGTCAAGTGCAAAAATATGTATACACTTTAGTACCTTGTCACTTTAACTACTGTGACAGTTCATATTACGGCAGTTCAAATATGACGAAAACAGACAAGGTACTAAAGTCTACACATATTTGTGCCCATGACTGTACAGCAGCTGCAACTTAAAAATAAACCTTATACAATGAACCATTATCTTTTCTGTGCTCTTTGAAAATGCCATCCAACTTAAATTTACAACAAAATCACGTCAAAACCAATCTAAAGTTCAAATACTTAAGGCACTTTGGACCTGCATTGTCTCCCGGTCGGTCATTATCGGGTCGATTTACATGGAAAGCGACTGATTCTCAATTTTAGACCCTAATAGGTTTATGACAGATTTGAATATTTATTTGGGTTTTGTGCTAATGACTTTTCAATGCAGCGGACCCTCTTAATTGAATTGATTTAAGTATGATTTAAGGGTTGAGAGATTTCTGGGGTCCTAGTGTAAAAGAGTATATAAGTCTTCTAAAGATTAAGTGAAAAAGGGTTTAAGTCTAGTATACTGCGTTCATGTATAAACCACCAGCCAGCCAGCCGCAGTTTATTAACTTGGAATGTATGTGTGTAGTTAAATTTGGCCCATTTCCCGGTTTCCGATGAAGCTGAAAATTTGCATACGCCTTAAGTTCTGATGACAATTATACAATAATATAGTACAGTCACGAGATTTAATTTAGTACCCACCTTAGGTCCAAAGTCAATCTGACATCCTACAACAATAAGGTTAAGTTTCCGAAAAGTTACAATGACTTGACATCTCTAATGACATTGACGACGTCAAGCATAATATATTTTTCTTGAAATGGGTCCCAAATTGACAACATTTCATTTTGGTGACACCTGCAAATTACTATACGAATCGAAAGGGTTTTACCTCCTGAATACGGCAAAATATTTATTTAGATTTATTTTTCTTTATTTACAAAATTACAGGTAAGTTAATAAAAATATCGAGTTTTACCAATACTATGCCTGAATAGATATAATACCATTGCCTTTTTCACGAGAAAAAAAGCTGTCATACTTCAAATTTGACATTAACACTATTGACAGATGGATAGATACTTAGGGCCACTTGCACGCAGAATTTAACCCTGGGTTAAGGCACTAACTCGAGTTAGTAGACGTCAGATTCATACGAAAACTGTCATTTTAACTCGAGTTAGTGTCTTAACCCAGGGTTAAACTTTTCGTGCAAGTGGCCCTTAGAGAATTATCGTTTTTTTTTTAATATACAGATTGGACTAAAGTAATATGTCCATTGTGTCGTAGAAATGAAGTTACGCCCTTTTAGAATAAGTACATCTTAATAAATGAATAATAAAATAATTATTCATTCTAGAGAAAATTTAAAACTATTAGTGTCTTCCTCCTTCCAAACAGTATCTATAAAACGAATAAAATTAAAGTCTTGAAAATATGAAATCTTGTCAATTTCATAGTTTTAGGCCAATGGAAAATACCCTATAAATTTTGATTCCCTTGACAGTGTTAGACGTTTTTTGCGGCATTAACGGTCGTATCTTATTTTTACGTTAACTTAGATGTTTTTTTTTACGGCTTCTTGGGACTGTAGACTTATTTACATGGTTTTAATTCCAAGTTCATGCCTCCATACGTTCCCGAGATAAAGGGTCTTCACAGACACACACATAGCGATCAAACTTATCCCATTCTTATCTGGCATTCTTCATATCTGGGATGAAAGTTAGATGTTTTTTTTATTATTGTTTTAAACATGAAAATTAAGCCATTTCAACTACGAGTATAGTAGAGTATATTAGGCCTTGATTTAAGAAAAATCGTATATAAACGGGCCTTTCCCGACCTTTATTTCGATTTAGATCTCATTTGCATTCATATAGCCTTGGGAACTGGGTCTCCGTCGTTAAATAGATCTCCCGTTATGTTCGTGGCTTGTAGAATTTATTGGATACAATGGAAAAAAAAATGTCTTGGGTACAAAAAAAAGATTTTTAGTTTTAAATAGATCAGATGGTATTTCGTTCTTTATTAAATAAATAAATAAATGCCAGGGTACAAATCTCACATGAATTTTGCCTAGTCCAAAACTAAACCCTAAACTTAGTTTTAACTTAGTGTACAGTTCCGGTGTCGTTAGTGCAAACACAAAAAACTATCTCGAAAAACACCGAGTATGCCGAACTTTTTGGAGGGAGACGTGCAACTAAATGGCTAAAAATATTATAATAACATATAAATATTTTTTTTTAACAGTTATCCAATGATACCCCACTTTACGTTATGATGTTGAAAAAATGCCTTTAATTTAGGCACAGTTATTACACAGCACTGTAGTAAAGGGTGAACAGAAACGAGAATAAACGTTGGATTCGAAGATATACTTTTTATTATATTTTAATGATTGAGCTAACACAAAATTAAGATGATGTGCCACGCACGCTGGTCTAGGAGCGACTACGGAAATTATACAAAAACAGGCGGTCGCAGTTCGAGTCACTTGCTTTTAAATTAAAAAAAAAAGAAAACGAGAAGTATCACATAAAAAAGTACAATGCAATGCTAGGTATATTTTGGAGATTTAGATTTTACAAATTTACTGACATAACTTTTATGTATTACTTTGCTAAATTACAGCTTTGTAATACCGCGACAGATGGACAGACGGACATGGCGAACCTGTCTAAATCCTGGTTTGACTTCAGAACCTTAAAACTACATTTAAATTAGTACGAAGCATTTTGACAGACCGCCCTTGCCCTTTCATTGCGGTAGCCACAATCAAAACATTGAAAGTTTAAACCCAACTTCGAATTACTTAGTCAACCGCTTTTACTGCAAAATCCATTCAAAGAACATGAGAAATCTAATTATAGGGAAGCGAAGTAGTGGATTCAGAGAGCTTTAAAGGCTTTTAAGTATGCAAAGAGGACTGAGTGTCGGGTGTCGGGTGATTTCCTTCAGTTCAAACAAGTTTGAAGATCATCCAAGGCATCCTTAGACAAAGTACCGTAAAGCTACACAACTATGGTCCTGGCCTACAATAATAGTCCAATTTTACTTGTCACATTATTCTAAAAAATAATATGATAGCTTTTGCTCTAGCTTGAGTTTTGAGCAATCGATTTTAGTCTAAACAGTACATATACCCAGCAATAATAGCCGTACTTTAGATTAATGTAATGAGGAAAATTGGACTATTGTTACAGGCTAGGACCATAGTTGTGAAGTTTTACGGTACCTAAGTTAGATTGTCTTATTAGAGTTTTTTTTTAGGTTAGGTTTCTCACCTCAAAAAGGAACGCTTATCACTACGTCTGTCTGAGTGTCGTGAATGTGGTTGAAATAATGTCAAATAAGTCTGCAATCTCTGGGAGCTGTGAAAAAATTAAACGTCTCAGTCAACGCAATCAAAAGATACCCGGGCCGGTTATGCCACATATTTTAATACTCCTCTCGATTACCTAGAATCATTGTTATTTGGCAAGAAGCCATGTCTTATGGCACTAGCAAAAGTAAAGGAAAAAATTCCGAAAATCGAACATTTTTAGTTACATCTCTAAATATAGTTTTATTTAGCGGCAAGCACAATAAATAGGTATTAATCATTTGACCCCTTGATTCCTTGCAATTTTGGAAACTGAAACCCAAATAATGTAAACTGATTAAATAGGAATATTACCTACACGATGCCATGTATTCTATATTCTTTCGATTTTATGTAATAGAACGTGCTTTACATGTAAAATCGATAAAATCACGCTCAAAATTAAAATTACACTGAACAAAGAGCAGTTAGCCGAAAAAAACATGAATATTCAAGGCTTTGCACCATTGTAACTTGGCTAAAAAGAGTACCTAAAGCTTTGACGGTAAAATGAGAATATATTATAGGAAACGTGAATGTATTGTCTCTTACTATTTTGCAAGAATTAATGATACTTTTCGTGGTCAGTTATTGTAAGTGTAGTAGGAAATTATTTTTTTCAGTGAAGCTTTTAAAAATCCTTATTCGTAAATAATTTGCAGAGAACCACTAAATTTACGCCAATATTCTAACGTAAACAACATTAATGTATATCCATTAAACCGTAAAGTTCTTGCAATAAATGCACCGCGTTGAGCTCTGCACTTCAAAACTGTTGAAGACCTAATGCATTAAGGTTTGCATTTGATCAAACGGAGTGCAAAAAAACAAAAAGTACGCAGATCTTGAAAATCTATGAGTGAAGGCAACTGTATAGTTTTCCGCTAAGGTTTATTATTAAGTGGATGTGTGAGAGATGAAGAGTAAATTTCAACTGGGATTTGATCGGTCTGTCAGATCAAAGAAATCTAATTTGGTTGCTTTTAGTTTGTATTTCGGAATGCTGGAATTGTTTTGATAACCATTTGCAGAAATGTTCCTATTTCTCAGGGCTACATGGCAAGGTTAACTGAATAAAAAAATAAATCGCGTTTTCTGCTAGAGACAAATAAAACATTTTACCTTAGGTACATTAATTTTACTTATGCCTCGTTGTACAAATGATCTAGACACGACGTATTATTTTGACAATGGAGTCGAGTGCAGATCATTTTGACCTCCTCGGTTGCGTAGTCTGCTGCTGACTGTACTATTTACTTTGTTAAACTGCAAGTGATATTGAACGAGTAGAGACTGTAAATCTTTGTTCCAAAATAAACGTTTCTTTAGGGCCACCTCCTGATGTTGACATCTAGATTTAAGACTTTAGATCAATTTTATTTTTTCCATGGGGCTGTTTTTAAACTACTAAATATCTGGTAGGTAACTAGATTAGTGTTGAAAACGTAGGGTATAATGTGGACATAAAAACATACTTTTTAAGATCATTATAGTTATTATTGAAACAAAAACGCGTGTTATCACTATACGAGTAATTTTTTTTATCAATTTTTAGGGGCATTGTAAATACGAACGGAAAAAGCAACACAAGGGTGACATTATATTTTCTACACCAAAGAACGACCTAAACGTACAAACCCATATAACAATAAAAACCCATTTCATTTCCGTAGAACCTCGTGTAAATCGTACATTATGAAGTCACAGTATTTTCCTCCGGGACGCGGTTACGCTTTTGAAAATCACTAAACAGAACTTGTGGCGAAAAATTTTATACTTTCTAAGGAAATTTTAGGAACCATTTTACTTATTTAACGATCTTTAATTTTGTAACTAGTGACTTTTTTACCTTATTTAATTAACCCCTGATACCAAAAACGGGGAATAGTAGCCCTTGTTTGTGTTTCTGTCTGTCTATTTGTCAATGCCTTGAGACCTAAAAGTCGTATTATAATAAAGAGATCTCAGCAAGCCCATCTCAAGATACAAATCACAATAAACATCAAGTCATAGCAAACTGTAATTTCTGACGTAGATACCAAGACGGGCATCTTAACCAAGATAAGTTTATTAATAAGGCCCGCAAGTTAACCGACGTCAATGCAAAAAGTTGCAAAAAATGCGTCTTTTGAAAGTGGCCAGTATCGGTCGGTCTAATCAGACTTTACATGAAACGAGCTCGTCAAAGGAAAATTATTACGTCGGGCTTTGAAAACTTTCCATAAATACCTAGTTCTAGTCAAAAACTAAAAGAAAAATACCCAGAAGATGGTTGAATCTCATTTTTTCATAGTTTGGAAATGGCAATCGAGCACACAGACTATTTAGGTTAGTTAGGTTAGGTTAGGTTAGGTTAAAGGAGATGGTGGTAGCGATCCGGACGGACTATGCACAAGTTCTTTTCAAAATTGTGATAATAATGCCGTTTATACATATACTTTTTGATTTGGCTGGTTTGGCAAAAAATAACCTATTTACCCCCCCATAATTTGTAAGGTAGAGGAGAGATTAATAAAATTATAGGTACCAAGTCGATTGAAAATAGGTAACGGCATCCTCGTAATATTTTTATCAGCATTAGGTAAAGTTAGAAAAACTCAACTGTGTGTCAACGGAAATGAAATATAATTCCATTTCGTCGAGCGCTCAAAAACGTATTTCCGCAGTCACTCATACCAAATACTGTATCCTCCTAGTAGAATTCCTACTTTGAGGTCACTAGATTATTTTTATTTGTTGAACTATTTAACTTTGAAATTTTTGTAAACCCTTTTCACACACAGGTTTTGTTTGAAAAAGGAATTTTGGCTTCGACCATGTTGATTTATTTTTTACTTCACCTATCCTTAATCTCTTGGTTTATGAAGCCGATTCTAATGATAACTTAATAATCACATGTATCTCTTGCAGTCGGATAATAAACGAGTTTTTTTTATATCAGCCATTTAAATAGCAACTTTTGGAGATGTAGTTAAGAAATAAACTGAATATAAACCTTCCCAGACTATTAATTTAATCCAAAAAGAGAAGGATAATTATAAGACCTCAAACAGCGTTTATTGCATAATTTAATCCGATATGGAAACGCCCGCTTTAACTGTTATTACGACGCAGAGCCCGTAAAACGACTGTAAAACTCATTATCGGCTTAACATGACTATTACTATAGCTACGAGTCGTTAACTGACATTTACAGTCAAGTTGTCACTGATAATTAGTATAGCTACCAGAATACTCCCTTATTATTAAGCTCGCCAGCCAATTAGCAAGCGTATTTTGAAATTAGAGCGCGCTCATTGGTATATATTTACGTTCTAAATTTGAATTCGGATTGACGTTCTTATTCTCGCGATATCGAAAATAAATGTATGTTTTATCTGTTTCGTAATCGGACTTTCGTTTTAAATCCAAGGTTTGGCTTTAAGATAACATTGTATTTATTCGATCTATTTGTAGTTTATTTGTGTGAACTTGTAGCAATGATTTAAGCTCTTCGACAGATAATAAAATTGGTGGAGTCGTAAAATTTAAACGCTCTGTTGTTGAACAACAAATCTTCGCAATGTGTGTGCGGTCTTGTATTCTACCACGGAAATGCGGGAACCTACTGTATTGTTTTAAATCGTTATTTATGTGTATGCGTATTGCAGTGATATTCGAGCGATTTTCTTTTTACTGGTTTTAGGAAAATAAATCATGTCAGGGATTATTATAAAGATAACTCGACATAACCGTAAGGACCTACAATAAATTAAAGGTTTTATAACTAGCCTTTTTGGGTTTGAAAAAACTACTTCCTTTTACTGATTCTATATAGTTATTTTTTACACATCACCTCAATTTTACGTTTTATAATGATCGTTCTATCTGGTACCATTATTTAAAAAAAAAACATCATGTATCGGCGCGTTTTCAAAGGTAAATAAAGGTACAGTTTCCTGAACGGAAAATCCCCCCTTCGCCAAACCCCCAAGAGTTCGCCAGTCTAATGCAATTTGCTGCTCCATTACACTCGTGCCGCATCCAAACAAAGAACTTCGAATCACAGGTTATCGAGGTTTTATATTGAATTTAATAAAACGTAGCAAATAATGAACAACTTGATTTCATTCCGATCAGCGTGTATGTATATTAATTCATTATACTTCTGTCTTTGTACTACACACTAACGAGACGAGGCGAGATGACACGAGACGAGAATTATCTTGCTGGATGAATGCGGCCCATTTTTACCAAACATTGATTGATACCATTACAAATTACGAGACAAATCGCGCAATACCGTTGAAGAGATAATAAACACTAATTATATGAGTAATATGGTTCAATCATCAATACTTATATTCTTATCCCGCACCTAACCTTGCCAATTCAGACCATTTCCACTGAAGATGCGCTAGACGAGAATTGAATTTTTCAATCCAGTTCAACCCAATCTTCTCTTCGCCTCGCCGGTGGAAAATTATCTTAAGATACATAGAAATAGTCTTAAACTACGAAACAAAGTCGTATACACCACACAAATATCAGCTGTTACCGGAAAATGAACATGGAACCGCTGACTTCGTAGGCAGGGTCACTACCAACGAATATAACGAGGGAATCCGCATCGTCAAGTTATGAACTCCTTGGTTTGCCAGATATTGAAATCAAGCTAAATTCCTTTCAAAAGGGTGCTATTACTGAGGGACGGTATAACAAAGGTGCCTACTCCAAATCCCTTTTAGAATTGGAAATTGACAAAGTACTATTGAGGGTCAATCAAGTGTAAATCTAACACGGGACAAGGTCGTCCCTTATGTAATGTGAGATCTAACTATCGGGACACTACACTATACTTATAAAGGTTGGCAGGGTCGAAAATATTTTATGACACTTGTAAGTATGTACTTATATCGTATTTTAGGTTATTTGGGACTCTTCAGGAGAAAAAAAAAGATAAAAGATGTTTATTCAGTAAGTTGGCCGCACGGACACTTTAACACGTCAGCAATCTACCAGCGCTTCGCAATAGACCACTGCTGAGAAGAAACGCCGCAAGAAACTCAACAGTCCGTCGATTTTTTAAATATACAATTTAACCTAGCATTATACAAAACAATAAGTACCAGTATAACACACAATAAGAAGTAAATCAATTCACGCATAGTTGAGCAGGAAAATGTGTCAAACCTCAGGATTTTCACCAAAAGTAATAAGTAGTAATAGAAAAAAAAAAAATATAAAAATTAAACTTTTACGATGATGGTGAAGACAACTACAAAAAAGAAGTTTCGATACATTCTCCTAAGTTTCGATATATTTTTTATGACTAAGTTATTATTAAGTTTCTGTTACCTACTGCCACTCAGGCGCTACGGATGCGTCGATGCGCGTTGCTCGTTACCACGCATGCGTACAAACGCGGTTATACCGGCTTGGTGCATCTTGTTGAGTTTGTGTTTAGGCTAGATTATGATATTTTGCATTGTACTTGAGGTATCAAAGATCCGAATTTTCATAGTTCGGAATGCAATTGGGATTGTTCATATGTTTACAATTACTCCAATTCGAAAACCATTTCGCGGAATAGGGTTTTAAAGCATTTTTGAAATATTTATTTATTTTGGATATTTCGGCAAAAGTCGTTTTCGGCTCTCCTAGGTTAGGCGAGAACCGCTTGAAATAGTATGTTTTAATACACTATTACAAGCACTTTTTTTCATAAGATATCATTTAATTGTTGTAATTTATTAGAAAATGCCAACCCAAATTTTAAATAATCATGTCATTCATAAAAAGTCTGCTAAATAAATGAAGATATTAAAACAAAACAATTGGGTCACATACAAAATTAATGAAATAGGTCTCTTAAAATTTCCTATTCTTTCGAATTAGAAAGTTAAAACCGTGAGTAATTTTTTTAGTCTATCCCAATTTTTGGATAGAAGACATTATTTTTTGATATCCCTTATTAATCATACATAACCTCATCTACGTACAGCAACCAAATTACGCATTTAATCATTCTGAAAAAAAAGACAGACCAATAAATTATAATTCGGAATTTCAAGATATTCCCATTGCCGCATTGCATAACAAAATATCAAAATGATGTACGAGTATTTTTGATCCTTATACAATTTTAATGTGTGTGTGTATTTACCATTATTTAGCATACCACCCGTAGCTTAAGTAATCTCAGTCTCAAAGCAACTCTTAACTTTCATAAACTTTGAACGCAATGCTGTATAATTAGCATTACATAAAAAACTTTCGCAAAGGTCTGACCCGAGTCTAGTTTATATTTCACAGTTCACAAGACGCATATTGAAATCGCGTTTAGTTCCTCAGGGAATTCTGCAAGGCTCCATGCAATGAATTTTCCAAGTTTTAACCTTTAATTACTTTTCAAAGCCAGGTCTAGAAATTCAGCAAAGCAAATACACTCAAGAGCAATGAAAACGGGACACTTTCTTAGGCAATTCTGTACAAAGTGACCAGCTTTCATTGCTCTTGACTATAGTTAAAGACCTTTATGCGTTTTTATTTGCGTGTGTAGTTTGTGCTATATATACCAACGGGCCTAATATGGGCACGTTTATCGATGTGGATAAAATATAAAGCATTTGTCACTTTCTGACCAGTGTGAGTACGAGAGTGATGGATGCATTATTTATTTATTTAAACTTCTTTGCACAAAATACAATAAAGTACAATTGGTGGACTTAATGCCCAATGGCATCCTCTACCAGTCAACCAGTAGGCAAAACAGAAAAAAAAACTAAGGACGGTGCGAAGAAAAAAGCGTTGAAAAAAAACTATTTCAATAAAATATCCACCGCATAAAGGCGATGGGTGTGTAATAATTTGCATAAAAATAAATATACTAATTTTCATTTAGCATTACAGGTATTGCATAATTTGGATCAATATAAACATGTTATTTTTACGGCGGTTTTGCTCGATCTTAACAATTTCTGAGTCTCTTGAACTGTAGAAAGAAAGAATAAAAAAAAAGTCAGTAGGTACTTATAGTTATACCTACTACAGCCGCTATACTACTACTAACTGTTTATCACTGAATTCTTGTTCTTTCTTTGTATAAACACCCAGTAAAAAAAAACAAGAATGGTCGGTACTAGTTTTTTACTACATCCTTCTCTCAACCCTTATTATAACTTCAGAAAAGGGCCCCAAAAATCCCAGACGAACAACAACAAAAAATATAGCACAAAATTACTATCAATAAAACTAACCTCCACATAAAATATCACCTAACGTGGCGTCAGCCGTAACCTAAGAAAGCATTATTTTATAGTTACCAAGTTACCATTGCGTGCAAATTATAAAAAACGGCTGCTAATTTCAACTCTTTACCGTTGTAAGAAAAACGTTTACATATTTTGTGGACTACAGTTATATTTTTGTAATTGTACAGTATAGCTGTTGTAACGTTTATCGGAAGCTCCCAGTTGTAGTGGTTACTTTATAGTAGTAATTAAACTACGAGCATTACGTCTTTCTCTAACTAGACGTGTAAGAAAGAGAGGCACTGAGCAATCAACGAGAAAAATAAAGTTTCGCTAGCGGAGGTATGTCGTACTAAGACGTGTGTTCCTGTGTGACCGATATTCAATTGCAATCTCAAAACTAAAATCCTAAGATTTACTTTAATAACTTGATGATAATACAATAACCACACTTTGCACAAATAAGCTAAGATATACCAGCGTATAAATAAAGAAATAACAGTAAAATACAGTGTTCACATCACATTGCTACATAAATACATAAGATGCCAACTCCATCTATGTCCATAGTCTGAACGCTACCATGCATGTTGGTTCATAAAGTTAGTATGAAATTAGTGCGACGAGACTATTGCTGCTATAAACTTACTGTGGAGTAGGCGCCTAAGATAGTTAAATAAAGCAATTAATTTCAAAGGGTGACGTGGCGTTGTTTGAAGAGTTGTAATATCTAATCTTTAAATACAATACAAAATACTGGTGTCATTCGCGATCCACAACATCGTTTGTTCTAAAGTCATATCGCATAGCCCGTTTACCCTAAGTAATGTTTGGCATAACATACAATTATTGCCATAACGATTGTTTTGGCGTAACTTTATTTTGTCTGTGGTGTTTTATGGTGCATTCCTATATTCAAAACCGTGGGTAGAGTAGTGACGTCTCGTTGAAATTTGACACATTTTGTACGTAAGAAGAATATTTGCAGATAAGATCCTCAAGGGTCAAAGTGTAAGCGAAAGGGCCCATCTGTAATTTCTTACAATCAGCCCTAGCTACAATGCATTACGCTAACCAGCGTTTCTATTCGTTTCGTTTTTAAACCAATCGCGTCACTGCTAGATGACGTGATACGAAGAGTCACGTGATCTACCAGTGACGCGATTGGTTTAAAGACGAAACGAATAGGAACGCGAGTTGGTGTAATGCTTCTTGGATAGGGCCTTAGGTAGTTGGTATGCTCTTTTTTATGCATTTCTGCTTGACATGAAAAAAATATAATTAATTTATTATTGACTGTGTTTATGTATGTTTTTTTTGCCGTTGTTAGATATTAAGTGTCTAATCTTTTGGCCGTGCTTAGCGGAATTTCCGCTGTTGAACCGGCTTTTTGTGGTGTTAATCACTACGTTTTTTTCTTTTTCTATCTGTGAGAACCTAGAATTGGCTTTCTACATTTATTTTAAGTTCTTTTTCTGTTATGTATAGCTGTTAGATCTCCTCGAATAAATAAATAAATAATTCATAATTTAAATCACATCTTTAATATTGCTCGACTAAGTTAAAACTTCGCAGTAGCGTAAAACATTTACCAACTAAAATATTCCCCAGAATGAGTTAAAGGGTCGGACCTACCGGCTGACAGGAACAGATTAGATTGCTGATCTACTGCAGTAAGGGACCGGTTAAAATTCTTATTCAATTGAGTAAGTAGCTATGTAGAAACTCATGATAATATGTGTCTGTTTTTATTGCGTTGTAGCTTTTCCTGCGAATCTGCCTGCGTAGGAGTGGTTTATTGTTATTACATTGGTTGCGATAGTTAACAGACGTTTTTTGTTTTTGATTAAAAAAGTTGCATGTATTTTTATTGGTACCTACTTTAATTAAAGTTTCCTGTTATACAGGTATTTATTTTTAATTTTTAATGTGGTTTACCGGAATCACTGTGAGTGGCCCTTTTGAGAAGAAATTTTAGATGTTCTGATTATTATAAAAAAAATACTGGGTAAATAAAAATAAAGACGTATATTAACATGAAAAACATAATTAATAATACTCTAATTAACCACATATTAAGATGAGCGACAGGTTATGGTCGCAATTGTTTTTCTAGCATGAGAATAAGTTGTTGTTTTTGTCAATAATTCTGCTTCTTCTTCTTAACGTGTCAACGGCATCTTAGATAAATGAGATATGATATATTCTGGCACGTGAACGGCATTGTTAGTGACATTATAACTTTAGGTTTAATATGGCTGCTATTATCGCGTGACAACATTTGGATAAGGGATGCGTCACCATCTGACACGTTAATAAGTACGAGAGTGACGGATGCTTTATCCACATTTGACATGCGATATAAACGGAGCCTTACCAGGCCTGCAGGAGATGCGCCATGGATTGTTATGAGAAGCCATATCCTCACTATACCAAAGTTTCTCGGCATATACTGACTTGAGCGCGCGTCTGTCGAGCAACTTCCCCTAATGAAACGAATGATAAATTATTTTCATTATAAAACGTACAAAGTAGTTAATTATAATTAAACATGGGTTAGTTAACATGTATAATTGGCCATTTATTTTAATTTCAATGAGTATGCTTCTATGCTGCATTCGAGGAAACTAACAACATTTAATAGACCTTGTTGTCCACTCAGGGGAGCCATGTTGCACGCCTTTAGATCAGTATTTAATCTGATTGTTTATGAGTACATTTAATTCTTTTAATTTCTTCCCGAAAAACTAATTTAAGGCTATGGAATATTTTGGTGGAAAGTGGATTGCCGGAAGAGGTGGTTGGCGGGCCGAGCTTTGGCGAGGCTTGCTAAAATCCGAGTCATGGAATCCCCGTTTCTGCTATGGTATGCTTTTCCTACCGGGCCTAAAGTACTATTTAAAAAAAAATGAATTAGGTTTTCATACGATTATTTTACTCTTAGGAGGAAAATGAGGCCCTTTCCGTCTTCGTTTTTCAAAACGAAAGTCACGATGACCTGATGATTCTGATCGTGTTTCAGAAAAAACTACTGAATTTATTATGGTGATTTATTTTGTAGATGACGTAAAAAAAAATAGACCTCCGATTATATGCTTTAAAGCTTTATACTAAATCTATAAACTCATATTTTTTATCTGTGCTAACTACGTGAGTTGCAATGAACAACAAAGCTTATATCCTGTTCCACAAAATAGCGAGGATATTTTATTTTCTCGTTAAGCTTTAGAAAAACCTGCATATTGTAAAAAGAATGGACGTATCCAACTAAATCCAATTAGTCATACCAGTTTTTATGTTTAAAAATAATAACAGAACTTGAATTCTCACAATTATAAAACCCAAAGTTTAAATATTCCAAGTGAAACAAATTGATGTCAAAATAATTTAGTTTATATTAAACTCGCACAATAAGTAATTAATTACTTTTCTTGACAAATCTCACTCTTAATCAACTTGACTAAAACATCTTCATCAAGCCATAACCATTAATCAACCCGTGTGAAACTTTCGAGGACCTATAATTAGAAGCTTCTGTTAGCAAAACGAGCTTTATATTAAACAGAGCTTAGTAAAACTTTACTAAAAACTACGAAAATAAATTTCCCTGAATACACAGAATTACTAAGTTATATTTGTTTTTTTTAATGTCACTGAGAAGGTAAACGGGCGCACAGGCCCATCACCATCATGACAATGACAGGTGACAGGTGACATTTCAGTGTACACTGCGCAGCTTATGTGAAACCCAGTAATGTATCAGCGTGTTAACTTTGCAATGTATACCGAATGGTCACCTGTCACATGTCATTGTCAAGACGATGAAATAGGGGGCACAGGGACCTGACCCCTGAATATTTAGCTTCTTAAGACTACAATCTTAAGACTGCAATCATAATACTGTATACCGGAACACAACAATGCTGTTTGGTGGTAGAATAAATGATAAGATGTGCTTGTGTTATTTAAAATCATAAAAACTCTGTTAATATAGTGAACTTATGCGTTACTGGCAGACTGACAGACAAACAGACAACGCACAGCCCAAACCTGTGTAGCCTAAGGGTGACCTAAAATTATTATTTTTAATCTACCCCTTACAGAAGGAAATATACCAGTAAAATGCAATAAAAATGTCTTGAAAGAATTATTGTGTTTCAGACAACAAATACATAAAATGTCTTTAACGGATAACCTGGATTAAATAAACCTTACTTAATAATATAAGTACAACAGTCCTCATTTATCGTTTAATTTTGTTCACAACTTTCATGAACGTGAGTTCAAAACTTAAACTTTACAGATAAGATAAATTCGCATTTAGTTTAGATGCTGGCAACAAAACTGCAAAGTAAACATTATAATCCAGTAGTTGTAAGTTTTTTTAAAGAACTGTAGAGGCGAGACGTAAGGCAAATCGCGTACTTAGTTTTTGAGTATACACCGATACGGAAATACTCAGCAAACCGCGTACGTATTTCTAAATACACTAATCTACTAGTATTTTAGTAGATTAGAGTATTTAGAAGTACGTACGCGGTTTGCTGAGTATTTCCGAGTCTCTAAGAATTAAGAGTTTTGGGCTCGGTACGCGGACATTAACGTCCAACGCCTGAGTTTTTGGGAATCTTGAACACTTGTGAAAACTGACTTCACGCGGCTCGGGTACCGAGCCAACACATGAATGTATACCTTGAATTTGAAGTAAATATGATGACATAAGAAAACTTTTTTTTTACCGGTCCAGAATGTAGTTTTCCTTTCCAATATGTCAATTATTTAAGGAGTTCCTAAGGTTTTATTGATACTGGTACAGAACGCTCCCTTGCGGTCTTTGTCTTTTTGTTTAAAAATAACTGTTACTTGTTCCTGTGTTGGAATGTTTTCTATGTAAGTTAAGCATGTGTTTCTCTACATAAGTAAGTTAATCGTTGTCTAGTACCCATAGTACAAGCCTAGAGCTTAGTTTGGAACTAGGTATTTTTTTGTGAGATTGTTTCCTGATATTTATTTATTATTTGTCATGAAATAATACACCCTACATAACGTTTATGTCGCAATCTTTCCGCGTCCCGTAACGCCTAAATACTCAGTACGTACTATACAAGTATCGCGTATTTGGAGGTCCAAGAAATCCCTGTTCCAGTAAATACGTCCCAACTCTAGAGAACTGTGCAACATTTTTTGCTACTGAGTAAATTATATTCGAGCCTCGAGGAATCACGAGAATTCGGACCCTTTCCATCCCTGGTGTGAGATAAAATTTGATGTTTTACCCTCTAGGGGAAAAACGGAAATAAAGCCAAGATATCCAGCTAATAAAAATAAATAAATAAGCGTCTAGGCTTTTGGAAGAAGAAAATATGGAAGAAAATACACGTAGCACAAACATATTATAAACCTAGGATTTAAAAGTATTAAAACGTTTTTTTTTTACATTTAAATTATTTTGTTTATTTTTTAATAATAAGTGAATAATTATTACAGTGAATTATTATTATTATCAATAAGAACTATTTTAATTGGCATGTAAAAAAAACGTAAAAGTATTTCTTCATGTTTTGTAATTAACCAACACATAAAATATTAAAAATGTTTTTGTTAGTTTTTAAACCTTTTAACATAATAGTGCTTACCGTCTGTATCCCATTAAACCCATTTCGTCTACTTTCTCATAATATTTTATTTAGTTGT
This sequence comes from Acleris laterana, assembly GCA_963966035.1. Taxonomy (NCBI): domain Eukaryota; kingdom Metazoa; phylum Arthropoda; class Insecta; order Lepidoptera; family Tortricidae; genus Acleris; species Acleris laterana. The sequence continues at coordinate 3,393,236 of OZ014451.1, forward strand.
ATATTTTTAAGGTATTAAGTAAAAGCTCCGTGCTTTACGTGTGGTTGCCGGGTTAGAATAGTGCCACTCCTTGTCTTCCCGTGGATGTCGTAAGAGACGGCTAAGGGAATATAGGCGTATAGTACTGTTAGGCGATGGGCTTGCAACTTGTCACTTATACACTGGTAAACATCTTAGCCTAAGTGTGCAAAATGTGGTTACAGAATTATCAACAAGATTTTAGAGTTGTTGGTAATTTTGTAGCTCTGCCTGTAAAGGGAATAAAGGCGTGAGTTTATGTATGTATGTATGTATGTAAGTAAATGCTCGTAATGTCAATAACTTTGATAGAACTATCTTAAAAAAAGAAACATTCATAGGCAAAAAGACGAGACCATTTTATCAACACAAAAATTTCAATAAATTGACGCAATGCATACATACGATTAGGATCACGTATTTTTTTATCACTATCAATATTTTCACAAAAGCTTTCTCGTCAAAATGAAAAATAAGGGCAATATAACGTTACAAATAACGAAAAGACTTCTAAATAAAGATAACAATAAACGTAAGTGCTCATTCATACACAAATAACAACGAAAAAATAACCCCAGATAGGTAAATTTGCCAGTTACAAAACGATACTCAAGGTAGATGAGAAAAAAAACAGCGTCCAATCCTTTTAGCTTAGACAAGACAAAAAACGCTTTTTCGCGAATATGCCTAAAGGTGGGTTCACATTTGTGACATTTCGTCGTACACAGTGTGCTTTAGAAAAAAATATTAGTTTTTATTGTTTCTTCTCATCTATATTTTGTACTTTAGTGTTTGACATTGTTTGCTATAATGTTTTGGTTTCTCACTCGTTTAAACTAGCTGGACTACTTTTATTTTTGAATTTTATTATTTCTGTTTTTTAACATACATACATACATAAACTCACGCCTTTATTCCCAGAGTGGGGTAGGCAGAGCTACAGAATTACCAACAACTCTAAAAACTTGTTAATAATTCTGTAACCACATTTTGCACTTTTAGGCTAAGATGTTTACCAGTGTATTAGAGACAGGTTGCAAGCCCATCGCCTAACAGTACTGATACGCCTTTATTCCCTTAGCCGTCTCTTACGACATCCACGGGAAGATATGTTATATAATTGTTTCAGTAAATAGGTACAATAACATTACATATACACAGACATACGTGGTTCCGTGATAGTGTCAGTACTGTGTGACAGTACTGTCGCGATGTGACCCATCCTGAGTGCATGATTCCGTTGTAGCGTAACTAGTTTCGCCGTTCTAAGAGGCCCGATTTGACAGCTGTCACCTGAGTACAAAATATCAGTTTGAGGTTATATGTATGTATGTATGTAAACACTTTATTGTACAAAAGAAAAACCATAACAATACAATTAATATAAAAATATGTACAAAGGCGAACTTATCCCTTTAAGGGATCTCTTCCAGCTAACCCTTGAGAGATTGAGAAGAGTGAAAGGTTGTGCAACGAGTAAACAAATGTACAAGAAAAAGAATATAACACATTTAGTAACCAATAAACTTTATATAAATAAATTTAAAATAATAATAATATTTTGTACTATAATACATAAACTAGATTATATTTTGTACTATGATTATAGCTGTCAAATCGGCTTTCTTAGAACGGCCAAACTGTAGTCTTGTAGAATATGGGTGTGTTCAGGGTAAAAATATAATAATTTTTTTTAGTCCATCGGGTAGATTATAAAAAAATATTAAACACGTATTTTTTCTTCATCCATTCAATAAAATAATGAAAAATATAACGCGCATTAAAGTTCAGGCCCCTATACCACAAAACTTTACAAGCCTACAATTTAACTAATTTGTCAACTTTTTGTATGGAGATCTGTTTATTTTGTCAAATTGTATACTTGTAAAGTTTTGTGGGATAGGGGCCAGGAGTGGGGGCTCGTGACGTCACAACGTGTGGTATGAAGTGTACGGCTTAGTGTACCACACGTGGTGTGTTGAAATTTCGCGTGTGATTTCAACACATTTTATCTTTGTTATTTTTTGTTTAATTGACAAAAGAAAAAATATGTGTTTATTTTGTAATAATGTAAATGACGCACTAATTAGATTTTTTTAGGACTCCCAGCCTTTTGCCAGGCAGTTCAATCCGATGAAGCCATACAGTGTGGACCTACCTTAACACATGTATCAAATAGGCATTACGTTATGAGCCCAGACATGACCTGGCTCTTTTTGTCGCGAATGATGTTATCAGTTTAACTCGTGTATCTGTGTGTCTATCTGTGGCATACTTATTTCGGATTGACCGATTTGGACGCGAATTTAAAAGATAGTTTAATCGGCGCGGTTCTTTTATCTAGGTTTCGTGAATCGAAAAACGATATCGATTGGGCCGTTGAAGAGAAATCGAGTGTGAAATTAGTGGATTGCAAATGGGTAGGTTTTGTGTATTTAATAATTTTAATGTTAATTAGGAGACAGTCTATGCAGGATGGCCGTGTTTCGTTGATTTTTGTTTTAATTTCTGTTTTTACTGTTAGCCACTCGAATAACTGCTAGAAAAAAATATTTTTCAAGAAGCTAATATTTTCAAACATACAGTAAAAACATTTGTCTTCCCAAGTAAAGCTAATATTAGCTGGAGAGAATTAACATAACAAAGAAACTTTGGAGGAAAAGTTATTCACTATTTTGCTACGGGCAAAAATAATATTAATCAAATATGGACGAAAGTTATCCCGGTTCAGCCATCTGTTGCTTTCAGTTTAGAAGTTGCCGTCTAAGTCATACATGAAAAGCGTGATTCATTGTAACTATACTCTATTTTTTAGTTACGTAAATAAACGTCAAATAAACAAACCACGTGGCTCAGTTAAAAAGCCAGTGTTCTGTTTCTATTGGATGAATGATATCTCGACGACGCTCTCGCCTAGTTGGTAGTGACCCTGCCTACAAAACTAGCCGTCCTAGGTTCAAATCCCGGTATGGGATATATTTGTGTGATGAACGCGAATAATAGTAATAATAATAACACATTTATTTCAGGAAGAACCCATGTAAAATACATTAAAAATAAATTTTGAATACATTAATCACGTCACATCAATACAACTCAGGTTATAATAACTTAGAACATATTACTTTTTATTATGATCACGGTGTACAGAAAGCCAGTGCTCGTGGATTCGACAGTCCCGGCGTCCGGACATGGCGCGAGGAATCCCATTGCTCGGTGAGCTGATGCGATCCTAGAACATCGCGATACGGGACCTCATTATAGCGAAGAAGTCGGGTACCTTTGCCTCCGCGAACATAGATAGATAGATAGATAGATAGATAAACATCTTTATTTTTCACAAAACATGCACATGGCTGATAAAGCCAGATCAAAATTACAAAAAATGCTAATAACCAGTTAACTACTTAATAAATAACATAACATTAAAATGTAATTTACAAAGAAAAGTAAATAATCCATTACGTTTGAAAACGAGCCATGTGATGCTGCGAAAAAAAGGCGCTGGCTCAGCATAAAACTGCGGAACCCGCAGCACTGGTATTCTGCCAGAACCTTTGAAGTAGTGACGCTGGCATTATTATGTAATGTAAAGACGTGTCCATTAAAACCTGATTATACGAGCGGGTAAAGTCTACCCTATATTTAAAAAATTAAATTAAGGGATTTGTCAAAAACGAGTGTGCAAACGATCTGATTTAATACCATCATACATTTTATTAATTTATATTGTTAAAAGATAATTATACTTAACATGCTCGACGCGCTGCAGTAGCGCGGTAACTTCATCAGAGTACGATACGCGTTGTTGTATTGAACTCTGATGGAGGTCAACGCGCGTCTGGTGCAGTTGACCCAAAGCTGGCATGTGTAGAAACATTGACAGAATGCTCTGAACAATGTCAGCTTTACTGAGTAGTAGTAAAGAGGTCGCCACTGTACATCCGGCGTACGCTCGGCGCAGTCTTAAGTGACAAAGTGACTGAGAACCTAAAGGATTTATGTGAATACGCGATCGCTTATGCTTTTTGCCTCTTAGTCCTGGCAACTGATTCCCTACTAATAGGCATATTTATGGCGGTACTTAGTAATGGTTTATTAGAACAAGTAAATCAAAGGTCAGAAAAATACAAAGAAATAAGTTGCCAGCAAATAGTCTAGATTAATCCGTGGGTATAGAAAGAAGGTTTCATGATTTTATTTGGAGAACATAAAATTACAAATTAACGTTGCAGAGTTCTACGTACTATTTTTAAATTGAAACATTTGAAAAAGTATTCAGAGCTAGTAGAATTTTAAAATTAAACTTTTAAATTACAAAAATTAATTATAATATAATATTTCTCTTCTTTTTTTTATGGCATAGGGATGACAAACGACCACACAGGCCACCTGATGGTAAGTGGACACTGTGACCCATAGACATTCGCATTCACAAGACTGCAATGCAATCCTAAGACTGCAAATGCGTTGCCAACCCAGAGGATTAAGATGGAATGCCTCTATGCTAGTCATTTCACCGGCTGTCTCATCCCCATATCGGAACAACAATGTGAGCACTTCTGTTTGGCGGTAGGTTAATGGATAAGATGGTGGTAGCGATCCGGACGGACCCTGCACAAGGTCCTACCCGCAAAATCCCGTCTCTTGCAGTAGATAAAAGAAGAAAAGGTTTTAATCCTCACATATGGTAACTTATTTTCAGTTATCAGTATTATCACACTCATGCTTTTAGAGCACATATTCGCCACTTCCTCGAACACACAAATGGTTGAGGGAGGTGATGGCTGAGATACGCGTCATACTCGTGACCGGGTGGATTAAAGCTGCACACACCGGGGCTTAACGGTGCGTATATTACGGTGTCGTTGCGTAAACAAAAGACGGGGTCATAGTAACAACATGGTGCCGTTTTTGACGCACCATTATACAGTGTGGGGCCTGCAACTAGAGCAAAAATTAAAAATGTACATTCTTCTCCTCAAACTACGCAACGTTTGTTTGGCGACTTTGAAAAAAAACTTGCGTTTTGAATTTTATTACATTTTAAAGTTAATTCGAACACGCAATTTACTATGAAATTGATTATGTGATTAGACTGACAGGCGATGTCAATTAGACGGAGTTTTAAGTACATTGAAAATACTATTTACTTTGTTTGAAAAAAGAACAATCTAAAAACTTTATGATTTTAAAAAGTTGCTAAACAAAATTAATGTTGTCTAGTTTGAGGAGTAGAATCTACGTTTTAATTTTTTGCTTTAGTTACAGGCCCCACCGTGTATATGCACCGTTAAGCACCGGTGTGGGCGCAGCTTTAGTCGTGTCCGTGGACCTAGGACAGGATCATTGACATTGCTAGTTAATTATTCTAGTTACTTATGGCTTTTGTCTAAGAAACCTCGTCTCGTGTTGTTCTCCTAGACATTATTTTTAGTTTCAGGTTGTTGAACTCACATTTTTGTAATGATCTTAAAAGTGCTAGATTTAATTGTTATTATTATTACTTATAATTTTCTTACTTTGTAATGCAACTTACTTTTAAGGATTTTTGTTTTTTCCACAATGACTATCTTGTCCGAAGCGCTAGTAGATTCATTCAATATTACAGACGTGTAAAAGAGGTCACATTGTGGCCTATTAATTAAATAAATATTTTGAATACCTATTTGATTTTTATTAGGATCCGGTTCATGAATAAAAAAATATTTGCTTATTTTTTTTTACCCAAGTTTGTTAAAATATGCCACATATTTTTGTATCTCAATAAAAAAATGCTGTATACTTGTGTTGTTCTCAAAAGCCCATTTTGATAGCTGTCAACTCAGTTTAAAACTTAATTTAACGTAATATTTTGTACTGCGTTGACAGGCTGTCAAATCGGGCCTTCAAAAACGGCACGAGTATAGTCCGTTTTAACAGAGTAAAATAATCCTTCTGTAAAAATAAAAAAAACTCCGACTTCAAAATGATTTACAAAAATGACCGGGTCAGCAACACCTCTTTGTTTTCCAGCCGAATACCGTCCAATTGTGTATTATCAGTCATCGGGTTAGGGTTGAGAACGCTTTGTAAGCAAGTTTCTTGTAAACAGTTTGTTTTCGCTGATAGAACTAACCGTCGTGACACAACCTCCGGTCAGGTGGAACAGCCACATCACTCTCCGCCCGTTTCACAATCGAGAAGTAAAGCATATTTGACAGATATATTTAACCCTTTCTCTTTCTTACACTTAAAAATAGCCAAGAGGAGTGGCAATATTAAATGGCAGATAAATTTACTCGTCGATTGTGAAACTGGCCCTTTCATACATAGATACATAAACTCACGCTGATATTCCCAGAGTGGGGTAGGCAGAGCTACATAATTTCCAACAACTCTAAAACCAGGCCCTTAAGGTATTATTAAATCAACAAGAATAATTACAGGGTGTAACAAACAACCTCACGTTGCACGATGCAAGAGGACAACTTTACATTCACTTACCTACATTTTGTCAGTTTTCTAAAATTGGTAACTGTATAAATTTTGCAAGGGAGCAAGTTTTTGAAGCTGACATTTTATATTTATTAATTTTTATTTTTTTTAGGTTTTATGAGCTTGCGAGTCCTTTTAACGTCCTTTTTGTATGATTTTCAAAAACATTGAACGTAATTAAGGACTAAAATTAAGAAACGGGGACTTTACCATTTGACTACCGTCCGTCGTTGGGGAACAAAACTATTTCTGTAGGTACAAAATTAATTTCACGTCAATCGGTTGAGGTGTCAAACCATGAAGACGGATCAAACAAACAAACAAACAAACGTTCTATCATTTATAATATGGGTAAATAATAAAACGATTTACAAAAATACTAACTCTGTACTTAGTTTTTAGTACGTTACAAGTAAGGTGACAGCACCAATGCAATGATGGAAATTTTTAGCTGACACGGACCAGTAATGGACACTTCTCTCTTATTTCAAATTCATACGGTCCTAAATTTATTGCTGCAAAACAAATGATTAACCGTTATCTTCTGTTAAATAAGAATCAAGAGCAATCCTAAGACTGCAAATGCGTTGCCAACCCTGAGGACTAAGATAGAATGCCTCTATGCTAGTCATTTCACCGGCTGTCTTATCTCCAAAACGGAACACAACAATGCGAACACTGCTGTTTGGCGGTAGGTTAATGGATAAGACGGTGGTAGCGATCCGGACGGACCCTGCACAAGGTCCTACCACCCGCAAAACATTCGTTTTAAATGCTACTTAATATTAGTAAGCTTTTTATGTTCAACACTGAGTGGTTTGTTTCCTGTACCTAAAAACTCACCGCAACATAAACAAAGGATCACCATTCCATTATCCGGGATTACCTCGGACCGAGAGATTTCGGACACGCTGCTTATTCCCGTGGGGTCCGGAAAATAACGGGACAATATTAAATACTGGGGAAAATTCGATTATGCCTGCAACGGCAGAAGCGGCTTGAGAATGAGATTGCGGAACAAAGGGTTCCGTGTCAAATAAACGCTGCAATTATACGACTATTTTGTTATCCGACAGACAGAATTATTTGACTCAAAAACGGATGAACAGCTGGTAAACCAGCAAGTTTTACAACAACATGTACTGAAAACTTGGGTTGTGTTGGTATGTGTTTGTATTTGAAATCTTCATTTTAAGTTATTTATTTTAATTTCTTACTGAGATCGGTTTTACCAGTTTTAATCGGCTAAATTGTGAAACAGATGTTACAAAGATTTTTTAATGAAATTCTTAACAATTATAAAATTAATTCATTTCATTTTTTTAAACATAAAACTGACTGAAGCAGAAACGTGGCTTAATTAAAAATTACTTTACGGTAATTGCTGAGATTAAGTATGTTTTAAGCATCCCGTTTTCCTTGAAAGGGACTACGGTAAAATTGAACCTTACGAAACTCACCAACGCAATATTTAAAGTTTACAAAGATGAGGACATTTTATCACTAAATCAAACAAACTAAATGCAGAATGGATGGAGGATGCACAATACTGTCATTAATTATTGTTTTAAGCTGCAAAAAAGCAGAATAAGTTACCTATTAATGGAATTTTACCATGTAGTTTTCGCACGTCGAGGGCGTTTACATAGGGGAGAAGGACATTGGCCATCAAGATCGCCAGACTTGACCTTACTCGACCCGACTTTTCTATTCTTCAAACAATCGACGTTACATCACACCCATTAAATGTCAACAGTATATCATGGACGTTTATAATAATATAAAAGCAATAAGGCACTATAATAATTATAACACATTAAAAGAAACATTGGAACATTGCCACCATTCCATTTTTTTTTAAACCTGATAGTAAGTGGAAACTGTGACCCATAGACATTCGCATTCACAAGACTGCAATGCAATCCTAAGACTGCAAATGCGATGCCAAACCTGAGGACTAAGATGGAATGCCTCTAAGCTAGTCAATTCACCGGCTGCCTTATCCCCAAACCGGAACACAACAATGCTGTTTGGCGGTACGTTAATGGATAAGATGGTAAACGGGCACTCAGCTCATTTGATGATAAGTGGGATATGAGACCCTTAAATATTTGCATACTTAACACTGTAAATGCGTTGCCAACCCTGAGATATAAAATGGAATGTCTCTATGTTCTCTATGTAAAGAGATGTGTCTGTGTTACTTCCCAATATACATTTACAAGGTTTAGGGTGCGTTTCCACCAGACCGAACGGGGTCTCGATCTTCCAGACATACTTACGGCGAAATGAGTCAATAAATAACTATTTAAACAGCGCTCGTAGCTCACTGTACAATGTATTGATATTACTTTAAAATCCAGTCGGTTATTTATTACCTCACATCAGTTCCATTTTAGTTTCCCCTATGGAATCCCTATTCGTCATCTGTTCTAATACATCGTTTGTCCGAATTTTCGTGTATCCTAAAGCCATTTTCGCCTAAATTTTCAATTTTTTTAGTGTTGTTATAATTCTAGCCTAACCTAACCGAACCGCAGATAAGATTGGCAAACTTAAAAATTTGCCTGACTCATCTGAAAGCCAGTTTAGGGCAAATGAAAATTCGAAGAAACGTTGTTAGGGATTCAGTCTCAGGGACACCCTCCATTATGTTAAAATGAGTGACTATTTTTAACTTAATCATTAGGTATTTTAGCCCTTCTACACGATGGCCCATCATGGGCCAACGTAAGGGACGCATGTACACATTAGAGCGAGCAACATATTCTTGCATCTCACTCTTACGCATCACTCCGTCCCTATTGCTTGCATGCAATTTATTAACATAATACCTTTGTGCTGCACCAGATTGAAATTGAATTAATTTAAGTGTTAGATTAATACCTTTCAACTCACTACGAGGGTTAAATCAGGCTGCATCTTATAACCCTCTTAGTCGTGGGTTCATTGCCCTCTATTAACATTCTAGGTAAAAATAAACGACTACCGCTTATCGTGTTCAATGCCAAGAACACAATGGCTGGTCGATTTACGTGACATCCATTTAGCGTAGGATTTTGTTATGTTATAAGTAAAATGGTAGATTGTTAAACAAGGTATGGGTATGTAAGGTAGCTTCATGTATACAGCCTCTTTATATTAAGATAAAAAAAAAACTTGGTCATGATCCATGCAAACATCTTATGCAGCCTCTCTTTGATAAAAGTATACTGAATCTTACAAAATTTTAAAATATCAAGTTTCCTCTTAAAATGACATGGTTTAATCGGACGACAGTATTAACCTTCATTTCCCACTCGAAATATTGGTAAAATATCTCATGTGAAATAATTGCCTTTCATTCCTTGGTTAATAATCTACTATTCACTTATAAGTTAGTAGTGTATGTGTGTCTGTGTGTGTGTGTAGTTTGTAGTGTAGTGGTGGTTGGTGGTTGTTGGTGGTGGTGGTGTAGTGTGGTGGTGGTAGTAAAGTGAAAGAAACCGTCGGTCTAGGAAGGATTCGAACCTACATATCTGGCTCTCCAGGCCAATAAAGATAATATGATATACTTTAGAAATTCGCAACATAAGTTTCAGTTAAATTAAAAATCTAATAGTATTTTGTATAACGGTATTTCAGTTGAGATCTTACTGCTATTTGTTTGTGTTACATTTTAATAGTAATGTAATGTATACATGTAAAATTTTACAACAAGATTTATTATGAACGTGCACTAATTCTCCTGTCATCTTTGTCCTATCCTTTGTATGCGAAGCTTATCTAAAACGACTGCCTTCGCTAATACAGTCGTCTGATCATATCTCTTTATGTTCAAGCTTTGTGGTTCCGCTGGAATGGAACCAGTAAAAGGTCATGTTAAGGTCTTCATACAACATTTGGCACAGTAAGTGGATCGTGGAACGGTTAACTTAATTTTCCATGCATTTTCATGGTGTTCGCGTCTCATCCACATAATGTTACGAGAGATAAGAATGGACCTTCTGCTTCCGTTTTTATGCTTCCTCTATCTAACCCTTTAGCATTTCACCAAGTAGCAAATGAAGGATTCGAAAAACCAACTCAATGTCAAGATTTAACTCAATGTAGTTAATTCGTATTAACAAACTCTCTTTTTCCACCCAAAGTCCGTGTCAGTCTACCTGTCATTCCCAATGTGGGCAACCCACCAACAAATAATATTCGTTCAGAAACATAACATAAATCTTTGTTGAATTACTTTTATAAATTATCATAAAGTAGATACGTTAGTATCTATATATTTATACATAATAGTGCCAAGTTATATTAACGAATATCTATTTATAAAGGAATAATAATCAAATAAGCTAACACAATGTTCGCTTTGTTGTGTTCTGTTGACTGTGGGGACAAGACATCTGGTGAAAGATTCAAATAATGGGTAAGGGTACGAGTAAATCTGCTTTAGGCGTTATTAATACGGATGGATTTCGTAAAATATTTAGTTTTAAAAGTAGCACGGCATGTTCTCGATGACGTCACGTTAACGTTATTTTCTCTATATCAGAAAAAAACTTTTGTGTTCCTTTTACCTTTTGAACTAGCGACATACTCGTACCTACTTACTTGGAACGAACCGTTTTTTCCCAATTCGGGTGAATTATTAGGAAAACAGTCGGGGATAATATATGGCCAATAAGAGCGCGCCTCCTCACCCCTTACTCTGGAGGCCTAGTCAAAATGCATAACGCTTAGTTGGATATTCGGAAATCGACAAAAAAAAAGCAATATTTAAGATGGCCGTTTAGTTTATTATGGTGTTCATCACTTTGGTTTCATCCTGCATGTAGGGAAGATCTAATAAAATGGGCTTTAGTGCCACTTCCACCAAACATTTAACAATGGGTTGACTCGAGTTAAAATGACAGTTTTCGTATGACCTAGTGTTAAAGTTTTGGTGCAAATAGCCCTTAAACCTTAAACGAAGAATTCTGGCATATAATGTGTGATACCAGCTTACCAGCACCCTGGCTTTTTTTAAAGTAGGTTAAAAAATCGTATATCTGTAACTATGACATTCATTTAATTAATAAACACATTTTCAGGCTTTGTTAACTTTCTAACAAAATGTTAATTGTCAGCAATGTAAAGCACAGCGATTTGACAACTGTAAATGACGGTCGACGGATACTTTGATTATTATGATCTGCCCCCGTACCACGACATGCCTTGTACCAAGCAACAACGATACTGATAACGATGAACACGCAGCACATGCACTACATTAAAAATGGACAGTATCTAAGAAAATTAATTGAGAAGTTAATTTAATTATTTTTCAATTGATAGTACTTGCAAACAATTGCTAAAGCAATATATTATCGGCAGTTTAAATAAATGCCCGCATGCCGGTAACACTGTATAATCTGAATCCTGGAAACGGAGACGATTTTCATGACATTTAGTATGCAGTGGGTTTCGGGGACGATAGATTGATCTAGCTAAGTTTAATTTTTATGTAACTTGCCATTCATCCAGGTACTATTGAACTGTGACTTTATACATACATACATACATAATACAATAGGTAATACATTTTTTCATTTCCATTTACTCCCGCTACTCCTGTCGAGATCACCTCCGCAATCAATTTAGGAAGTTGCTGACAACTCCGCATTCTGGAAATAGGTTTTGTCCATCTGCCGTCCTATCCCAAGGGAGTTTTATGCATTTGATTAGTTCTTTGAATTAAATTGTAGACTTACTGACATTAAGATACATGCATTTTCGTATACGTATTCTTGATTTAAATTGAAGATATTTTTTAGTATCCTGTCTAGTTCCACGGACACGACTAAATCCACCCGGTCACGAGTATGACGCGGACCCGTATCTCAGCCATCGCCTCCCTCAACCATTTGTGTGTGTGGAGAAAGTGGCGAATATGTGTGCTCTAAAAGCATGAGTGTGTTAATATTGATAACTGAAAATAAGTTACAACATGTAAGGATTAAAACCTTTTCTTCTTTCATCTACTGCAAGAGACGGGATTTTGCGGGTGGTAGGACCTTGTGCAGGGTCGGTCCGGATCCTTACCACCATCTTATCCATTAACCTACCGCCAAACAGCAGTGTTTGCATTGTTGTGTTCCGGTTTGGGGATAAGACAGCCGGTGAAATGACTAGCGTAGAGGCATTCCATCTTAGTCCTCAGGGTTGGCAACGCATTTGCAGTCTAAGGATTGCATTGCAATCTTTTGAATGCGAATGTCTATGGGTCAAAGTTTCCACTTACCATCACCCCATAGCCCCATTTTTCACCATCCTGACAATGACAGATCACAGGTGACATATCAGTGTTCATGGCGCAACTGATATGAATCCCACTGATGTGAAAGCTTATTAAATTTGCAATTTATACCGAATTGTCACCTGTCACCTGACATAATCACGGTGGTGAAATAGGGGATGGCCAGCCCCCTATTTCACCATCTTGACAATGACAGGTGACAGGTGACATTTCAGTGTACAGGGCGCAGCTTATATGAAACCCAGTGATGCATCAGCGTGTTGACTTTGCAATGTATACCGAATTGTCAGCTGTCATGTGTCATTGTCAAGATGGTGAAATAGGGGGCAGGTGTGCTCGTTTGTCTTCTCTATGCCATAGAAAAAAAACCTGTTAAAAGTTAGCAAAAGAGAAGAGCCGACACGCAATATGGCATAGTTCACACAACACAGATAGTCACGGTAGGAAAACGTTCGTCTCTTTTCGACTCTTTGTCAACGTAGTTAAGATCCAAAAGTGACGAACCTATTCTTACTGTGACTATACTTCAGCCTTGAAAGTAACTGCACACTTTATTTCTTTGTTACTTTGACGTTATGTCTAAACTGCTGCACTAACTCGTTAAAAACTTTAAAACGACAAGGTACAAATGCGTCCAGTTACTTATTAGGCCGACTCGCTACACCTATATTTATCTGTATGTAGGTTATTTCGGGGAATCGTGCTCCAGGTAGATAGCGAGGTAATTTTACGAGGGTCCGATGTGTACAGGTAAAATTTAAGGGAAAACTGTGTGATTATTATACGGGCAAGGCTAAAATATAATGAATTTGGTGAAAATGAGCTTACTAAAAACTTAGTTATAGATCAGGATGGAGACAAGTCACGAGTATAACAGGTTTTGGCTAGTTTTGAGACTATTGTGAGTAACCCATAATTTTATTTAATTGAAAACTATTTCCTGCTGAAACCTTGATGTTTTAAGAATGTCTTAAACATTCATTAAGTTTAAGTTTAAGTAATTAAGTTTTTTAAGTCAGGCCCCTCTGAAAATCAGCGCCGCAGTTCCACAGCGGCAAAATGCTGAGAGGGGTCCTATTTCTTCCTTTTTACTTTATTTTCTTTTATATTGTGTTTTTCTTACGTGTGCGTTGAATAAATATTTTCTATTTCTATTTCTATTTCATTACGTAGGTTAGGTTATACTTGTGACTACCAGAAGAAAAACTCATGTGGCGGTAAATGCCTTTTGATGAAAAGAAAATCTGCATAATGATACGTTCAGTGAAAGGTGTTTCAATAAGATAATAGGTACTTCCGATTTTTTTTTTATTTAACCGAGCCTAGAGCATAAATGGACGCACAGAATTTTATAAAAGGTTGTATTTTGGTTGAAATTATAAAGGAAAAATCCTCAATCATATTTTTTATATAGAAACTAGCGACCCACCCTCGCTTCGCTACGATTTAAGTAAATTATCTGTAACAACAGTTCAAAACCAGAATTTAATGTACATAAAAACTTTCCGTGGAAAATTATCACACATCAAAGTACGTTGCGTGGTTTAATAGGAGTTAGCGGATATACATACAGATAGACCTACAGACGTGAAAAGTGACTTTGTTTTATACTTTGTGAATATACTATAGAACGACTACACTTTTGTTTCCTTAGGTATTAAACAAACAAAACCCGTGGCATTGGTAGTTCACCAGTCAATAGCAGTGACACCCTGATTTTTCAAAGTTCGGCGGTTTAATAGTTTCACGTGGTTCGGCTTTTTACATTTACTTAAGAACCTTTTAAGGCAGAGTATAGTTAAATATTCTACAAAAGCAAATGTAGAAACCTCCAAAAATAAAATGACACAGGCGAACATATTCACTCTCTTTTTATGGAAAGATTAATCGAAAATATCCACTAACTCCCAAAGCCTTAGAAACGCTTACAAAAACAAGAAAACCTTATTAACTTGCGTTCCCACAAAATAAAAATAACGCTTAATTATTACATGCGTTGCCTTCAAGGCTTACATTTTCTTTTCCAATATTTTTCTTGATCATTGGGATAAGATTACGAAAAGTAATACAAGGTAAATCTTACCGGATTTCGCAAGTAAAATAGGAAAAGTAAATTCGATCCCGCGTGTGATAAGAAAAGGTATATAAAGCGCCTAGTTCTCGGATGTTGATTTAGTTTTTGTAACAAGTCAAAAAACAACTGGAATAACATTTTGTTAAGGAGAACTCGTGGGGTGATGCAATCAGTAATGACAAGGCACTAATAATGGATACTTGATTCATAGTTTACTGATGATAAGGTTTATTCATTTGTTTTGCAACAATAAATTTAGGGCCGTATGAAATTTGAATTAAAAGTGAAGTGTCCAGCATTGGGTGTCATCACCCTATACGAGGGCTGCTACTTAGGTAACCGGAATCCAGGATTCCAACATTTTTAAACGCTATATCTGACCTCCATGGTAAAATTTGAACTTTTTTTAATACTGGCCGCTATATTTTTTTTTTCTTATGTACGCTAGTCTTTTGTTTTTGGCGGGTTTAAATTTTAATCTCGCTGCAAAAATGGAACTCACTCGTGAAAATATTCGTGCTATGATTTATTACGATTTTCGGCGTGGTTTAACGCAACAACAGTGCATAGATCAACTAACTTCGACTTTTGGTGATGAAGCTCCATCCAAAACTACTGTGTATCACTGGTTTAGTGAGTTCAATCGTGGACGTAGTATGCTCAGGGACGAAGTTAAGGATGGTCGCCCGAAATCGGTCGTTGTACCACAAAATATTGAAGCTGTGCGAAAACTTATAATGCATGACCGTCATGTTACGTATCGCGAGATAGAGGCGACTATAGGCATATGTATGACGAGCATTAATAAGATATTACATGAACACTTAGCTGTGAAAAAAATTTGTTCGCGTTGGATCCCGCACAACTTAACTAAGGATCAAAAAGAGGCTCGCGTCGAATGGTAAAAGGAAATGTTGAAAAAATATAACCGTGGTGACTCAAAAGCTGTTTATAATATCTACACAGGTGACGAATCCTGGATCTATGCGTATGATCCCGAAACTAAACAACAATCAACGGTGTGGGTGTTTCAAAATGAGCCGAACCCTACGAAAGTAACTCGTGCAAAAAGCACCTTGAAGCAAATGGTGGCCTGCTTTTTTGGTATTAATGGCCATGTGGCTACAGTGCCCCTAGAGAATCGTAAAACGGTTAATTCGGAGTGGTACACGACCATTTGTTTGCCGGAAGTATTTGAAAAAATACGGAAAAACAACCAGCGACGGAGAATCATTCTGCACCATGATAACGCCAGCTGTCATACATCACGTGAAACGACTCGATTTTTGGAAGGTCAAAATATAGAATTAACGGGTCATCCACCTTACAGCCCTGATTTGGCACCCAATGATTTCTATTTATTTCCAAATGTAAAGAATAAATTACGTGGTCAACGATTTTCGACCCGTGAAGATGCCGTCGACGCGTTCAGACAGCACGTTTTGGAGATACCTCAGTCAGAGTGGAAAAAGTGCTTTATAAATTGGTTTCAACGTATGCAAAAGTGCATCGATTATCACGGAGAATACTTCGAAAAACAATAAAACCATATTTAGCCATGTACGTTTGTTTATTTTTTCTATTCCGGTTACATAAGTAGCAGCCCTCGTATAAGTATATATAGACGGTAAAACACAACAGGTACTCGTACACTTCGGTGTCTCCCAACAAGGAGACTTTTTATTATTACAATATCGAAATAAACCTTGATAAAAAGTAGCCGTTTTGGGTGTTACTGTATACAGGGTGGGGCCTGTAACTAGAGCAAAAATTAAAAATGTACATTCTTCTCCTCAAACTACGCAACGCTTGTTTGACGACTTTGAAAAAAAACTTGCGGTTTGAATTTTATTACATTTCAAAGTTAATTCGAACACGCAATGTACTATGAAATTGATTATGTCTGTAGAGTGACTAGACTGACCGGCGATGTCAATTAGACGGAGTTTTAAGTACATTGAAAATACTATTTACTTTGTTTGAAAAAAGAACTTAATTTTGATTTTAAAAAGTTGCTAAACAAAAGTTGTCTAGTTTGAGGAGTAGAATCTACGTTTTAATTTTTTGCTTTAGTTACAGGCCCCACCCTGTATAACTAAAAGTTAAGGTGGTCATTCATCCGACATACCTTTGTCAAAGAAATTCGGTTATCGTGAACACGGCCAACATCAAAGACTCTCGGTCATAACAATGAATAAACTAAATGATTAAGTTTGTATGGAACCCTTAGAGCGTGAGTTTTGTAGTCGCTAAGAACGCGGAGCATTCTTGCATGGAAATAAATTGAGAACGTTCGTTATCATATCCAGTTCAGTGGATTTGCCGCGTACAGTGATGTTAAAAACGTGAATATAACAATTGTCATGTTCTAGTTACAAAGGAATAAATATTTTACGTCTCATTCGGTTCATTGAACTTAAGCATGAAAAAACAGTTAGTGGATTAACTCAGCGACACTATCTTAACTTAACTTACCTAAAACGTAGGTTCTTTCTGATACACTGTGACCCCTTTATGATCATTTGTGCAATTGGCCATGCTTCATTTTTTTTTTGTATGGTTTTTATAATTTATTTGATAAATATAGACTATTTTAAGAAAGTAATTTCGGTATTTTTGTTTTTAATTAACCCTATGTACATTAAAAAAATATATTAATTTATTGCTGACGTGACGTCATCAAACGCATAATGGATAAATGTAGTCTTCGCCTGCATAAAAAGAAATTACAGTAAAGTCTATGGTAAAGTCAACATCAACATCAAGGTGTCAACGTCACCGAGGACAGGCTTAAAAATTTTTGAAATCACTATCTGAACTTGTTTGAAATGGAAGGCCACAAATGTTTCGTCCCTTTATGTCCGAATAACAGCAGGGATGACCCGGATTTGTTATTCGTACCAATCCCGGAACGACGGCGAGAGGAATGGTGTCGTGAAGTGAAGCAAAAACACTTCAAGAACTATTTGCAGTTTTGTTGTGAAGATCATTTAAATGTACTCGTACGTACCTGTTTAAAACAAATACGTTACTTTTACACAATGGTTTAACAATAAAGTCTTGACCATTGAGTAGGTACTCGTATAAATTAGATTGAATTTATTAATTATAATAAACAAACAATTTACGAAAAGAAACGACACGTCAATGTCAAATTTGTGTTTGATATAGACTAGACAGACGTCAGTCGGTTTTTTTTTAAATATGGCAATGGAATCATATCCATTATTCGTTTGAAAACTCACAGAAAGGTCATTTGAAGGACAAAACATTTCAACGAATATCTTAATAATGTGAGACTTTTTTTTAAATCTGATATACAGAAACTGTACCGAAAGCTTGTTTCTCGAAATGGTTTTGAGATTTCCATACATATTTAAAAAGTTAGCATGGCTAATTGCGCTTTAACACCGGTGTTCGAATGTGCAGGTTTGATCGCGATGTTCTTAATTCACCGCAAGCATCGGGTAATATACAGTCAGCAGCAGAAGTATCTACGCAACCGAAGAGGTCAAAATGATCTGCACTCGACTCTATTGTCAAGAAAATACGTTGTGTCTAGATCATTTTGAAGTGTAATACTACTTTTGATGCCAGCTGTACTTGAATTTGAAAATCTCTGAGTTTTGAGCCTCATACTATACTTGCTTCTTATCCTATGTTTTTTAACTTCTTAATAATTATTATTTTAATTATGTTCGTTGCCATATTTTCTATATTTAGATGATGTGTAAGCATTCAATAAATATTTTCTATTCTTGTTATATTACACTCTCCAAGTATTCTATTCTGTAGGTGTCAATTACTTTGTTAATATGCCGGAGGCACTCACCAAGATGCACTACGCTCACTAGCGTTTCTATTCGTTTCGTTTTTAAACTAATCGCGTCACTGGTAGATCATGTTCGTATCACGTCATCTACCAGTGACGCGATTGGTTTAAAAACTAAACGAATAGAAACGCTAGTTAGCGTAGTGCATCTTGGCAAGGGCCTCCGCCTCACACATATTGGTTTACTTGAGCCTTACTTAATTCTCCTATCTTTAGGGTAAAGGTTTTCATTACTAAGGACTAAACGAGGGCTTATTTAATTAACTACCTACACAAAGATAGCGGACCTTTTACTTTGTATATACCTCGTATTAATCGTCCTTTCTAAAGTACCTATTCGTTTACTAGCTTATGTCCTCGACTTTATTCGCGTTGACTGTTCCACAGGAAGTGTTTTACATGTACGGTCACGAGCGTTAATTTGGGACCCATTTCAAGTAAAATATGCTTGAAGTCGTCAATGTCATTAGAGATGTCAAGTCATTTGTAACTTTTAGGAAACTCAACCTTATTGTTGTAGAATGTCATATTTACTTTGGACCTAAGGTGGGTACCAAATTAAATCTCGTGACTGTACTATCAGACCATTGGAACCTTGACCCACCATAGAACTGTGTCACAGAGACGTTATTCAAATTCAAATTCAAATTCAAATTCAATTTTTTATTTCAGACATGAGTCCATAGAGGGTTAGTTATAAAAGTCTTATAAAACTACGTTAGTAAAACACAATGTAAATATTTAAAAAAACCTATATATATTAGCTCTGGACTCCATATGAATGGAGTCCCAATGGGCTAGGAGACCGCTGGCAGGCGAAGCCCAGACCAGCTGCAGGATGCTGTTGGGGCTGTCCCGCACGCGACACCACGCCGACGTAGCCCGCTTCCGCATCACGGCGCCAAAGCTATCAATCCGCGCCTCCGCGAACATGCCAGAAGCACTACAAAAACGGGGCAAGCCCATCAGCATCCTAAAACTGTTGTTATATTGGACACGCAGGGCATTCAAGGTCTTCTTAGAGCAATTAGCCCACAGGCTGCACGTATAGAAGGTCTGACAAAACGCTCTAAAGAGAGTCGTCTTGACGTTCCTATCACAACGCGCAAACCTACGGGACAGCATATTTGACCGCACCGCCAATGCCCTGCGTTCCCTCTCAACATCCAGGTCATCTCTGAGATCCTCAGTGACCCAGTGCCCAAGGTACTTAAACCGAGATACTCTCTTAAGAGGAGCTCCACACAAATGGACCGTTGGTACTGTATTTATTGCCTTGTTACCGGCTTTAAATACCATCAGCTCACTCTTAGTCGCGTTGTACCTTAGGCCATGGGCCACCGCATATTCCTCACAAATACGAATAAGCCTGACAAGGGCGCTGATCGCCGGGCACAGCAGCACCATATCATCGGCGTAGCTGATGTTATTTATTGTTACCCCCCCGATAGAGCATCCGATACCAGTACTGCTGAGCCGGGCAATCAGTTCGTCCATGTACAAGTTAAAAAGTCTAGGCGAGCTTAACCCCCCCTGCCTTACCCCACATTCCATCCTGTACACGCCCGAGTGCGAGCCGCCCCATCTCACTTGGTTAGTCTGGTTTCCGTACCAGTAGCGGAACAGGCTAACCACACCCCTCGGCGTACTGGTGTCCCTCTCCAGCTTACCCCACAATACGTCGTATGAGACTAGGTCGAAAGCCTTCGATAGGTCCAAGAAACAGGCATAAACAGGCGTCTTGCTATCAGTGTAATACTGGACGGTATGCTTAAGGCAGAGAATCGCAGTTTCCGTCGATAATCCCGGCTTAAAGCCAAACTGAGCATCCTGCGACTGCACATGCCTCGCAAGCAAACCGTCCAGTAAACCATCCAGAATTTTGGCTATTACAGTTGCCAATGAGATTGGCCTATAGTTGGACCTATCGGAGGCATCCCCCGTTCTATTTTTTACAATGGGCACAACAATCGTCCTCATGAGATCGCTTGGTAGATAGCAGTGACTCATGCAGAGATTGAGGAACATTTTCAGCACCCGAGGTAGGTGGACCCCGGCATGCCGCAGGTGCTCTATGCTGAGTCCATCATGACCCGGCGACTTTCCCTTTGTCAGTGACATAATAATGTTCTTGACTTCTTTTAAAGAAAACTGAACCGGCCGCTCATCCCCAGAGTCATCAGCACAGGGCACCGGCGGCACTCCCTCAAGTGAGCTCACAACTTTAAAATGTTCTTTGAACATATTGGCCACCTGTATAGGCTCGCTCACCCCGTCGATATTAGCAGGCAGAGTCGGCCTGTGGTTCATTTTATTTGTGTGCTTCCAGAATTTGCCAAATTGTTTAGCCTTGTGGTGAGTAGCTAAGATATTCATTTTAATTTGCTCTTGGTTGTCCTGACACCACTTCAGCTTTTCCTTAAATACCTTACGGGAAGCACACATATTAATGAACAGAGGTCCTGCGGCAGGTTTACCATAGGCCACCCACTGCTGAAAACAGAGCCTCGCCGTAATATGGGCCTCTTTCACATACTTATTCCAGCCCGTCACCTGCCTGCGCTTTAAAAACTTACGGTTATTACTACTCCTAATGGACGCTACTTGTAAAGTCTCAACTATTTTTCTATACAGACTATCTAATATTTCCCTATGAGCAATCACATTACAGTATTTATCACAGCATAAACTTAATTCTAAGGGAAAACCAAAGTCTTTCAAATTATCACAGCATAATTCATTATACAATTTTATCTGGTCACTCATGGTCACTCATGCTGGTTATGATTCAAGCCATAAGAAGTGTCAAACAAATTGTTTTATAATGTCACTGTGACACCTTTCTATGGTGGGTCAGGGTTCCATTGGGCTGAGAGTACATCAAAACCTCTGCGGGCCTAGTATGACTGCGTTTATATTACGTGTCTAATGTGGATAAAGCATCCATCATTCTCGTACTTATTTACGTGTAAGAAGTCAGAAGGTGACGGATGCTTTGTCCAAACTTTACACGAAAAACGCAGCCATGTTAAATGGGCTTGCAACCTGTCACTAATACACTGGTAAACATCTTCGCCTAAGTGTGAAAATTGTGTTTACAGAATTATCAAAAAGTGTTTACAGTTGTTCGACATTCTGTAGCTCTGCCTACCCCACTCTGGGAATAAAGGCGTGAGTTTATGTATGTATGTATGTTAGGTCCCCTGTAAGGAAGTGAACCAATAACACCCAGACACGGGTACGGGGCAACATAACAAAGATAACAAAACCTCTTAAAAGGTTCGACCACACTATCCGGAGCATCGCGGCACAGCGCCTTATTACGCCGCGTAATTCCATTGCGCGGATCCACTTAGCTCTTTATCTGATAGAATTTCTCCTATTATACAGCCACATTCCGTTGGTATGTTTCATAATACATATATATATGACGACGCGCTGGCCTAGTGGGTAGTGACCCTGCTTACGAAGCTAGCGGTCCTGGGTTCGAATCCCGGTAAGCGCGAATATTTGTTCCTGAGTCATAGATGTTTTCTAATGTATTTAAGTGTATATTTCTCTATATAAGTATTTATATCGTTGTCTAGTACCCATAGTACAAGGCTAGAGCTTAGTTTGGGACTAGGTCAATTTGTGTGAGATTAATGATATTACTGTATAGACTCTGTATATACCTAAAGTTACCATCTTATCCATCAACCTACAGCCAAACAGCAGTGTTCTCTTTATTGTGTTCCGGTTTAGGGATAAGACAGCTGGTGAAATGACTAGCATAGAGGCCTTCCATCTTAGTCCATAGTGTAGGCAACGCATTGCGATCTTAAGATTGCAGTCTTAAGATTGTAGTCTTGTAATCAGTTCAAGTGGCCTGGTGTGCTCGTTTGTTTTCTCTACGCCATCAAAAAAAGCTTAAAACATATGTATAATGGTAATGTTTTTATTTCTGAAACCGTAATCTTTTCAATTAATCTTTATTATAATGTTACCAGCGACGCGTCCTCGCTTCGCTTCAGTTTATGAGAGTTTTCTCTTATAACCATACATAAACCAGAATCTAGTATACCTACATGAAAACCTTTATTTAAAATCACTCTATCTATTGATGGAAACTGTTGAATTATTTGTTTAATTTACAAACATAATTATTTTCGCATTAAAATCCGTTATGTAGTTTCAAAGATAAGCGTAAACACGGACCCCCTTACTTATAAACGTGGAATAAGCTTGGAATAGTTTATGCCATGCTTTTTCACTTTCTGTCAGATGCAAATGTCACAATTACAGATAAGGACAAAGCATGACATAAACTATTCCAACCTTATTCAACGTTTATAAGTAAGGGGGAGAGGGATAGACGACTGCGAGCGACTTTGACTACAGATGGTACGTACCCATATTCAGCTGCAATGCTAAGTGCACCCAATCGTACACTGTATATTTACAACCGTAAAGGCCTAACTAGTACAACACATACCATAAAAACGAACTCCAAAATCCCGAGGTCATAAAGCAGCGGAATGGCATCGCGCCAAACCGCGCGGGGCTTTACAACAACCATAAATTCACTATTTCAATTTGTCTTGCAACCTACAGTTTGCGACCACTTCAATTCGGTTCGGATCTCAAAGGAGCGTTCCACACATTTATGCACTAAACTAACTCGAAAACTTACTCTGAAAGTGTATAAAATAAGCATAATTTTTCAACAAATTGAAGTTTTATAATTTTCTGTTCAACCAATCTAGACCGAACAAAGTGCATAGGTAGGTAGGTACAGTCACAACCCGCGAATGTTACGCCACTTGCCACTCTTCTTAATTTAACTGTGTAATGCATTTTGGGTTGACAGCAGACTTGACATATTACCCGAGTGTAGTTACACGCACGGCTAAATTAAGAAGAGTGGCAAGTGGCGTAACCATTCGCGGGTTGTGACTGTACGTTATCATTATCACAGTGCAAGTACAGTGGAATTCAAAAGTAGTTGTACATTTTAGTACCATGTCGTAGTAACGTATCGGAGTAAACAGTGGTTTGAATTGAGTACAGATGTAGTGAATAATCCTTTGCCATCGTTTTTTGTCGGATTAGTTCGTATTTATCTAGCTTTCTCAATTAGCTTCAGTACCCATCAATAAGCCAACTGAGAAAGCAAGATAAATACGAAGTTATCCGACCAAACACTATGGGAAAAGATTATTCACTACATCTGTATATCAATAGCTACGACAACGTACTACAACGTACAGCTAATTCTGAGTTCAACCGTACTTACTGAAAATGCTTTTAAAACAGCGCATAGTTAGGTCACATTTTGCTACTCCGAAGTGTGTACATAAAAGAGTAGAAAAAATAGCCCATGTGTGGGTCGCATACGAAGACACAACTCAAAAATAAACAATAAAATTAGAATTAAGATAGGTAAGTAACAACATTGATTGATTGGCGGGAGACTGCCCAAAACCGAATTACGTGGAAGGATGGGAAGGAGGCCTTAGCCCAGCAGTGGGACATTCCGGGCTAATAGTAATAATAATAAGTAACAACAATTATTATAGCTCTCAACCTATTCCTAAAGACCTGCAGCGAGTCTCCGAAGATGTCTACATCATTCGCACTTGTTAGTAACCCGTAGGTCCTCATGAGCCGATTCAGTGGTGAGAACTTGCCAAGATTCTACCTTACCTATAAGCTATTGAAAATATCACTACATAGTATAAAACAAAGTCGCTTTCCGCTGTCTGTCCCTATGTATGCTTAGATCTTTAAAACTACGCAACGGATTTTAATGCGGTTTTTATAAATAGATAGAGTGTTTCAAGAGGAAGGTTTTTATGTATAATAAATCCTGTTTCATGTAGGGGTGTCACAGAAAACTCACATAAACCGAAACGAAGCGAAGGCGGGTCGCTAGTATTAGATATAGGGTATCTGGGTATATTACGTGGCACTTTGATGTGTAATTAATTAAGTTGTAACTGCGTTAATTCTCGGATTACCTGCTTTACCTGTTGAGTAAGCGAGCTCGTATATAGAATAACGCTTCTGTGAGGCTAGACAAGTTATTTAACTTTAACGTAAGCGATTTTCGAAAACTATTAAATGGTATTGACGTAGACGCTCGACGCGGCCGTCTGGCAGCGCTCACGTCAAACCTATACATTTTAGATGACGAAAACGAACACCGAATGCAGCTTTTCTAGGGTCAGTTTATACTGTAAAACAATGCTTCCCTCTCTATCCTATAGTTCGTTTAGTCCAACGCAACCCAGCCTATACAAAATACAGCCCCGATGAATATGTATTTTAATTTGCGCCTAAAATGCAGAGTGCGACGTCATATACAGTCAACCAAATAAAAATAGGCCACTATGGAACTATAGTGACGTAATAATTTCAATCGTTCGTTCTATTTTTAAAAGGTGTTCTGAACAAAAACACATTTTTATACACGGACTATTTAAGAAACAATATTAATATTTCATACACATTTATTGTAATCGAGTAAATTAATATGAAATATTCCTATTTTCTTACCAAACTTTATTTAGCTTTTAGAAATGAAAAAGAAAGCGTTTTCATACAAATGTTTAATTATTCATCAGTTTCATGAACTAAAACAAGAATTTTTGTTTGAAATTACGTTAAGAGAATTGTAAGACTTGACCTTTCGGAAAATTACTAAAGAAGCTTTTTTAAACCATATGGAAGATTTAAAATTGTGAGTTTAAACTATAATACGTTTTAAACATTGCAATAAACCTTCTTTCTCCCACAGAATACCCTGGCCATCTTGGACAAACTGGACATCGATAGCGAGAAACCCTCCGAAGAGGAAATTGCACGTCTATTTGGGTATGAAGAGGCATATTTCGCCGGGGAGCTGGGTGCCTGGCAGAAACTCAAACCCAGGGTCTGGGCGTTGTTCGATGAGCCATCCAGTTCGCCTCCCGCGAAGGTAAGGATAATTCACAGCAGCCACATCCATCTGCCTTTCGAAAGAAGGGCAGATAGGTTGTGTTTACTGTCGTTCTGCTTTGAATCGCAGCATAAAAACCTACATACTTACCACAAAAATATATTGAGGGGATGACTTTTGGTACCTACTTTCACGTGGCCATCGCAAGTCAGAAAAAAATTATATTGCAAAATGATATGACTGTTCACTATAAAACAGTTTATCAGTATTTAATTTTAGAATGGTAAACATTTTAGCCTGAATGTGCAAAATGTAGTTAAGTACAGAATTAACATCCAGTATTTTTTTTTTTATTTTTTTTATGGCATGGAGTAGACAAACGAGCACACAGGCCACTCGATGGTAAGTGGAAACTGTGACCCATAGACATTCGCATTCACAAGAATTCAGTGCAATCCTAAGACTGCAAATGCGTTGCCAACCCTGAGGACTAAGATGGAATGCCTCTATGCTAGTCATTTGACCGGCTCTCTTATCCCCAAACCGGAACACAACAATGCGAACACTGCTATTTGGCGGTAGGTTAATGGATAAGATGGTGGTAGCGATCCGGACGGACCCTGCACAAGGTCCTACCACCCGCAAAGTTTTAAGAGTGGTTGGCAATTCTGTAGCTCTGCCTACTCCACTCTGGGAATGGAGGCGTGAAGGTATGTATGTGTATGTATATGTATATAATTTTAGAACCAATGATAAATTAACTTTCATAGGAAATCGAATCGTTAATCGTAAGCTCTAGGCTAGTATTTTGGGTACTTACCCGGGGCCACTACTTTCGTAGGTAGGGTCATTACCAAATAGGCTAAACTAGGATAATAGTAGCAATGATTTAATGTTAAATAGCAATAGATAAATATGCCTAGTACATACATACATACATAAACTCACGCCTTTGTTCCCAGAGTGGGGTAGGCAGAGCTACAGAATTTCCAACAACTCTAAAAACCTTTTGATGATTCTGTAACCACATTTTGCACACTTAGGCTAAGATTAACAGTGTATTAGTGACAGGTTGCAAGCCCATCGCCTAACAGTACTACACGCTTTATTCCCTTAGTCGGCTTTTAAGACATCCACGGGAATGAATGGAATGACACTATTCTAACCCGGCAACCACACGGGCTAGCGCATTATGTAAATAATCATAAATCAGTGAAAGATCCATCTGATTTCATCGATCCCCATTTAATACAATCACTTAACAAGTCATAATTAACCTTTAAGCAAATTGCTTCAGTTCCCAAATTCATAAGGTCATAATTGCTTGAGGAACAAGTAATAACGGAACAACAAGCCAACTAATCTTGTCATCAGCGGCACCTGCGCCGCCGTAAATCAAGGGGACCCCCAATTAACTGTTCGTCAGGTACTTTCTCAATTAGTCTTTTTAAACTCGGTCGGACGCTTTATTTTCCACTACGCAATGAGAATAATTGTAAATTAATTAAGAAACTTTTGTTTTAAATGATATAAAAAAATCGAGCAGCAGTTTTCGCATTTTTGTGATAGGATAACCGTTGAAATAACTAGTACCTATAGCATTTCATCTTAGTCCTTAGGGTGGGCAAGGCTTTTGCGGTGTTAGGATTACAGTCTTAAGATCATAGTCTTGAGATTGCAAATGTTTATAAATCACAGATCATACTGACCATCAGGTGGCGTGTGTGCTCGATGGCCTTCTCCATGACTGATAAGTAAAAAAGGATTGTTAGAAATTTACTTCGATTCTGACCGAATAGATACGGTCAAAATCATAAGTAGCTGAACATTTTAGTACCTTGTCGTAGCTACTGATATGTTAAATTCAAAACCTTCTCAGTTTAATACGTTATTGTGACAAAGTTCTAAAATGTACAGCTACTTACACGTTTCACTGTACCTACAGGATGTTGTTTCTTACCGTTATTTTGATTATATTTCTCTGACAAGCTATGGTTTTTTTATATAGAATTAACTTTGCTTAAGGAACTACCATTTTTTCCAGGATAAATGTAACTATGTCTGTCTCTGACTCATGACATAACATACAAACAAGCAAATTTTCGCATTTACATTACTTCATTTTAGTAGAATTTGATAACATTATCACTTAAATGAATCCTTCACCATCTTGGTCTCCACCATCTTGATACAGTCCAACGTCAAATGCAAATTTTCTACATTAAAAACCCTATTATACTACGCATATTAGGTCCCAAAGCCTCCATATTCATCGATGTGTAAAACACTATTCCCAAGTCAAAAGAAACACAATTTTGCCCCTTAGTATCAGTGGGAAGATCCCTGGGGCTCGCATCTAATACACAGGCAATTAGGGAGTTTAACTCGACTTTGCGGGATGAATTATTGACCTGTACCTCAATTGTAGGTTAGTCACAGTACATTACTCAAACAGTAAGGCATCCTTTTGAAAACAGCCATGACATGTGTTGTCCTAATAATAAGAGCGAATGGTGTTACTCCTTCACGCCGCAATAGTTAGACAGATTTAGATGATTTAAATTGGATATAGCGTATACCCTGGATTTTAACATAAGCTATTTGTTAACCCAAAAAACAAGTTCCGAGGCAATAACTATAATCGACAATTAGTTTGGGTATTATAATTATAATACGTTATTATTATATTACAATCTAAGATGATCCATGTGACAGCTCATATGAACACGTAGTTATTACGGTTACACCCTGTTTTTTTGACTTTTCTTTATAAAAACCTTATGACGGCGTTCAGAAGTTTAAATTTGATTCATCTTTGAGGGCCTACTCGTAAGTTAAAAATTTTCGAAAATTGACAAAATGGATAGGATTAACGATTGCTAGTAAATAAATCGATCACTAGGTACCTACTATATTTTATACCTAGGCCATCGAAATACATATAATAACGTCAAACTTACATCCTCGGCGTTTAACTTCATTCTTTTCTGCACACAATTGAACACACCTACACATAAACACATACAATGTCGGCCCCCCTCCCCCGAAAATTATACTATTACTAGCGACCCGCCCTCGCTTCACTTCGGTTTATATGATTTTTCTGTAAAACCAGTACATAAATAAAAAAAATATTATACATATAAACCTTCCTCTTGAATCACTCTATCTATTAAAAAAACCGCATCAAAATCCGTTGCGTAGTTTTAAAGATCTAAGCATACATAGGGACAGACAGCGGAAAGCGACTATGTTTTATACTATGTAGTGATGTCCGTTTGTAAACATTAACAATATGATTACAATAGGGTTAAAGACAATGTTGAATATAAACCATGTACAGCTGTAGTGAATAACTCGTGTTTGTCTTGCTTTCTCAGTTGGCTTATTGATGAGTAATGAAGCTAATTGAGAAAGCATTATACGAACGAACGAATCCGACAAAGACCGATGGGAAAGGGTTATTCACTACATCTGTACTTACTGTTTTTAATCTGTACAATACCTTTAATATAAGTTAACTAGAGATCACCGAAGTTGTGGACGACGCCCGTTACGGAGTAGACGACCAATTTACAAGCGAGCATGGAATGGGTTAACTTGTGAAGGGTTACCGTTGCGGCTGAAGGTGTCGATCCTTATCCCAATTATATTGTGGCAAGACAACTATCAGTACCTTTACCATGAGTTACTATTACCGTACTCACTAGCGAGTCGGATGCTCTGTTCCTCGCACTCTATAAGAACACTGCGAGGTCTGCGAGGGACAAAGCATTCGACAAGCTAGCGAATACGTCAATTGTAACTCATGGTAAGGACACAGATCGTGAATTAACTAGGTTTTTATTGTAAGATGTGTGATCATAACGCGTAAAGAATATTTGAAGAACGTATCTATAGGTAGATAACAGTTTGCCTAAATTGTTAGTAGTGCAGTGACGTTGTTTACGAAGCTAGCGGTTCATCATCAGGGTAGTGATTCTCTCAAAAACGACGGTCGGACGAACGGACGAGTGAAAGTCCAAGCGGCGAGATTAAGTAGTCCCGCCAGTGCGAACAAAACACATTGTAGCGCGTGCATTTTCAATTAAACAGCTTTATACGTTCGACCCATCGTGCTGCTAAATTGAAAGTACACGCGCTACAATGTGTTTTGTTCGCACTGACGGGACTACTTAATTTCGCCGCTTGGATATCACTCGACAGTCCGCACTACCGGCGTTGTTTACAGAATCACTACCCAGGAAACGTAGCTGGGTGGATCAACTTTTTGTTGTTGTTATTCTGTCCCGTGTCTTCTGGACAATAGCGAAAGAGTTTCTTAGATTTTTTTATAATATATACTTCTAGCACACTGAGGAGAAAGGCCATTAAATAATGGGTTTGTAATTGCCAATAAAACTGTTTTTTAGTGGACTCTATCCATTGAAATCATAGTTTTAAAGAGTGGCCCAGGAGACGCCACCATGGCAACGAGCTACAAGGAAAAGTTGATTGACCCAGCTAACACCATTCTGATTAAATCAGCTCTCTTTTGAATTAAACCACGTCCAAATCAATCCATTCATTTGGCAGCTGCTACGATGCCACGGACTGGTACAGCCAGAGACATTCGCGGTTGTCCACTTAAGAAAATGTTTGCTTGTTCGTTGCAGCTGACTAGTCCTACAGTCCTACACATATAACACTAGAAGTGATATACTGTTACACAGATACATAGTGCCCTCCTAGCTATTTATTTATTTATTTATTCCAAAAAAGTGTGGTAAGTACAATTTTGATTTAACATCTCGCCAAACTTACGTTTATTGGCGATTATGCACTCACTTTAACATTCCGCATGCACCTAACACTAAGAATTGACAACATTAGAGTATTACAAAGTATCTATTTATTTGAAAGTATCCAATAATAACTTTTTCAGTTTTATTTTAAATATATTTTTGCTGCTACACTCATCTTCTGGGAAGATAGTGTTGAATATTCGAGGAGTTACGTAGCTGCGAGTCCTCTTGCCGTAGTAGTTGTTGGCCGCGGGCTCCGCGAGCCGCCGGCGCGGCGCGGCTCGCAGCTCACGACTGTGACATCGGATAGTTTTAAATTTATTTTTATTAAACTGCTCGGTTGCCATTAGATACTTAACTTTTTCATGCACTGGTAGAATATTTAATTTCTTATATAAGACCTTGTAGTCACCATTACAGTTTTCTTTAGTTTTCTTATCCACAATATTTTTTAACATTCTAGTTTGCAGATGCAATATTTTATCCAGGTAGGTTTTAAAAGTACAGCCGTAAGCTGTGATACCATATCCAATTAATGCATCTGCCAGTGCATGATATATCATACAAAGTATTTTCTTATTAACTATATTTTTTAAACTTATAATTTTGTGAAGTATTGATCTAAGTTTATTACATAGTATGTCTATATGTATTTTCCAGTTTATATTTTTATCTATAGTTAGGCCTAAATATTTATATTTTTCTACATTTTCTATATTTTTACATTTACAGACAAGTTTATTAGTATGTAAGCAATCAAAAGTGTGTCCAATAACTCTGATAGGTTCGTGGTATTTCTTCATATAGGGGGATTGTATCAGCAAAAATTTAGTCTTTTCTATATTTAATAATATACCATTGTCATGGGACCATTTGATTATGTTTTCAAAATCTTCTTGTATATACTTTTCTATATTCTTAATCTCTGTATCAGAATACAAGAGGCACGTATCATCAGCATACATGTAGGTGGAGCAGTTTTGGACGACATTCGTTACACTGTTTACGTGCATGATGTACCCGACCGGGCCGTAGACCGACCCGGTTGGCACACCGGACCGCACCTCTGCCTCGTCTCCGCTGACTCCGTCGACGGTGACGCGCAGGGTGCGTCTCGACAGGTAGCTACGGAACCATTCCAGCATTGGGCCACGAACACCACTTTCGTTCATCGCTTTCAATAGTTGTTCGTGGTCCAATGTGTCAAATGCTTTTTTAAAATCGATAAATAGTACCCCTATATACTTTTTACTATTTAAAGCATCATATACTTCATCTGTAAACTGTGCCAACGCAGTAGATGTACTTCTAGCTTGTCGGAAACCATGTTGCGTATCCGTTATCACATTGTTTTTTTCTAGGAAGTTTGATAATTGGCTTACAATAATTTTTTCCACTATTTTATTAATAGCCGATAAGATAGCTATTGGCCTATAATTCGAATAGTCCAGGTGGTTTCCTTGTTTGTATATCGGCCGAATGAGAGATTTCTTTAGCTCATCTGGGTATTTCCCTGTTTGCACGCATATATTTACGAAGTCCGCCAAAACTGAACTGATTTCTTTTTTAATGTATTTGAGGTCTTGCACTCTTATACCGTCGGATCCCGGTGACTTTCTACAACTCATTTTTTCAATGATTTTTTCAACTTGGAGTTTGTTTACTTTTTGATACCGAAAACTTACATTACATTGTTTAATATAGTTTTGACGGTCTAAGAGTTCAACATCACAAATATGTTTAATTTTGAATATGTCATCTGTAAATGTTTTGGCAAAATTCGTACATATATTTTCCACAGGCTCCGTTTTTCCCATATGTTTTAAAATAACATTGTCTACAGAAGACTTGGTAGCTCCAAGCCAGCTGTTTATGGTGGACCAAATTTTTCTTACATTATTTTCACATGAATTTATTTCATTTTGCCTGTGTTTTTGCTTGGATACATAAATATATTTATTTGTTAAGTTTCTAAAGTTAGTATAGTTTAATCTATTCGTAACAATTTTCAAATTACTTTTCCATATCCTAAACAGTTCATCCCTTCTTTTAATTAACTTTATCACGGTGTGATTCATCCATGGTTCAGTTTTTCTTTTATGTTTATAAGAGGTGGGTGTTTTCGCTTGTTCGTAAATAGTATTAAATGTATTAACTAATTTTTTATACAATAGTATAGGGCAAGTAATGTCCTTAAACTCGTTCCAGTTCACTTTGTCTAACTTTTCTTTAATTATGTTATTATTGAGTACACATACCGTTTTTCCTTGTTTTACTTCACTGTCAGAACTGGTTCCAGACGTTACGTTCGCTCCGATCAAGTAATGGTCGGACAGTTTACATGTGAGCATGTGTGCAGCCAATCGGTGCGCGGGCGCGCGCACCCACACATGGTCGATGCACGACGTCACGAGCCGGTCGCCCGCCACCTCCTCCCGCGTGCACTCGTTGATCATGCATTGTAGGCCGTGCCCACACAGGGTGCTTTTGTATGCCTCTGTTGTATTGTTCTGTATCACGATGTTGATATTTGTATCACCAGCAATTATGATGTGATCCTTTTCCGGTATATTTTTTATCATGGCGTCGATTTCCTCGATGAAACGAAGTTTGTTCGTATTTGGCGGTCGGTAAAGCCCGATAACATGTATAATATTTTTCGAGTTATTGATGACGACATGAAGTATCTCTGTGGCGTGTCCTGTACTGTTTTTTAGATTAATATCAAGGCTGCTTCTAGTATACATAAGCAATCCACCACCTCTCCGCTTTTCCCTGGTCATAGAATGCATGTCATATCCTTTTATGCAATATATAGGTGCTTTATATTAATTTCACTAAGAATAATGATATCTATACAGTGATTTGTTTCATTGAGTAGGCATAGTAACTCATTGAAGTTTTTACGTAACGATCTAATGTTTAAGTGTATCACTTGTAGCTCTTTGGAAGTTGTATTTATGTAGTCGCTCCATTCTTTTATTTGGTTAAATTTAGTATACTCAATATTGTCATTCAATTCCTGAAGTAGATCGGTGAATATTATTACGTCCAAAAAATCGCGTAGTGTGTTCACACGCCAGTATAATAGTAAGGCTATTTATTTACTCGGGTCAGTCTCTTCCCCCATACATAGATGATTCGTGATATCAGCATCCGATTTAATATTATATATCTTAGAGGTGTCTGTCTTTTTCACTAGTATTCTTAGATCCTGTATCCAGATGTATTTATATTTCCCTTTTAGGGCAGTTTTTGTATTCCAGAATAACCCTCTCAGTTGCCTAGTGAGGTTCTCATTGATGTAGATTCGACTAGTATTATCATTTGCAAAAATGTCCTTATTAACCAAGCGTGACTTTTTTTGCCTCAGCCAAACGGCGCGGGCAAATAAGCAGTATCTAACATTCAATCACCAAAGCAGATTCAATTCTATGACTTTAATAATAATATGGTTGATATTAATACAGGAGGCGTATCCTACTTACTGCGTTTTTGCTTATGACGGCAGCATACGAACTTATAACTAGTGATGGGCGATTTCTGAAACATTGCACAACTTTCGTTAACTGCGAAAATTACAGCTTCTGAAAGTTACATAATTAGATGGAAATTATTCTAACACAAGTAAATTTCGTTTAAATTTCATGAAAAGTTGGGTAACATGTCGAAACTATAGTAATTTTCAGAAATTATACGATTTCGCTTTGGTAATTTTCAGAATATTACTTGAAATTCTAGGTGAAAGTTTCACTTTTGAAACTAATAGAATATTGCAGAAATTTAAACGAAAGTTTCACTTTTAAAACTTACAAGCCGCCCATCACTACTTATAACATCCCTATTTCTTCGTCAGAGGTTAAAACAAATCAGCATAAAGAACTCTCTCTTGACACGGTCACAAAATAACGTCTTAGGAATTTGGAGCCAAGTCACGCATACAAATACGCTACTTACGGACTATTTAAGGCTGTAAAAAGCGGATGCTGGCATTGCTGACGTCGCGTCTCGCTTTAAACGGTAACCGTCTATCCTGACTGAAAAAAAGGCCCCTTTCGTTACTTCTAATGGTAACGAGGCGAAATTTCACGAAAATTTACAAATAAGTCGCTCATTGAATACAAAACTGACACATTCCAAAATAATTTGCTCTTGCATTGAAGATCTTATATGAATAACTTCTAATTTTAAAATGCAACACTGACTCATTTTGAAATGTGACAGTTTTGTATTAAATGAACGAAGTGTTGGGATATAAATAGACAAGATAGAATATCTGTATTTTGAGGTTATGTTGCCAAAATGAAACGTTAGATACTTAGAGGTAACATCTACTAGATATTATTAATCCGAAAATATTGGATATTACAAGTTGTTATGCAAAATTGCTTTCTGAACTTAAGAGAATCGAGTGTTTTTCGATATATTTCAATGATCGAAATTATTATCCATAAAATAATATCAGTAATAAAATCAGTGTCTCTTTATTGTTATCATTCAATACCTTTACCTTTTCTTAAATTGATATTAAAAGCAGCTGAGTCATAAACGATACAAAAGCAGAAGGGATAAAAACAAAATAGAATAGGTAGGCAGTTCAAATAAGCATCCGACGCTGAATATTTACTGAACAAATATTTTGAATTTTGACTCCTGAGCGCAGCGAGGGATACAAAGACACGAGATGTAAATAGCTTTAGTTTCTTGTAGCAGATACAACATTTTCACCTCAGCAGCGAAAGAAATACCTAAAGATAAAAAATACAATATGGTAAAATTAAAGGTTTTCTGCCTTTTGGCAGAAATGTGTCTGGCAGAATGTATCCTTTCCCAACCGTTTCATTTCATTATGCCATGCCGCTTTTATTACTATAACTGTAAATATTTCAGGATTTTTATAAAACTAACCTAACTATAGGGTTCGACACGATAGTACTGAAATATATCCTGAAATATTTACAGTTACAGAAAAAAACTACACATTTGGCCAAACATATTTCGGCCAAAAGGTGGGATACCAAAAGTTATGCTACATGTACAGTAAAAGAAAATGATTCCATGAACACTATGGACTATGTCAAAGTAAGGTAATCAATCAAAAAGTACGAGACTTCTTATGATTTTATTTACATTGTTAATTTGACATAGTCTCAAGTGGTCTAGGAATCAATTTACCCACCCATCCACCCATCCACCCACCCATTTACCCAGCACTGTAAAATCTCGGCATTTTTTTTAAATGTTACTTCGCATCGCTTACTTTGTGTGTTCACAGCAAAATCGAATTAAACACTGTTTTTCGTTAGCAGCAAAACAAATTTTTTCCACTATTTTTAACAGCATAGCCGGCTATTAGATACCTACTGAGGTCAAAATTAAATTTCCCATGCACAATAAACGTTGACAATAATTATTTAAACCTTGAACCGCACAAACACAACAATGGCGGACACCAACGGACACCTAATTTGTCAGCTTATCTGTGGGACATTACGAATTACGAACGAAAAATAAAACACTGAGGAAACCTTTTAAGGCACGCAACCTCCTCCCAAATGCCGGGAAACGTATTTTTAAAGCCGTTACAAGTACTGCAAATGGGCTACAAATTATTTCGTGTCGCGACCCAAAAAGAGGAGGCCGGGGTAATATATCAAGCCGTTCATTTACTGTGAGCTGAGATATGTGAGGGCTTCCCGCTAGAAATTAGGTTACGTTGGTAATTACCGTGGAAATGGCAAAAAATGTTAATATAATTTAATTTGCCTTTTGATCTTTTAAAGAAATTTCCTGATCTGATTTATTTACCGATATTTTTTTAACGAATGTATCATTTCACCGAATTAATATTCATCAAAAGCTCTTTATTACTGAAGCCGTGTTTTGTCCCAATCATCTTTTTATAATTTAACTAGCGACCCGCCCTCGCTTCGCTTCGGTTTATGTGAGTTTTCGGTAACACCCGTACATAAAACAACGTTTATTATACATGAAAATCTTCCTCTTGAATCACTCTATCTATTAAAAAAAACCGCATCAAAATCCGTAAAGATCTAAGCATACATAGGGACAGACAGCGGGAAGCGACTTTGTTTTATAATATGTAGTGATAAGTTAGAGTTGCGCTGCGCTGTGATCCGTCGATTAATGAAAATTCTAAGAAGTGACACGATCATGAAATGATTGTCGATAAAACAAGAGTAATACATTGAAACACTATAGCCTTGACTTTGTTTTCTTAAAATTTTAAACGAAGTTAATATTAGTTGATATATTCGCGATCATCGCACAAATATCTGCCCTTAGCGGGATTTGAACCCGCGACCGGTAGTAAAGCACCATACTATGTGTACCTACTAAACAAAAATAAACATACTTACTTATATGGAGAAATCTTACCAGACGTCGAAGACTTAGGAACAAAATACCCGTGCTCATCAAACAATAATTGCCCATAGGCGAGAATCGAACCTGGGCCCGCTAGCTTCGAAAGCAAGGTCACTACCACTTAAACTAACTAATAAATGTATGTTCTTTGTGCCAAATGAAAATATCCGCCGCAACATACGTTAAGTACCGTGAGGTGAAGAGAATCGCGGAATGAATAGAAATATAATCCTAAATAAGTCATAGCTTGTTAGTAATAA
Organism: Acleris laterana; assembly: GCA_963966035.1. Lineage (NCBI taxonomy): Eukaryota > Metazoa > Arthropoda > Insecta > Lepidoptera > Tortricidae > Acleris > Acleris laterana. The sequence goes on from OZ014451.1 coordinate 3,430,261, forward strand.
GCACAAGTCAATATTACACAACACTAGACAAGGCAAGACAACAACACACAAGACAAAACAAGGCACACACAACACAAAAACACAACACAACAAGATAACACAACGTTAAAATCTCAGTAAGTAAATAGGTATAATTAGTACCTATAAAATGCTTAATTTTAGGCTTTATTTCTATTCGCCCCGCGAATCTCTATTGTCCCCATTTTACAGAAAGTTCTTAAGAGTCGTTTTTTTCATGTTTCAAAAATAGGGCAAGTCTTTTATCTATGCTTAATGCCTGACATGGTTAAGACAAATAAAAACACGCTTTAGCACTTTTAAACGTAAAACTGTTGTGATTTTTAAAACGAGTACGGCTATACATCTGGCTTAGAACAAAATTCCGGTGAACATCCAGCTTCAAAAATGCTCTTGATGAAATAGAGTGGGGTTAAATGACCGGTTTATGACATATGACAGTTTTGGTAAAATAAGTAAATTTTATGGGTTTTTTAAACTTCCATGCCCAAAAAGGGGTTACGCTGAAAAAAACTGTAGGCAAAACCTAATAAAAATGAACATTCACTGCTTTGCACCATACTTAATGAATCTAACGTTTGAAAAGGTTATTGTTACTGGTTAAACAAGAGGTAATAATTGCGGATTTTTACTGTCTTTAGAGTAAATTATTATATCAATTAGTAATGTTTAATTAGTAGACGTGATTGTTTCCTCTTTTACTGTTTCGAAGCAGTTGATGATACTTTTCAAAATCAGTGACTCAGTGCAGTGTTCACTAACAATTAAGACTGCACTGAACAAACATCGAGCGTCCAGTGGCGCCCTCATGACTATTAGGTATTGTGTTTTCTAACTAACTAAAGAATTTCCTTGCAATCAGACGAAACGTTTTTGTAGTGCAAGTAAAAACACAATTTATGGGATACGTAACAAACTTTAATAACAATTACCCTTTGAGTAGTCAGCTTAAAGGAAAACGTGGCCACTTTTTTCCGTTAAGTTGATAACTTGAAGGCGAATTGTTATTAAACTATGTGATATACCCTTTAAGTTGTGTTTTCATTTGTAGTACAAAAACATACCGACCAATTTCAAGAAAATACTTTAGTTTATTAGAAAACACAATAAAAGTAATGAAGGGGCCACTGTGCATCCGGCGTACGCTCGGCGCAGCCTTAAACGGACGGTAAGCGGGTTAACGGTTACCAAACGTATGGACTAACAGCTGATTAAAACTTAACTATCTGTTAAATTGGTTGGTGAACTGGGTCTAAGTAGTTTTTTTTTCAGTGTAGGTAGGTGTAGGTTGGGGTGTGGTGGTTGGTGGTGGTGTGTTTTTGATTGAGCTTAGTTTGGGACTACGCCGACTGGAGTGATAGTCTTCAGTGTTACTAGACACGATGCTTAACGCTAACGTAAACGATTATCGAAAATTGTCAAAATATATAGTATTGACATATACGCTAGACGCCACCGTCAGTCTTATACATTTTCGATAACGATAACTTTCTTCCAATGCAAATAGCTAATAAGCGTTTCTATTCGTTTCGTTTTTAAACCCATGGCGTCACTGGTAGATCATGTGACTCTTCGTACCAGTGAGGTGATTCGTTTAAAAACGAAACGAAAACAAACGCTAGTTACGTAATGCATCTTGACTAAGGCTACTGATATTTTTATCTAGTAACGACTCAGATTTTAAGCGGATTACTCTTATTCGAAAATACAGGTAATTTTACCCTATTTTATAAGTAAAAATCTTAAAATATCAGAAACCCCAAATATAAATGTCTCCATTGCAGTCAATTAAGCTCATTCAACAAAGCTAAAACCACCTCCAAGCCAAATGCCACGTTTAAATTCAACACTGCCCTGTTTCCTCCCGAAATACACTGACTATTTGAGTTTTCAGCTAGATTGGAGCCTAAAGTAGCAGCGGAATAGGCAGTCTACAATTATATTCTTGACTAACTGAAATTTCCACTTTGCTGCAACCCCAACTGTATTTATAGATTTACATTGAATAGACGATAAGTCCTACTGGCAGAGTGCAAAATCGTTTGCGTTTCTGTATACTCTGAAATATTTTAGAGCTGCTGCTTCCATTATTTGAATGTCAATTAGCAATGTAAGGATTTGTTCGTATCTGATAATGTAGGTTTAAATTTAGCTTTAAGGCTTTTGTTGTGGAAATTAATCATGAAAAGTAGATTACTGGAGAGAATAGATAAAGCGTGGTCCACCATAATGTTGTATTTATTGACGATATAGCAACTAACTTTCGTTTAATTTGCTTAATTTTAACGCGTAAAGATTTAGTTATGATCGGTAACAACACGTTTAGCCTGGTTGGTAGAGACCCTGTCTACGAAGCCAGCTGTCCCAGGTTCGATTCCTGCTTTCGTATGTATGTATGTATGTGTATGTGTATGTGTATTTCTCTAAACATGAGCAAGCTTACACTGTGGTACCCATAGTAAAAGCCTAGAGTTTAGTTTGGGACTACGTCAATTAGTGTGAGACTGTCCCCCAGATATGCATGATGAGTATGTGAATCCAAATGATCGTGCTTGATTATTTAAAAAGAAGCTTCACTGTTTCTTATTGTATTTAAACGTACTGTTATGTATTTATGATAATAAATCGCCTCCATTTTGAGGGTTCCGCACCTCGAAAGGAAAAAGCGGAACCCTAATAGGATCACTTTGTTGTCCGTTCGTCCGTCCGTCTGTCTGTCAAGACCCTTTATCTCAGGGACGCGTGAAGGCATCAATCTGGAATTTATATGAAATACTCAAGTCTACTGTCCCTTTAAGCTGTGAAAAAATCAAACTTCCAAACCAACGTAATCAAAAGATACAGCTGTTTATGCCGCAAATTTCCGCATAACTAGTCGAAACTCGCAAGAGAATCAAAACCTACAGGGTACTTTCCGTGAACTCAGAATCTTGAAATTTGGTACGAAGCAAACGTCTCATAGCACAGATAAAGGAAAAATTGCGAAAACCGTTAGTTTTCTGTGACATCATTTATAATCAAAATACTTTAATAATTTTAAAGTTACTACCCCGTTCCAGGTGTGGACGGAACCCTCGGTGCGCGAGTTCGACTCACACTTGGCCGATTTTTTCCAATGACTTATCTTTCAAAATCATTGAGACCTTAAGACTGCGCCGAGCGTACGCCGGATGTACAGTGGCGCCCCCATTACTTTTATTGTGTTTTCTAATAAACTAAAATACTTTCTTGAAATTTAACGAAATGTTTTTGTACTACAAATGAAAACATAACTTATAGGGTATGTCACATAGTTTAATAACAATTCCCCTTCGAGTTATTAACTTAACGGAAAAAAGTGGCCATCTTTTCCCGTTAAGCTGACTACTCAAAGGGTAATTGTTATTAAAGTTTGTTACGTATCCCATAAATTGTGTTTTTACTTACACTACAAAAACATTTCATCTGATTCCAAGGAAATTCTTTAGTTATAAATAATAAATAAATAAATATTAGGGAACAATTTCACACCAATTGACCTAGTCCCAAACTAAGCTCTAGGCTTGTACTATGGGTACTAGATAACGATATAAATACTTATATAGAGAAATATAATACTTAAATACATTAGAAAACATCCATGACTCAGGAACAAATATTCGCGCTCATCACACAAATATCTGCCCTTTCCGGGATTCGAACCCAGGACCGCTAGCTTCGTAGGCAGGGTCACTACCCACTAGGCCAGCGCGTCAACAGTCAGTTAATTAGAAAACACATTAATAGTAATAAGGGCGCCACTGGACGCTCGGCGTTTGCTCGGCGCAGTCTTAATTAAATAGCTTTTCGATGAAAAAACAACCTGGGTTGCCTTTAACGTGTTATTCTATTGTCAACGTTTGACAGCTCTTATTTACTTGACAGTAATGGCGGCAGAGTCAAAAACAACACGTCAAAACAAGGTTTTACCGAGAAGAATACAGCGCCAGCTAAACTTTAAACCTAGCCCACCTAATCTTATTGGCAAAGTTTAATCAGTTCGTTCGATTAGTTCCCTGCCTCGAGCGGAATTCGTTTTCCTAGAAGATAGCTATTCAGCATTTGCAAGGTTTCAATATTGTTTAATAACCGTATACTTTAAATTGATTTAAGATCTACTACTTTAACAATTTCCAACCATCAAAGTACTAGAGCAACGTATAACTAAAGCAATTTTTCTAATTCAGTTATTAATGGCGATCACGTTTAAGTCGAAGTTACATGAAACAAAAGTTATTTATGTAAAAAATACATGTTGAAACTAACTTTTAATTAAAATGAATTGTCACCCTACTAATTGTTTAGTCTATGAGTTTACAACACAACTGACAAGTTCATTGACGTAATATCTGTCAAATTTCCCGCCAAAGCGATGGCACTTGACGTATCTACTTCACTTCAATAATTAATATAGGATGTCCATGTATCCAGCGGTGATTGGTTTTAACAATATCATTAACTTAAATAAATTGAACAGTGAGTTAATTGTTTGAGACATCAACCATTAAATTCCATTTTTGTTGTTTATTAATAATTTTCAACTCCTGATCACAGATAAAAAATCACCGTGTATAATGCTTAGTTAAGTATGGTTCTAGTCATCTATACGTATTATAACACCCGTATTTATAGTCAAGATAAGTAATTACTTGAGTAAAAGTAATGACTTGAGCAACGATTTTTATATGACTTTTGACACTACTAAATAATACTCAAGTAAATACTTTTTTTCACTATAAATACGGGTGTTAAATAAAGTCGCTTCCCGCCGTCTGTCCCTGTGTTCGCTTAGATCTGTCAAACTACGCAACAGATTTTAATGCGGCTTTCATTAACAAATAAACCGAAGCGAAGCGAGGGCGGGTCTTTAATTCGTCGACGAGAAACTAACCAGCGAGCCTGAGCTGTCCCGAAACAGTGTTATAACATTAAGTGAATTAATGTATATTTAATTTGGTCTCAACATCAGCAAAAGAAACAAAGCAGAAAATTCCTAATAGACAGGTCAAGTTAAGTTTGTTGTGATTTTCCATCGACAAACTCACATGCGAATTATTAAACATAGTAAAAACTCTATCCAAATAACAAAACACCTTCAAAACTTTCGCGCCATAACTCTCTTGTATCTTATGCCCTGGGGAAATAACCAACTTCAAATACTCTTGCAAATTTAATATAATATGTATATTTGGATACATTGATGCAATAAGTAAAACCCACTTTACATTATAGCGAGTGGAAAGACGGAAATTAAAAATGAATACTCATAGCGTTAAAATATACACGTTATTTTATATCTGTGGTTTGGTGTTACTATGACGTATCTGTGCAATTCATTTTACGCTGAGAGGAAAGGACAGAGTTATGTAACTGCTATAGCTCCGTCCTTTACGCTCACCGTAAAATGAACTGCATAGCCATGTCATAATAACCCCCCGTTGGATTTATGACGTGTGAATGGGCCCGTGCGGCCTACTTACTGAATAAACATCTTTAATATTTATTTATCAATGCAATAGTACTTAATTATACCGTGTCCTTTTTTTTTATTTATATCGTAAACAACTTTCTAACGTCAAAATGAATATTTTTTGGCTAAAATTGCTCTTTTGAATATAAAGCAATAATAAGTATATCGATAGTGAGTGGACGGGTCGGAAGGGGCCGCCCTAGGCGTACTTTTTCGAGTCAAATCGGTGAAATACTAGAAAAGGGGCGAATCTTAAGTACCCGAAACCGACGTGCGTGCATGACGATGTATGAATGTGGAAGAAGCGAAAGAAATTTGTCAAGATCGTAGCAAGTGGAAAGAAGTGGTCTCTGTCTACCCCTCTGGGAAACGGGCGTGATTTAATGTATGCAAGCAATAATAAGTTTTTCCAAGTTCCACACACGCGTAGGTCTTAGTCCTTTTATTTTAGTATGCTAACCCAGTATGACTATTTCCATACAGCGGCCTTGTAAATATATACAATCTCTTTTACGCGAGTCATAAACGACAGCTGGGCTCAGCCTGCCAGCGCGAAACCGCACACTTCAAAATCGGGTAAACCTTGCGTAAGCAAACACATTCCTAAATGTTTTTGAACAAATCAGCGCAGGAGATTCTCTCAAAAACGCCGTTGGTCGAACTAACGAGCGAATGACAGCGAGTTTAAGTATACACGTAAGAGCGAGCAAAACACTTTTTGGCGCGTGCATTTTCAATTTGGCAGCATGGCTTCTGTCGATGAGATCGAACGTATAAGGCGATCTAATTGAGAATGCACGCGCTAAAATTTATTTTGTTCGCTCTGACCGGACTATTTGAACTCGCCGCTGCGACATTCACTTGTTCATTCGACCGACACTACGAGTATAAGTTCTCCAGTTTTAGGGTTCCGTACCAAAATGGTAAAAAGGGAACCCTATGGTGAGACTTTGTTATCGGTCTGTCTGTCTGTATGTAATAGCAGTTTTTCTCTGAAATTATACCAGCTTTCAACTTGTTTGGCATAGATATATAACTTGCTTTCCCGCATCCCTTTTTAGCAAAAACAGTAAGATTTTTTTTTCTACATATTTGTAAAGTGATCTAGAGTGGGGGATTGAAAAACGTAGGTAAGTGAGTTATGCCATTAGGCATTCAGTTTACCTTTTGTACTCAAAATGTGTATTTTTGTACAATAAGGATTGAATATAAATAAGAAAGGGCTCAATTTGCTAATTGAAAAACGATTTTTTATAATTTTGTCGTGCTTTTTGATTTATAGCCAAAAACTAAAAAAATAAAATGTTTTTATCGATATTAGTATGATGATGATGATGATGATGATGATGATGATGATTGTTAAATAGGTACCCATTAATACTAGCAAAGAGCGTAGGATGGAACTTGGTCAATTTGTGTAAGAATAACGTAAAAAATGGTTTCATATTTTTTGTTCAGTTAAGCTGAATTTATACTCGTACATACTTTTGATTCAATTTAAATGCAAAAGTCCGTTATTTACGATAAATTCTTTAATAACCAAGGGTGTTACATGATCTCCGCTATACTCAACATAGACCCATTAAACAGGTCAATAACAGAACTGTGTAAAAATAGAGGTGGTAAAAAAACTTTCCTAATAATTTATTCTTTGGCAAACACTTGTTTTTTTTTACATTGAATAGATAACGGTGATAAAAACCTAATAAACTGCCTAAATAATACATGAGCTTACATAACCCATCATCGCTACGCTTCAAATAGAAAAAACTCTATATTACACATCCGCCCGTAAAAGCCGTTCGTTGAAATTAAAAACGGAACCAATTGGCCCGATTTCATTTCAGCCATTCGCTATCAATATATTACTATTTTCACTCTCACGTTATTAGCTATCGTATCTATTATTTTATTACTTAGGTAAAGCAAACAATTCTTACTAATCATAGAATTTTATTTTGCATACCATTAATGGTAAAATTGTCAATCATAAAATATGGTATCTAAGGGCCGATCTATATTCTAATATTATAAAGCTGAAGAGTTTGTTTGTTTGTTTGCTTGAACGTTGTAATCTCAGGAACTACTGGTCCGATTTGAAAAAAAATTTCATAGTCTATATATCATACTCACATAAACCAAAGCGAAGCAAGCGCGGGTCGCTAGTTCGTTAATAAAATCCTAAAGTTGTTTTAATATCTTTCCTAGCGCCTGTATTCTACACAGTAAAACCATGTAACCTTTGGTATGGTATCATATTGTCAACAAAATAATAGTTCTTATTTACCGACAATAATGGCGGAGTTAAAAAACAATACCGCAACACGTCAAGTTCAATATTGTTGTACCGAGTAGAATTGAGGATCAGTCTATGCAGTTCAGATTCCGCTGAGAGAAAAAGACGGAGCTATAGGTATAACTGCATAGCTACATAATGTGGTAATAACCCTCACTGTAAAAATACAGGTTGTAAAATAACTTCTAATATATTTTTTTAACTTATCTACAAACTCTACATGTAAGAGATAATGCTGGTATCTACTGTCAACCAATTTGAATCCTAGGCCACTATGGAATTATGTCATAGTGACATAATGATTCAAATCGTAAGAGACTTCTTAAGAATATAATTAAAACATCACTTTGACATAGTTCCATAGTGGCCTATGAATCAAATTGGTTGAGTGTACCTAACAAACAGCCTAAGTAATAACCCGTCATCGCTACGGTTCAAATAGAAACAAGACCCATACCATGAGTTACAATAAACGTATTCGCTAGCGTGTCGAATGCTCTGTCCCTCGCACACCACGCAGTATTCTTATCAAACCTCGGATAGGGTGAGCTGTTTTAAGAGTTTGCATAATATGGACATACCTACGTAGTCATTCAATGGTAGATGTGATGTAATTGAATAACGAATTAAATTATTCTATTTAGATCTTTACATAACTAGCAAAACCAATTAATTAAATAGCAAGCCTCTTTACATGATAAGCATATCCATATGAAAGTAAAATAACTGTATGATATCATAACTCTTTAGATAGACAATAACTCTATTTAACGATGCCATATTTAACATTGAAATACCATGACAAAGTCATTAATTTCATTATTCTAATGTTCTGTTGTGTTATTTTAATTTGTGAGCAATTTGAGATTGCTAATAAAAAATAAATAATTAAGAAGAAAGATTATTCCGAATTTGAGTATGCCGAAACATAAAGCAAAAACAGTTCTTAAGTTATGCACTGTCATTTTAGTTTAATTATAATTCAAGAATTCTATTTAATATTTCATCTTTAGGTATATCTATATTAGCATCTACACTTGACATTATTGACGTAAAAATGGCTCACTCTGTCCGAGGTCTGGGTGTGATTCTCTCAAGAAGCAAAGGTGAACGAATGGACGAGTGATCTTCAAGCGGCGAGATTAAGTAGTCCGGTCACTGCGAACAAAACCCATTTTAGCGGGTGCATTTTCAATTAAGCAGCCTTATACGTTCGATCCACCGGCAGGAACCATGCTGCTAAATTAAAAATGCACGCGCTAAAATGTGTTTTGTCCGCACTGACCGGACTACTTAATCTCGCCGCTTGAAGATCACTCGTCCATTCGTTCACCTTTGCTTCTTTAGAGAATCACACCCCTGATTCTTATAGAGTGCGAGGGACAGAGCATTCGATTCGCTAGCGAGTACGGTAATTGTAACTCATGGTAGGGGTACAGCTCTATATTTCACATCCGCCTGTGGGCAGTCGCCCGTAACGTTCCCAACGATGGCTGGCGATGTGCCAGTAATGATACAGCCTGATTTAAAAACATTTTAGTGCACTTACATAATATTTTAGAAACATTTCTATGAATATAAAATAATTTGCCTGTGGAAATTATTGGTTTTTTGCCCGCAACTGTGTGTAAATGTTAGTTTAGTACCTAACGTCGTTTTATAATTATGTATGTAAACTCTTTATTGCTCAAAAACAATTACAAGACATGTTTGCATCAATATAAATATACATTGGCGAACTTATCCCTGTTTATCGCTATTCCCTAGGAACTGACAAGTTTTGAGAAATAAATTGTTCTTCCCGGATTTGCTATCTCCGAACAATTTTTTTTTAAAATCAGAGCACAGCGTTACTTTCGCATTTATAAGATGAGTTTTAATATTACATAGGTTATTAAAGATTATTGATGTCATGATTTTCATCGTTGACTTTAATTTAAATCAAATCTGTTATAATTAATAAAACGCAGTCTTTTGATATGCATAGTTAATAACTAATTAAAAACTATGTTAATTTTTATTGTTTTAAAAGTATAGGAGCTTAAGTCAAACATCCTGTCATAAACTATTAATCTTCTTTTGTCTTAGGGCACGGTAAAAAGTTAATTATGCAACTGTCACATAATGAAGGCTTCTTGTGATATAAAGTGAAAAAGTAAGGCCACGAGGCAAACCGAGTGTCCTAATAAGAAGCATGAGTACTAATTATGTACCAAGCCTAATTACGTACCGTTGCAAATATAACTTGTTTTACAAACAGAAATGAATAATTACGAGTACAACAGACAAGGTACAAGGTTAACTAAGGCTTTGGTTAGATTGTAAGAGGCAATGTCATACCGTTAAGGATATTAAAATTATCGTTAGTATTTTTTTTTTTCTTCTTATTATTCTTCTATTTCAAAATATCGGATTATTGTATTTGAATTATTTGTACTAAATAAAGTCATTACCATGTAGGTAATAGAATTTATAAAAATAAAAAATATAACAATTATAAGATGTAAGTGCGCTATGTACAATTTTGTTTGATATAATTATATTTTATAGAACAAAACGAATTTCATAATAATACCTATTTAATGAGGCTAATTAGGTAAAAAAGTAGTCCAACGGTCTTAAGAGAGCCATGATTATTTTCAAGTTTTATCAATTTTATGTTATGTGAGATCAGAATTGTATTATTATATCGTATGATCATTATTTCTTGTGTTGTACATATTATTATAATTATATAAGAAATAAATCTACTTCAAATAAACTTTATACTAAATTAAAGGTCTAAATAAAACTAATTTTTTTGTTGTTATACCTATCGTTAGAACAAGTAAACAAGGTCACATCCCGCCGTTTGTTCTTCTGTATGACATGTATGCTTGTAGATCTTTCAAACATCGCAACATATTTTAATGCGGTTTTCGTCAATAGATAGAGTGATTCAAAATAAAAGTTTTAATGTATCAAAAATCATCTACATAATATTGTACAGGTGTGTTCTCACATTTAAACAGAAACGAAGCAAGGATGTATCGCTATAGTATTTTATGAAACACACCCTTCTCAAAACTCTGCAGGTATGTAAGAACAAAACCCTGATAAATCAGGAACGTACAGAAAAGCGTTTATTCTTATTGGATCTATTGTACGATGGAATGGAATCGTTTATTGGTACAAAAGGAAGAACGTTTTATAATCATGAGCGTTTGGGTCAGGGGTGTTATTCTCTCAAAAACAACGGACGGGCGGACGAGCGAGCGAAATCGCAGCGGTGAGTTTAGGTAGTCCCGACAGAGCGAACAAAACACAATTTAGCGCATGCATTTTCAATTAAGCAGCCTTATTTTGATTTTGGTTTTAGGATATTCACTCATCCGTCCGTCGGACCGTCGTTCTTCAGGTCCTTCCAAATCACAACCACCATCTTATCTTTTATTAAACATCAAGCAGCAGTTTTTACATTTGTTGTTTTCCTGTGTAAGATAAATATTAACAATGTCAATGTTGAAAACATCCAAAATGGTTGGATGGTGGAGGGAGTTGTGACATTTCGTTAAAATTTTACATTTGCTGGGTAATAAAATTTGTTAAATTTTAACGAGACGTGTCAACTCTATCCACGGTTTTGAATATAGGAACGCACCATAAATTATCTGATACTAGAGTACGAGTAGCATATCCTACCACAAATCTGGCAGAAGACCGGAACGAAGGTCTACTTACTGAACAAACCTTTTTTTTATTATATTTTATCAGCACAAGGACATGGCAAGGGTTAGCTGGAAGCCCTTATAAAGATAAGTTCGTCTTTATATATATTTTTTTGTAATGTTCATTGTATTGATTTTGTTTTTGTTTTGTATATAAAATGTTTACATACATACATACGTACATTATGGTATTATGGTTGCTTTTATCGCGGTGCATAAAGCATCCGTCACTCTCGCACTTGCATACTGGGCAAAAAGTGACAGATGTTTTATCCACGTTTTAGACATCGCTAAACACGAACACAATAGGCCAGCAATACCCCTTTTGTCTCAAAAAATTGTAAAATCACCGAGAACTAAACATTAAACTAGTTCGGCAAAAAGCTTAAAAGCTTTTAAAATAAGTTATGAAGCCACAAATTTATCGTAACAGCAAAAGCAAATTCCGCAGCCGTTAACGTTAACTTTTCTATAGAGAAACCCGCAGGATTCCAGACAATAGTCGGGCAGCGCTGGATGTTATAGGATTTTCCTCAGAAGCCGATTCTTGGTCAGACGGTGCCATCAATCATCGTATTAAAAGAAGCTTTCGGCTGCGAAGGGATAAGCGATGGGCGAAAATAAATATCACCAAAGTTTACCTAAAGTTCAAATTTTGTTTGACGTCACGATAGCCTACATAGTACACGAAGCGAGCGACCCCGGGTTCGATTTCCGGTATGGGCAAATATTTGTGTGATGAGCGCGAGTACTTGTTGCTTGGATGTTTTCTATGTATTTAAGTATTTATTTCTCCGTAAAAGCATTTATATCGTTGTCTGGTACCCATAGTACAAGCCTAGACTAGCGCGTTTGGGACTAGCGCAATTTGTGTGAGATCGTCTATTGATATTATGTATTTATTTATTTCTTATATTATTTTATCTTCTTGGTGGGGTCCTTACGGATACACTTCAACCCTATGGGATCTTATTTGTAATTACCTACCCCTCTTTTAGCTCTTAATCCAATGCAGCCTCCACCCCTTCCAAATAGCGGATAGTGAAGTGCAATGGCACTGCCTTGAAGTTGTTTGGTTCTGTGTAGCCACAACCGAGGATTTTCATTCTTACTCCAGCGAGGACGTCACATTCACACAATAAGTGTTTCATTGTTTCCACCTGCTTGCCGCACATTCTACAATCTGTGTTGTCATAAAGGCCCATCCTTTCTAGGAGATGTTTAACCCCAAAGTGCCCTGTAAACACTCCGATAACGTATCGGAGTTGTCTTCTGTTGAGTTCCCAAAGTTTTTTGGTCCTGCTCTGATGAACTCTTTCTATGAAGAGCTTTGCATGCCCTAAGCTTACCGTAGTTTTCCACTCTTTCTGGTGATTTTCTAGGCGTTATTGTTCAGGGCTACTTTTATGGTGCCCGGCGAGGGTTCCACAAATGCTGGTCCGACGTATGCGTCCTTGGATCCTTCCCTTGCCAGCTCATCCACGGCTTCATTTCCGGGAAATTTATGTATTTAATTACATAAAAGTGGTAGTAAACAGGCCATAAATAAGTAACTGCCAAAGAAAAAAACATTTTGTGATTAAGATGTTTTTTATCGCATCGCAAACCACGCAGTATTCTTATAGAGTGCGAGGGACAGCATTCGACTCACTAGCGTGTAGGTACGAGTACGGTAATTGTTAGCTCGTTTTTCATACAAAAAAATGTTTGATGGCTGGACCATTGCAATCGTTCATACAAAAGCAAATTCAGCAACAATTCCTAAATACATTAAGGTAAAGTATCGAGTAGACAAACGAGCACACAGGCCACCTGATGGTAAGTGGAAACTGTGACCCAAAGAATGGTAAAGTTCATTAACTTTATTTGACTTTAGTTTTAGATAACTTCCGCTAAAACTTATGTTTTAGGCCGCATTACCGGTATACGTTGGTAATATCGTGACGTGCAAATATTTAGCCAAGGCCGAGTGTAGCCATTTCTAGGTCTCGTAAATAAAATATAACCTACTTGTACTTACCACATTTATTACTGTGCTAAAAATTATTACCTATCTTGGTGACTTGGAGCGGTATATTTGGTGTCCATGCCTGGATAATGTGAGAGTTTTATATTTGTGAAATATAACGTGAAGCATGTTCATTTTTTTGCCTTTACATAGTTACGAGTACGCTCAGTACTTAATAAGTTTTTTTTTTGGAGACTTTCAAGCTTTGCAAAAAAAACTGTCACCAATATTATTTTCTTTTACTAGAACAACTTTAAAATTAAGAGAGAATTATTGAGACTTTTTATGTATGATGATCAGGGGGGTTATTATGGTATGATATAGCTATGCAGAGCTATATAACTGCTATAGCTCTGTCCACCTAGCCTAACGAAGTTTGAGAAGCAAATTGACGGAACGTTTTATCCTACGTGTAAAATAATGAACATAAATCTTTTATAGTATCCCGGAACTGAACATGCCGTTGCAAACTTTTAATTAATTTAGTCAATACCTATAACAATACCACAGTCATTAACCATAATAATCACAATATTTTTGTATAAACAATTCTTCATAAAATATAAGTAGGTACCTCACAAACGTAACATATTTTTGTAAGTAATTTAAAGCATTGGAGCAATCTGTTGAGAAAAACCGTTAAAACCTTCCATTTTCAAATTAATTCCTGTCAAAACGTGCCAATATTCTGAAATTGAAAACACCCACATTAAATTGAAGAGATTCGGTATCGAGAAAGGCTCTTAGAGATGCAATCAGCCGACGGAGATGATCAATTAGGGAAATTTGCTCAGTGGTTACTCTTACTCGTTTGAGCATCTACTCAACTGCCAATCGTAACTTGGCCCGTGAGTCCGTTTATATTATGCGGAGGTAGGTATCTAGGTTAATGAACTTTTTGACCCATATATGATTATGTCCAGTAATGTAGGGGCCAAGCCATGTTTTGACTCCAGAAACGAATGGGGGGAGGGGGGGTCATAAGTGAATCTTGATTGGTAGACGAATACGCGCCACAGCTGATAGGAAGTGAGTTATTATACCACGCCAAGGCGTTATGGTGAATTGTACCTTATTTTACACTATTTCATACTCGGAATTTTGACATGTCTTATACTTAAATGGTCTGACTGAGTAGATTCTTACTTTTATAAGTTTTATTATTAAGTTTTTTTATAATCGACATAAAAAGTGGAAAGTAACCATGTATTTCACACTAAATATATCTCGCGTTAAAAAGGTGCCTAGGTTAACAATCAACTATTATTTTTTTTTGTTATATATGTATTATTTCATAAGTATAATCCATGTACTACTGCAATAATTATCTAACGTTTCGCTCAAAAATATCTGACACGCTCTTATGCCTCTAGTAATAGAGACGTGTCAGATATTTTTGAGCCCAAACTTGGATAGTATATTATTTCTGATGACTGTACTCGTATCTGTGGCATCGTAACTCCTTAATAAAAACAAACTGGGCATATAATGTACCTAAAGTAGTTTTAATAAGCTTTAGATTCTAGGAGAATCTCGACAAATTATTAAAAAAAAATACTTAGTTGAAAATATGTCTGAATAAATGACTGCTATTTTAATTTTTATACTAGGGTTACATATATACATACGTAACTTAAGTTTGACCTCAGTCCTTTGTCAAACTCGCCAGTGAATTATTCAAGAGAAGCGGCTGGTTTGATAAAAGCGCGTAGAGCTACCCCCATGTGCCTCTTTTTAGCCGTCAAGGGAAAACTCACTCTTTTAACGCACAATTTTATTATCCTTGCGTGAGATATGCATGGACGTATTTCTATAATAAGGTCCATGGGAGCGTTTTTTTTTTTTTTTTTTTTTTTTTTTTTTTTTTTTTTTTTTTTTATGGCATCGATTAGACAAACAAGCACACAGACCACCTGATGGTAAGTGGAAACTGTGACCCATAGACATTCGCAATCACAAGACTGCAATGCAATCCTAAGACTGCAAATGCGTTGCCAACCCTGAGGCTAAGATGGAATGCCTCTATGCTAGTAATTTCACCGGCTGTCTTATCCCCAAATCAGAACACAACAATGCAAACACTGCTGTTTGGCGGTAGGTTAATGGATAAGATGGTGGTAGCGATCCGGACGGACCTTGCACAAGGTCCTACCACCCGCAAATAATTACAAAAAATACACGTTAACAAGAGTGAAAGCCGTTAATTCAAATTAGAATTAGAATTATTAAAGTAAACGCTCTCGCAGAAGAAAATTAAGTTAGTAAAGAGCCTACTTTACGCCTCACCTTTCTTTATTTATCTGCGAAAAAACCCTTAAATAAAATGAAAGATAGTTCAATTTCTAACAAAGAAATCTACTCAGAAGAGTTTTTTCTAAATTGAATGTAAAAAATATCATTCGTTCTCATTCATTTAAGTAATACGCAATAAATTACGCCGCTCCTTTTTCAATTGGCGCCCGCTTCGCCGCGGGAATGTTTAAAGCCGTTTTAATTGCCTAAAACTGCCCATTACGTTCCCATTTTGACATCGAAAATCGTTGAAAAAGCGAGCGAGCGAAGGAGCGAATTTTTTATTGAACTATTTATTCTGCGCTACGTCATCTGTAGCGTTTATGGATTTTTTATCGGAAGCTATCGATTTTCCTAGAACAAAAAATAGTAATATATTAACTTGTTCGTTAGAAAGATGTTCTTTAGCTGCAAGTAAAAACGATAGAACCTAGCAAAAATACATTGTTGAAGAGGCCATAAAGTATGCAATAGTTGGTCGAGTTATATGTATGTCCTAATTTGCTCCGGCCATCTAGAGTATACAAGTCTATATACATTGCCTTTTTCGCCGAGGTAGGCATAGTAATTTTCATAAATACTGCAAAGATGTTAGCACCACAAAACAGCAAATAATATAATTTGGTATTATCATGACAGCTTTACAGTTCAGTTTACGCTGAGAAAAAAAGGGACAGAGCTATATTATTTAAACTGATATAGCTCTGTCCTTTATACTCGACGTAAAATGAACTTGAAAGCCATGTCATGTAAACCCTCCAGGCCGAGAATATTTTTGCCGGGCTGTTTGTAAATAAGAAAAGAAACCAAAAAAATATATTTATTGGCTTGTTTGCACCAAACTAAAAATATTGTTGTCATGTTCATTATAAGATTTATAATTTAACTCTGATGCAAACCATTTTTGGAGATATTTCCAAGCAGATAAATTTAAGTGTATGTTTGTGTGTGTATGTGTACTTCTAAACTTTTCATGTATGAAGGTTTAGTGTAAAATATTAAATAGTAGCTTCGTATTTGGGCAGCAGAAGTGTAATTTCATTAAAAAAGGCAAGTAGTAAATAGACTTTCATTAACAACCAACACACGCCAGTGTATTTGAACAAGAAGCTCTCATTTTCTGTGACAACAAGTGTATTTGCTCAGTCAGCCGAACGAATTGTTTGAACAAATAAAATTTGACCTATCACTGTTTGGCTACAGGGCACGCCTGATTACGTTTCGAGTAATTTATTGACACAGCCATCGATATTTATTTGGAAATGAATTGAAAGTGTTATTTTTAAAATGAAGCCCTTTTTTGTAAATAAATGGAAGTACATTTGCTTTTTAAGTAAATCTTATACTGTTATTATTGGCTGGTAAGCATAATTGAATCGTTAGGATTTTTAAAATACGTCCAGGGCCGAGTCTCGAGTTTAGTTCAAATCCAATTTTGAATCTGTTCCGGTTTTTGGAATGGGTTGAAATTGGAATATGTTGTACATTATGTACACTTAGATAAGAGTATTATTAGTACCTAGTCGGATGTCCGTCGCTAAACAGCCTTATAGTACGTTCGATCCATCGGGAGAAAACATGCTGCTAAATTGAAAATGCACGCGCTAAAATATGTTTTGTTCGCACTGATGGGACTACTTAAACTCGCCACTTGGACATTCACTCGTTTGTCCGTCCGACCGTCGTTGTTGGGAGAATCACTACCCAGATGTGATGCTGTCGAAAGGTGGTAATGCTGCCGTCCTACCAAAGAAGGCGGCTAATTGCAGTAATAGTATAAGCATTTTAAATTTAATGTGGTTACGAATAGGGTATAGTATGGTTTGACTACTACATTGCAGTTAGCCGCTTTCTTTGGTAGTACGACAGTATAGAGTTAGAGGACTCACTGATCACAATATAAACCCATCGACTTTGAATTTGTAGGTTTCAATAAGCAGGTGATATCTGTACAAAATGCTGATCTTAATATTGCGATGGGTCCTACGAATAAGGGCCTAAGTGTAAAATCTTAATTTTACAGGACGGGCCTTTAAAGTCCGTAAAGGTCGTAACTGAGAGATGTTTCATCCATTTGTGCTGAAACTTGGCATAATTATCTGTTTTAAGTCCCATGAGGTTCAATCGTATCACACATTTTTTTATTTAAATATATTTTATAAAATAACTAGCTCACTTAAGCCTTTGTACGTGTATTTATCACCATTTATTTATATAAAAAAAAACCAGTACAAAGGCCAACGTGTCACTTTGAGACATATACGTGTATGACTTCAAAACCTTAAATAATACAATGTCCGTTATAAAACTAACCTGAAACAACTTAACTTAACACAAAAAGACGAAAAATTACTTACACTTAATAAAACGATGATAATTTACGTTAAATAAACCAGTTTGGTCTATATACGTTAATTAATTTCAAAACTTGCAACGTTGTAGTACCTTTAACCCCGAACTACCTACGTTAGGTTGTATTATAATAACACTAAAAAGTTGTAAAATTCAGGTGAAAATGACTTAAGGATGAACGATAATTCGGACAAATGTTGCGTTAGGACAAATAACGATTAGGTATGATAAAACAGTAATTAATCAAAAGAGAAAATATTACTTAAAGTTGTTGAACATGCAGATTTTTTGGTCAGATGCATGGCTTGGAACAACACTAAATAAAAAATAAAAAAAAAAAAACAACTTTCCGCCTGATACGAAAGTACCACTTTTTGAGCAACTGTATTAAAAATTAACTTCTTCATTTACATTATCAAACGCAGTCAAAATTTGTTCTGGTTTGAACCCCACACCTAGACGGAAACTTTAAGTTAAGAGTAGGTACTTCGCGTGTATGAGTACCCGAAGATCATCATGAGGCACTGCGGGACATGGGCATTCCTCAAGGATCTCCACGATGGCCGGTTTTGTGCTACTCGCATACATCGGCTACCGGAAATCTTCACCAGATCGTCGGTCCATCTCGTGGAATGCTGCCAACACTTCGCTCGATTGACCCGATGATACACCACCGGTGTTATTACATTTTGGTAGTAGGTAAAGACCACTGATCGGAAAAAAACGGACGTAACCACGTCATGAGTAGGGTCAGGACTTTTGGTGGCATATCGTGATTCTAGAATCTATGGGGTCGCTATTTACTAATTATTATAAACATACCACCTTGATTTTGACCTTCAGTATTGTCATAACAATATTTTTAAATTTCATTTAATTTCATTCATTAATTAATTTGTTAAGGACTTGAATTGAATTTTGGTAGGTAAGGAGTATATCTCCGTTGTTAAAGCGTTACAAACAAATATAAGTAGGTATTAATAAATCAAACCAATTTAGTTTATTTTAGAATATCACAATACTGAAGGCCAAAATCAAAGTGGCATGTTTATAATAATTAGGAAATAGCAACTCCGAGGATTCTAGAACCACGATATGCCACCAAAAGTCCTAACCCTAGTCATGAGTGAAGCCTGCAAAATGACTGTAACGACGTAAAGTGTCACTCGTGCCGACCTTGCATACTTCACAACTTTCTTGTGCAACATGACGTCCGTATTTTGTTTAGGTTCGTGGTCATCATCATTGCATAATGTTAAAGACTTATTATTAGCAGGCGATAAAACATCAAAGGAGTTTTCTGGGGAGTTGTCAATACATATGGCTTTGACTTTTCTATGTAAAACAGTAGGTAACCTTCTTCAAGGTCTAACAATGGTCATCACATATCGAAACAAACGTTAATAAGAGTTTTCCAATGTCTTAGTGGCAGTGAAAAACAAGGCAGAAGATTTAAAAAAAATGCATTGCCTATATCTAACAGGAATGTAAAAGTGAAAAGAAACGTAGAAAGTACCTAAAACCCCAATGCTAACTAGTGTGACGCACCCTTACATATTCATCCATGACACTCGCACCGTCTTGCAGAATCATACGACATCACTTTTATCAAAATCGGTCCAATTGTTTAGGAACTAAAGTGGAACGTCCGATTTTGATCGCGTATAATACATACCTACATGCATACAAACTTACATATAAACATACATACATCGATACATAGAATATAAAGTTTGTTGCCCCTCGTTGCTCTGAAAAAAAAGGCCAAACTGTGCAATCTCACGATACGCCACGAACTCGAGTAGCGTACAAGTGTCTATGTGACAGATAGACCCATAGACTAAAAATAACGCCGGGTTTTTTCGGCGTAAAAGTATCAAACTTTCTTTAGGCCCTTTTACGTTTAAATTGACTACACATTGGCCTTTCTACTGCAGAAATATCTCGGTTAATTTGTAAGATATCGGTGTTTTTTTTAATGATGTTTTTAAAGGTGGTCTTGTGGTGCTTTTAACACAAAAAACTCAAAATTGTCAAAATGCGACTTTGGCCCTTATTCGTAGGACCCATCGATTGATTTGTTGACAGAAAAAAATAATCTGTTCGTGACTATTACTCACAGCATAGATTTAAATACCTTTTTATTGTTCCAGGCGATATCAGCCCTCTCGGTCTTCTTCATCTGCATCTCAGTTTTCTGCTTCTGTCTCAAGACCCACCCTGACCTTCGAGTCATCACACCGGCTGTGGCAGAGAACAGCACAGCCTTGGAGCAAAGCAGGGCTGTGGAGACCAGAGCAACGTGGCAGGATAACGGGCGGCCGCATGTGGCCTTCTTTTACATTGAGCTGGTCTGCAATGTGTGGTTCACAATGGAGCTGCTTGTTAGATCTGTGGTAAGTGTATTTTTTTTATAGTAAAACGTGTTAAAGAGGTTTACTTCTTTTTTTCGAAATGCAACCTGTATAATGTGTCTTTTAGGTATTTTTGAGCTCATACCTTTTTATTCTATACTTTTGATTTAAATGCGTTGTAACCTGAATAAATAAATAAATATTAGGAGCCGCTTTTTGAAAACTAATCGTCTGAGGTCCGAAATGCGTCTATAATTGTCTGCCAATAAAACTATTTGAGATAGACTGTAAAATGGCAATGTGTTTACTTTATGAGAATTGAACAAATCAATGGTGAAATCGTACTTTTAAATTTCGGCGTTGCTTGTCACGTTCCTTTGCAAGCGATTTATTTTCTATTTTTAAGCCCTCGCTTTACATAAATCGACCCGGTTCCATACACATTGGAGCCAATTCAAAAGAGTGTGTTTTTCATTTTGAGCATCGGCCAACCTAAGATTAGGTATACCTTACACCGTTTATATTAGAAGTTAGCAGATTAGAATAGGGCCCGATTATTAAATGGATTATAAATCTCGTGCCATCAAAGTCACCTACAACTGTGTCATGATAGTAATAATAAGTAAATGTTGAATATTCCAAACATATCCATACATTTCCAGAAATAAAAGCCTGGTCCCTCTGATTACGTTTCAATTCTCAGTAAAATTTGATTGGAAATTTTACTCGTAGCCACAACATGGAGTTTAAAATGAACTTTCATTGTCATTGTCGGTTTTAATAAAGCCGTAATCCATATTGATTCAGTTTTGAATGCTTCATCGAGTAATAAACCAGTGCACTGGAAATATTTACAGCCTTTATGATGGATTTAAATGATGCCAGTGCAGAGGCAATAGTAGATTGTTTATTGAAGGACAAAATGAGGTCATAATGACACGCACACATGGCTATATCGAGTGTCATTATGGAATTTTAGTTTACTTTTCTCTTTGATTGCGAATAGATGATTTTATTTAGAAAGATGAATGACGTTCCTATCCGTCACTCAATGCAGAAAGAGACCATACAGTTGTTTTTTTTATCTACCTAGGGCACCATAGAAATGGTATTATGATGGACTCTTGGTTCTTATTTTACAGAAGATAAGGGTTATTCATTTGTTTTGCAATAATCAATTTAGAACCTCATTAAATTTGAATTAAGAGTGAAGTGGTATCTGTCAGCTAAAACTAAAAAGTGTCCATCATTGGTACTGTTATCATACGTAGACAACTTCTCCAAAACAGAGACCGAGGTGGTGGACAGTGGCTCATGTCGTGGAGAGGCCGGTGGGTTGGTAGGTTTGACTGTACACTTGTTTGACCTACACTGGCTAACTCCACCTCCGTCGTTCTGCACCTCTTGGACGACACGAGCAACATGTGGGTTGTTTAATTTGGCTTCCTAACAAAAATTAGGCAAGCGGCAGGGCAACGCCTTTCAATACTCACTTCGTGCCGGTTTTTCTTTCTTTGTAGCCATTCAAAAACATACTTTTTTTGCTGATATCTTTATATTGTAATTAGTGACTAAAATATTGCATTTAAAAACATTCTGTCACTTCATAAAGTGTACATATTGTTGATTTTACATAATTCTAAACAATATCACACGTAAACTCCAGCAATCGTTATTGACATGTTTTTAAAACGAAGTCTCTCCATGTTTCCTAAATGTCAATAATGTTCCACAAATAGGTTGCCCCGAAATCTGGGTCAGCCTTCTGGTCAACTTTACGGGCAAAGGAAGTGTGAGTGCTTCTAACAATCAAAAAATAGGCACAGATGAAATTGGGATAAAAGCCTGCATAGAACAACGGGGGATCTATGCGTATTTAGAAGCTGCAAATTTCAAAGTTTTTGCTCTAGAACCTTGGATTAATGTCCGGGACGGGTCAAATATTTGTGTGATAGGTACAAAGAACAGATCACAGAGTAAAGTGGCAATTACTCCACCGACAAGAGCCTAGGTTTTGAGGCCAATGATGATGATAAAGAAGAGTCCTAGTTGTAGTTGTAATATTTATATTTTTGTGCAATTAAGAGTTTACATACATACATATTTTTACCGAGCGGTCCCAACGGAAGACCAGCGTTGGCTTCACCGCCAGAACATGCTGAATTGGGACAGTTTCGCAACATTAGTACATGTCGTCTCACTTTCTTCATTATTATTTATTTGTTGTGTGTAATTACACATGTAATTGTAATTACTCATAATAGTTTCTTACTTACTTACATATAAGTCTTTCACAAAAGAGGGCTGAGATTGCTACCTACCGATGTTTTATGAAAAATACTTTACACAGAGAAAATATTTCTACCAACGCTTTTATTAAATTAATATTAGAAACAGTTACGCGAAGCCTTTGTCATGAGAGACCATTGTAATTGCCCGTGTGCCTCTAATTAATTAATAATTATTCCAAGTTCCATTAGACTTCCAATATCCATTGTTCTTGTTCCAAGAAAAGTTCGGTTTCAATGCTTTCCGAGAACAGTAAGAGAGCTTGAAATGGCAGGTTGCTTTTATTTTGAGACAATAGGATAGCCGTAAAAATTCTAATGTTTTTGGCATTATTCTTTAAAATAATAGGCCATTTCAATTTATTTCTCGGCACTTAAAGGGCATTGGGTAAATTTGTTTAAAGAATATTGTCATTTTGGCCACGGATGATTTTAACATAGTTATTTAAGTGACCTCGAAATACACCTAGATATATATAATTTATGGCGTTTAGTAATATCGGAGCCGCGATATTTAAGACTTAAGTGTTAAATTTTTGGTACTAAAAGTACGCCTAGGTAAGAATATTAAATATCTCGGCTCCGATTCACTTAAGAGTATTACATTACATAACAAAACATGGTTATATTGAATTAGTCTTTTATAATTTACCACTTTTACTAATGGCCGCTCACTTTGAAAATTTATGACTTTTACAAATGACAAAACTTTTATCCAAACCCATTTAGTGTGTGATGACAAAGTTTACTATTTCTGGTTTTATGGACAATGTTATCACTTTTGAACATACTTTTGTAATATCTGAACACTGTACACCATATTGAAATTTATAATGATAAGAATATAAAATACCAACAATATTATAAAGCCTGCAGTAGGCCACTGGTAAATAGACTATGCTATAATATAAAAAAAAGAAGAATTAAACATCATCCGTAGAAATTAACAAAAAAAAATGATCAGATGATGTTTAATTTTTCTTCCCACGAATCTAGTTCTACGTTAGCATTGTTATCAGTGTCCAAAATGACGTCATGTTGTAAATGAAAATAGTTCTTTTTTAAATTATGGCATAGTAAAAGTTATTTACCGGTGGATTACTTACCGGCTGAGTTACTTTTCACTACATACATAGTATAAAACAAAGTCGCTTCCCGCTGTCTGTCTGTCTGTCCCTATGTATGCTTAGATCTTTAAAACTACGCAACAGATTTTGATGACTTTTCAATAGATAAAGTGATTTAAGAGGAAGCTTTTTATGAATAATAAATTTGGTTTTATGTTCGGGTGTTACAGAAAACTCATATAAACCTAAGCGAAGCGAGAGGGGTCGCTAGTTATTTAATAGATCTTGTCTTTTAATCATAGAACAATTTAGAATCTTAAACTTTTTTACTACCAAATTTAGGATGTATTTTTGCCTATAATCATCATTATAATCTTAACAGGATAATAAACTTTAATTTCGTACTTATTTGCATCAGTAAAATGTCTTCTAATCTCTTGATATCTAGGTACTTTTAACTAAATTGATTGGCTAATGTTATTAAGCTTTTTTCTATTTAAAAAATAACCGCCTTATTAGGTAATTTGCCAAATATGCTTTCGAAATTCATAAACTACGTTTAAACTCCGCTAAGCAAGGCTAAGTTGCTGTAAGTTTCGAACAAGTTTACAGTAAGTAACTGTAAACGGTAACGAGCATTTCACAAGACTTAGTTAATTCAAGGGAATTACTAAACCTCGTATACTGCTTGTTAATGTATGGGAATAATCTATCTTCACTACATAGTACAAAACAAAGTCGCTTTCCGCTGTCTGTCTGTCCCTATGTATGCTTAGATCTTTAAAACTACGCAACGGATTTTGATCCGGTTTTTAATAGACAGAGTGATTCGAGACGAAGATATTTATGTAAAATAAACTCTGTTTTATGTACAGGTGTTACAGAAAACTCACATAAACCGAAGCAAAGCGAGGGCGGGTCGCTAGTATTCTATATTCCTATACAGTGGTGGTCACATAATAGGGAATGTGTATCACTTTTTTCACACCTTCAATAAAAGCTGATTCATGTAACATTTGTGAACAATATTTTTTTGAATAGCTATAAGAATTGTGTAATTGATTTACATTCACTCTATCTAATTAATACACATTTATTATAAAAAACATACAAGGAAATTAAAAAATTAATAAAACTGATAACTAAAACCTATCAAAACCCTGCAAATCTCCCGCTCGGGGCAGCGTCCCTAAAATGCTTGCAGCATTACCCCGCTGCACGGCCAGGCTTAGCCGTTGGGCAAAAAAAGACCCGGCCCTCGGATCGCCAGAGACGCCAACCAATTTATCCGAAACATCGTGGATGAATTTTTTTTAGTGTCGGACGACCACGGCCCTAAAGTTTCTATTGCAACTGCCGCAAATACGTCGTAATCGTTTGTTAAGAAAGCGTATTTGCGGCACTTCACAGTCTGAGCGTGGTCAGCGGCAGTCCCTGGCTTACGTGCAGAGCCCTGTACGCATGACGGTGCCAACGTATCGGTGCACGTTACGTCCCACACCAAGGGCTTGCCTAACCGCCAAGGCACTAATGTACATCCGTCAGGTCTCTTTCCGTCCGAGGCGGACATACCTGAGGGCTCTAGGGTCGCTGGTATGGAAACAGTCCCAAGAGCCCGGCGAATTAGGTCGTTCAATGATGCATGTCTAAAAAGACGGCCAGCACTCTTCTGACAGTAAAGTCCGTGCCGGCCTAAGGCGTCAACCGAATTACTGCACCGGCAGCAGGTATGAGGTTAAATATAAGTTAACAAAGACTTTGTCTCGATCTCTTTCTAGCAAAAACAGAATTTACAATGGAGTTTACATGGCTAACCTAATATCACATGACGTCACAGTGCATATCGGATCTCTCTGTCTAATCGCTGTCTAAATTAGCAGTTTGAAATGCTTGTATCATTAGTATTTCTTGGTCGATTTTAATTTTAATTTCCCTTTTGGTGATCTCTTTTACGGTATTTTCATATTTTGTTAAGAAATGCGATTTAAAAAATCCTTGCAGATTGCCTTATTACACTAATATTATAAAGAGGAAAGATTTGAAAGTACAGGACCGATGTGAAAAATTCTTTCACCATTTTTTTTTTAATTTTTTCCTTAGAATAAATGAAAACACTTTTTTATTCTGTTTTTTATACTGTAAATTCGCCAAACATAACGTTTATTGGCGAGTAATGCACTCACTTATATATTTTATATGTACCTACCCGAATCTACCTGTTCTCCACAAAGAGACATGCCAACATCACATCACGGTCATATCTATTCATAGAAAACACATAACTAAAAAAATACCTTATACGTAAATAATATTCGAGAATTGTGTTAGAATCCTACAGTATCTCTGATGAACACAGTTTTTTTTTCGCGAATGTAGTCGTGGGCAACAGCTAGTTCCATATATTTTGAGTTTCAGAAAATCGTTAACATTACCGAGTACAGAGTACATTAGCTTTAAAGGTCAAAATAGAGCGGAAGTGAACATGATGCCTCCTCAAATACCTCGTTAATAGACTGATGAATGCCGGTTAGACCAATCAAGACCACTATTGTTAAGAGTAATTGGATCGTTTTGTGGGCTGCAGAATTAGTTTAAAAGGTTACAAAATGAAGACATAATACGTTACCTAATTTGACGCGTAACAGGCAAATTAATTAAAGAAAGAAAGAAAGAAAAATACATTTATTCACTACAGACAAAAGACACAGAGAAATAAGTAAAAACAGAAAACAACAATAAACAAGTAGTTAGTGTGTCCTCGCGGCAGTGAATCGAACACTGGCTCAGCATAATGCTGAGGTGTTAAACACCTACAGCGCTGATTTTCAGCCACCTCCGAGAATGACACATTAGGTGATTAGTATAAAAAGTACTACAAAAAGCAAGCTTTTCATGACCCGATAACTTTTCGATTTTTTATTAAAGGGAGACTCGCACATATTTCACCTTCGTGCGAAAATGCCATGGTCTGCAAGGAGGATGAGAAGCCGATGTCGGGCTGTTAACCCCTGTTCAGGGTTTTTTGTGATGACCGTAAAAACAGCCAGAGGCCAAGATGCACTACGCTAACTAGCGTCTCTATTCGTTCTGTTTTTCAACCAATCGCGTCACTGGTAGATCACGTGACTTTTTGTATCACGTCATCTACCAGTGACGCGATTGGCTTTAAAACTGAACCAAAGCTAATATCATGATAGACCTAGTTCCTCTTTCACATACAATCGCGTTCAAATTGGTTCACTCATTTGGGAGCTACAATGCCACATACACAGATAGAGAGATACACACATGAAATTGATAACAACCCTATAGTCTTGGGTTGGACATAGTGACTTTTATACTATGTATGTTGATGATATATTATGATATAGTAATGGTCCCAAAGTGGTAAAGGGAATTCTTAGTCGACTATACCAAAGCTGAGTTAATGCAACAGTAATGCACTTTGTGCAACTAAACTCAAATATAGGACGTAACTCTGTAAGGATACTTTGGTGCAGTTCAAACTTTGAGGAGGTCAGGTATGTTAGCTGGTTGCAGCTCTATAAATATTTAGGTAATAGAAATATGTATTAATACTCGTAAATTGAAATGTTTTTCTTAGTTTGTAATATAGTGAAAATCACTATAATGCATATGCTTCTTGGAAATGTTTATAATAAATATTACGTTAATATTACTCACGTAAAAAGAAAATGGACACTTTTTTTTTTCATTCGCCAGCTATAATTTTTACATAGTTATTTAGAGGACCTTTAAATACACATAACACATATTATATAATGTAGCATATAACATATTATATTATATAATTTATGGCGGAAAATAATATCAGAGCGGATATATTAAAGATTTAAGTATCCAGTTTTTGATGTAAAAAGTACGCCCTGGTATGAATATTTAAATATCTCGCCTCCGATGCACTTAAGAGTTCAGTATTACATTAAATGACAAAATAATATGTATTTTTTTAATAATTCTATCATAATTTACTACTTTTACGAATGGCAGCTCACCTTATTTTTTTATTTTTTATTTAACCTTTTTTTTCTGTAACTTTTACAAATCAACACTTTTACTCAAAGCCTTTTTTTATGGCATCGAGTAGACAAACCCATGTGACCCATAGACATTCGCAATCACAAGACTGCAATGCAATCCTAAGACTGCAAATGCGTTGCCAACCCTGAGGCTAAGATGGAATGCCTCTATGCTAGTCATTTCACCGGCTGTCTTATCCCCAAACCGGAACACAACAATGCGAACACTGCTGTTTGGCGGTAGGTTAATGGATAAGATGGTGGTAGCGATCCGGACGGACCCTGCACAAGGTCCTACCACCCGCAAAAGCTACTATTTTGCACTTGTGCGGTTAGTTGGCTTTTATGTCTGTTTTTTTTTGATATATGAAAGGTAGCCCAACGAACACGCGGGCTACCTGATGGGAAGTAATCATCACCAGCAAATCAAGAAGATTTGTAGGTTCTTTGCTGGCCTATATGAGAAATGAAAGCTGTTCTTCCAACCATGAAAACTTTACGTGCATATACATTTCAATCAAAAAGAGCCAAAATTGAGAGTTGAATTATATGTGAAAATTGCTTTAATTAAAATTACAAAATTTACATTTTTAGGACGATGATGATGATGATGATGGTGATGATATATTTTTTTAAATCTTACTAGAAATAACAGATTTACTCTAGTCGAAATATAATTAGGAATTTGGGCTTATTTTGATGTAAATAAATAACTAAACCTAAATGAACGACGGTCTCGGTACGCGAGTTCTACTCGAACTCGGTATTAAAATGTTTTTTACTTTTACCCAGACAGATACAAAATTATGACCGAGTCGCTGCGTCGAGTCGAAAATACTTCAAGAATAAATTCCTATTATTTCCAACAGAATGGTGCGTAGGACTGTGATAGAAGGATTTTTAAAAGCTACCCACGTTTATCGCGTATCAACTAGGCATAAATATAAAATAAAAACACACACCTTATACTATTTATACAATTACGTGGAAGGTAAAATATATCGAAGGTTACCTTTTTAACTCTAAATATTAATAAGATCGGTTAAAAATTAACCTGTTTTGCAAACTAAAAATTCTTGAACGGCAGTTTGAACGGCGGCCTACCGCCGTGGGGTGATAATCGTTTAAATTACTAGCATAATGATTCCATCTGGGATTGCAATCTTTAGATTGTAGTTTTGAGAATGATAATGCCAATGGGTCAAAGATCCCACTTACCATCAGGGTAGCTTCTCCATCCCATAAAAAAACAATTCGTTTTGGGTTGAGGGTCCCCTCGCCCCTTGTATTGTTTATGATGGCTAATATTTTTAAAATGGATCTCACGTATGATATAAGTCTGGTGGGCCTACTGTTAAACCAAAACCATATGATAATATTGGTCATGATCAGACCTAGGAATATTCGGGGCAAAATTAAATGACAGTTAGGGATAGCATATATCGGTAAACTCAATTATCGACGCTTATCTCATATATTAGTGATCGCTCCAAGTTTTGTTTGTAAAAATAAAATTTGGTTGAAAGTATGCAATGAAACAAAATAGCAAAATAATTCTGGTTATTCTTTATTTTAAAAGGATTTTTTAACCTTCACTCATCATCATCATAATATATTTTTTCCGTATTGTGAATTTCAGAATGACTGTCCCATTTACTATTGTTAAAATAAACGACTAGAATTTGTTAGGAGTAAAAACAATATGACGATAATGAGTGAAGGTTATAAATCCTTTTAAAATAATGAATGACCAGAATTATGTTGGTGTTTTGTTTAATTTACATACTTTAAAAATAAACTACGAGGGCTGCCTTTTAAGTTGTGTCGTTTGAAATAAGTATAGACAATTTAATAGATTATTACCATTTATTGTTTTTCAAAGAATTCGCCGCGATATTTAATACACTTTTGCATGCGTTCAAACCAGTTTTTAAAACATTTATTCCACTCCGAAGTGGGGGTAGTCAAAATGGCCGATTTGTATGCGTCAACAGCTTCTTCGGGTGAGCTGAAACGTTGACCACGAAGACTTTGCTTAATTTTGGGGAACGTAAAAAAATCGTTAGGGCTTAAGTCAGGACTGTAAGGCGGGTGATCTAAAATTTCCACGTTTTGGGTGTTCAAAAACATCTTTGTCTGGCGGGCGGTGTGCGAACTTGCATTGTCATGGTGCAGTATCATACGACGTTCCGAGTTGTTTTTTCGAAATTCGGTGATGACTTGTGGCAAACAAACAGTGGTATACCAGTCGGCGGTAACCGTCTTGCGATCTTCTAGTACAATAGTGGCGACGTGACCACCCTTTGCCACAAACGAGGCAACCATTTTTTTTGAAGTGCTCCGAGAGCGTATGACTTTGGTCGGTTTTGGCTCGTCCTGGAAGACCCAGACAGTTGACTGCTGTTTTGAATCTGGATCGTAAGCATATATCCAAGACTCGTCACCACTAACCACATCATAAACATGTTTTGACTCTCCTCGGCTGAATCGCTTCAGAGTTTTGCGACACCAACTTACACGGGCTGTTTTTTGGTCGTCGCTAAGCAAATGTGGTATCCAACGAGAGATCAACTTTTTTACAACAAGTTCTTCGTGCAGGATTTTTTGGACAGTGGTCCCTGAAATGCCCACGGATGCCTCTATTTCACGGTATGTCACATGACGATCTTCGAGTATTAGCTGCCGCACGGCTTCGATATTCTCTTGCGTCATGGCGGTTTTTGGACGACCTTCACGAAGCTTATCACTGAGGCTAGAGTGCCCACGTAAAAATTCTAAGTACCAGCGTTCTACAGTCCTAAGACACGGTGCTGCATCACCAAACACAGATGTGATCTCCTCAAAGCACTGAAGTCGCGATAATCCCCTTTTAAAGTTGTAGAAAATTACCGCACGCAAATTTTCCTTAGACATTTCCATTTTTACAACCGACTTGTCACCTTTGAATAGACGCTGTAATAAAACTATTCGACCAATTTGAAAACATTCTTTTGTTTTCGAGTTCTAAATTCAAAAGGATGAAAATGCCATATGTTTTTTTTTAAATAATCGCGGGAGGTTGGCAAACGACACAACTTAAAAGGCAGCCCTCGTATTTATACAATCAAAACTTGGAGCGATCACTAGTATATGGGAAAAGCATCGATAATTGAGTTTATAGATATAGACAATCCCTAGCTGTCATTTAGTTTTGCCCCGTATATTCCTAGGTCTGGACATGATGACAATGATTTTGTATTTTGAGTATTAGTTAGAATATAATCATAGCAAC
Organism: Acleris laterana; assembly: GCA_963966035.1. NCBI lineage: Eukaryota > Metazoa > Arthropoda > Insecta > Lepidoptera > Tortricidae > Acleris > Acleris laterana. The sequence goes on from OZ014451.1 coordinate 3,461,442, forward strand.
AGTCATCCTTCCTTTCGCAGTTAAATGTTAATCTTTGCTAAAACTAAAGCCTACTACTTAAACTAAGACAAAACCTACCAGGAATCAATTCACCTAATTCCCAAGCGTCCTATAACTGCTACAGAAGCCAGAAAGTAGCAAAGTAAATCAGGATATCGCTAACAAGCTGAGACGAGGAGTTACTTAACTGTGGCTCGGGGGAACCACGGTTGGAGATTAGTTCGGTAAATGTCTATTTAGATATCTATTATGATGCGGGTGCTGTTGGTATAGGATGAGGATTCGTACAAGTAGTATAATCGTTGTAAATGTTTTTTTTTTATGGCATAGAGAAGACAAACGAGCACACAGGTCACCTGATGGTAAGTGGAAACTGTGACCCATAGACATTCGCATTCACAAGACTGCAATGCAATCCTAAGACTGCAAATGTGTTGCCAACCCTGAGGACTAAAGTGGAATGCCTCTATGCTAGTCATTTCACCGGCTGTCTTATCCCTCAACCGAACACAACAATGCGAACACTGCTGTTTGGCGGTAGGTTAATGGATAAGATGGTGGTAGCGATCCGGACGGACCCTGCACAAGGTCCTACCACCCGCAAACCACCCGTTTTTCTAGTCCCTCTCCTTTTTTTTATCGCGCCCGCCATGTTTAAATATTTATTATACCCTATGTCACTTCGATAATTAAGACGAATCGAATGAATTCTCATAATTATGTTCTAGCCGTTCAAACTATGGACCGTGTCACAGTTCTTACATACATACATGAATACATACATACATACATATTTACTATAGAAAGTGGAACCCCTTCGGGCAGTAAGTTAAGAATGGGTTTACACAAGTTTTCAAACGATTTTTGAAATTAACTGAATTCAAATTTGAGCAAATTTTTGTATAAGTTTTCTATTATACTAAAGCAAGCCTTTCCTACATTCAGACTTAGTTTAGGCTTCTGAATTGGTATGAATTGCTTTCACTGTGCTCTGTTATTTTAACCTAGTTTCCGAGCGTATTTTTTTTAAACACGGCCGTTTTACATGTCTTTGCCTTTCTATGGCCTTTATAGTAGTTTTTGAATTTTCACTAAGATATTTTTAAAAGACGAGAGATGTAGAAGAGATAAGTATTTTTGCTCTTTAAAATGGGAGATACTATATTCTTAAGTATGTATGTCTCTATATTTATGTAGGTTTATCGTTGTCAAGTACCCATGGCACAAGACTTAAACTTAGTTTCGGTCTAGGTCAATATATCACTCATTGAATACAAAACGGACACATTCTAAAATAATTTGCTTTTCCATTAAAAATCGTATTCCAACCGCTTCTAAATTTTAAATGCAACACTGACTCATGTCGGATTGTGTCCGTTTTGTATTCAATCAACGATATGTTTGACTACCCTCAGATACATATTTATGCTGAGTCTTAATCCTGTATACTATCAAACACTCCACAATCACTACAGAATATCTTCTTTAACATAAAATAAAAGCTCTTTTAAGCATCCTCCTTCATTTTAAAGGATATAGAGTAGGCCCACTGGGGTAATTAATCACTTGACATTTTACCAACTTACGTTTGCTGCTACCCTTATCGAAAATCAACCTAAATCCGCTAACATCAAGATATCAAAAGTCTGTAGACAGCGGTTAAATTAACTTGGCTATCGTTAGCTTAGCTATTTGTGATTAGGACCCTAACAATACGTATTTGTGGAATGTAATCGCTTATATTAATTGGGAATGATTTATGATAAAACGGAATCTAACTTAAGTTGATGAGCTTTGAAAAGCCTAAAAGTTTTCTGTTATTTTTTAGAGTTCCATAGGGTTAAGTCACTAGCGGTCAGCCAGAGACCTAATATGAGTGCGATGAGTGGCAAATATGTCTATCGTACTCTTCCCACTCATACAAAGTATAGGCAGAGGCCGCCTTCAGATCTCTGGTGACTTTACCCTATTTTATATAGAAAAATGGAACACTTTATAGGATCGTCGTTTATGGATGTCGTTGTCCGTCTGTCAAGACTCTTTTTCTCAGGAACGCGTGGAAAGTATCAAGTTGAAAATAATATTAATTACTCAAGTGTGCAATCCCTTGGAGCTGTAAAATAATCAAACTTCTAAATCAACGCATTCACAAGATACGGCCATTTATGCCGCAGTATGTAACACTAACAAGGGATCAAATCCTGAAGGGCATTCATGAAAAGCCAAAGAAGTAATTGTCTTACGGCACAAGTAAACGGAATAATCTGTAAAATATTAATTTGTGGTTAAGGCACTTTTTTTCGTGTAATGACTTTTTTGAATTTGGTAAACTGAGCGCGACCTATACCTGTATTAATGTATGTGGGTGGACAACAGTTTTCTAACGACAAAGTTTACCTTGACCCTGAATCCAATTTATGTTCCGTACCTATATATATTTTTTCATATTTTGACAAAATGGCAAAATTTTCAGAAACTCGGTGCGCACGTCTGACTCACACGTAATCAGCTGTTTTAACAAGTGTTTGTTGTAGACTGTACTTTTTTACTAATCATTGCTCTAGATGAGCAAAACCAACTTAGTTATATTTATGAGTCCAAATTTTTAGTGTATGTACTATTTTCATCAGATCTTACAAATTTTATGACTAGTTGCCATTCGGAAAAAAATCATTCCACGTGCGTAATGACTTGGCTAATGATGGTTGATATATCTATATAATATATTTAGGTATACATACATATACATAGGGCAAACCTCACTGACTTATACAAGGTATATATCAACGCACAGCTAGAAACTTGAAATTTGGTACAGGAGTTCCTTTCATGATGTGAACACTAAGAAAGGATTTTCCGAAAGTCGACCCCCAACCGGAAGAAAATGTTGGGGTAGTAAGAATCTAATTCTACGTCATCTAGTCAAAAATTAAAGGTGCTAGTTGTGTTCAGTAAATAAACTAATTAATATAACTTGACACTCGGTATAATTATAATATTATTCCTTAAGAAGCAATTTATAATACCAGGCGTACAAAACCTTGACGTGTATTTTTCTGGGTATAATACGAAAAATGTTTCCATCGTTATTGTGTTCTAACAATCCAAGCAACTTGCAAAGAAATAATGAGATGACAGGCTTTCCTATTATCCACGTATCAGTAAGTTTGCTTTAAGAATGTTCGAATAACTCGCAAAATGTAGTATAAAAAGTTTTATATTATGGTTCCTGTAACGGTCGATTTTTGTAATAGTTAAAACAACTGAACACAAACTCAGATTTTATTAAATACTAGCTTCTACCCGCGACTTCGTCCGCGTACATTTCGATTATCGTTATTCTCTCGGAAACTTTTAAATTTTCCGGGATAAAAAGTAGTTTTTATGTTAATCCAGTGTATAAGCTATCTCCATTCCAAATTTCATCCAAATCCCTTTAGCCATTCGAGCGTGAAGGAGTAACAAACATACACACTGACACACTCACAAACTTTCGCCTTTATAATGTTAGTGTGTGATTGAAACTAGTTGAGTAAGCTGACTAGCCACCGTACTCAGAGACATAATTTATAATAATTTATAATAATTTATAATAATTTATAATAATTTATAACAGCAAACACGTTCTTTTTTCAAATTTGTATATTGAATCTACGTGCGGTCGCACTAATTGTAAGAAAATACAGTGAAACTACATATTTTATCCGCCGAATCACGAGACCTAGCCCAAATTAATTCCAATTTCAAACATGCGCAAATTGCATTAGTAAGGTGTATTCCTACTATTCCTGTTGCATCCCTCATATACTAATGGTAGGAATTTGATCTTAATTTGGACCCAGTCCGGTAAGGGACGAGATAATGAAACCAATACCGTATGCGTACCGCGTACACCGAAAAAAGGTATGGGGGGTAAACTAGAAGGTATTGCGTGAGGTTTTATATTTAGGTATACCCAACTGACCAATTAACAGGGCAATGTTTTGACCTGTATGTATGGCCAATGTGCAGATTTTATGAATAGTTTCTTGTGGAGGAAATCTTTAGATTTGACAGCAAGCTTTATGGAATTGCGGTTAACGCCATCTGTCATCAGCTGAGCATCAAATTGTTCGATATTCGAAAATCGCTAACTCATCGGTACGCGTCTCGAATAGACCCCCAGGCTTTGACTATAACCATACTAAGCGCTCTTTCGAAAACTATTAATCGTCGAGACACAAATCGTTATAATTAATCATCCATCCGAAACAGCAGAATGCTAGACTTTGTCACTTGACAAATGGACTAGACGCCGCAAGGAGTTAATGACTAATAGTAGTTGTCATCCTTACTTTAGTCATAGTTATTAGTACTTGTATGTACTTACTCAGATCAGTATAGTCATTCTCTCAACAACAACGGTCAGACGGATGGACGAGTGAATGTCCCAGCGGCGAGTTTAAGTAGTTCCGTCAGTGCGAACAAAACATATTTTAGCGCGTGCATTTTCAATTTAGCAGCGTTTCTGCCGATGGATCGAACGTATAAGACTGCTTAATTGAAAAATGCACGCGCTAAAATGTGTTTTGTTCGCTCTGACGGGACTACCTAAACTCGCCGCTGCGATTTCGCCAGTCCGTTGTTTTTGAGAGAATAACACCATACAGGCTCCGCAATATGGCAGGATCAGAATGTGTTTTTTTTATAGTTTACAGTTAATTAAAATATTATCACGTAATTTTCAATGTGTTTTGGTATAAAAGAGCTAGGCACATCATTTTTTTCTAGCGGGTATCCTCGACCAATCACAGGGACTGTAGATGTCGTGATATATTCTCTGATTGGACAACACCATATGGAAAAAGATACCGATATAATTATGTACCTATAACTCACATGGCTTTATTTCTTTCACTTACTGGAATTAGGGTTTGTTATTGTATAAATGCTTCCGGTTTAATAATGTATTGTTAAAGTTGGTCTAAGTACTATTTTGTTTGTATACGTTTTGTAACCCTCCCTAATGATTAACCTCTACCTATTTAAAAACCTAGAGCTCTCTAAATAAAAATTAAACTATGTATTAACTTTCTACCTAGAAATATACAGAGTAAGCATGAATAACGATTTTTGAATTGGCCATATGATCATCTAGTGTCTAAGAACCTACATTGTGAAACCGTTTAGTTAGTAACCTAAGAACTTTTCATGCATATAAGAATGGTATAGTTATTTAAATAAAACCTATCTCTTTAGCCTACAAGATTAAGTGAGAATTGTAGTGAAGTAATAAAAGTGAATGAATATTGGTCTTATAAGTAATAAAAGTTCAGTCAAAGTCTTTGGGTCTATTTAGTGATTGTTAGGATGAAAACTGGAAAGTATGCATAATGCATTTTATTTTGCGCCTACGGTCAGAGCCCGCGACTCCCCGCTCATGACTGTGAGACTCGACTCCTGACGGGACATCTCTCCAGCGCTGCTAAATCTTTTCTTTCCAGGACGGACATTGATTTTACAGTCTTTGTCAGCTGTTAATAATAATTTAGTCGTCATCAGTTTTCAATGGACAAGAGGGAATATTCGCGAAAGCTCCTTACTCCATTGCAGGAGTGAAATATAATATACTAGGAGCTGTATTATTAATGTGTCAAAGTCATACTGTTAAGATGTAGATAAGTTAGTAGTCCATTAAGACCAAGGTTATGTAGTTTGATATTGTATCAATTTACTGCAGTTTCTATGAAGAGCCTAGTTATAATTATAACAATAATAATTCCTTAAGATGATTGTGACTCTTTCTAGTCATGATGAAAGCTGGATCTGATGAATGCTGGATCTGATGATTTCAATCATAATTTGTAGATATTTGTTGTAGTATGTTACCGTAGGAATTGGATAGTGATTCCAACTGCTAACAGACTATAAGGCTGGTACGAGTATACCCTTGAGTAATACCAAGCAGGGGACGTATCCCATAGTGTTAAACAGGGAAATCACTCGTCGTATAATATTCAATGTAGGTTGAGAGAAATCAGTCAATCTCATAATATTCAATGTTGAAGTATAATTGGCTATCTGCCATTGACTAGAAATAATCACATATCATTAGCTAAGGATCTTTGTCCTAGCAATATATTGAGGCGTCCGTTGCGAGCTTACTATCAGGTAGCTATGTTTGATGATATTATAACTGGTCAGTTGCAATATTTGCAGTAGATATTTATTATTATTCATAGGAAAAACCAGATCACTCAGGCTCAATTATTCATTTCAAATGTTGGTATGTGGTATAGTAAAGTTTTCCAGTCTGAATACTATTTGATATACTAAAGTACATTTACAAGAAGGAGTGTCGTCGGCCAACAAGATGCACTTCTTTATGCATAGGTTCCCTTGGGAAAAGCATGATAATTCTGCTGCACAGGGACTGACTGGTGCCCGTAGGCAGTACAGCCGAGTCGTAACTCAGTTTGAACAGAGAATACCAGCTGATGAAGAGTTGGTAGGAAGACAGTCCAATTCATAAATATGACTTTGAACTTTACTTATGAACGCAGTTACTCTGCTTCAGGCTAGAAATATTTACTTTCTGATAAGCTTACATGAGCATTATTGACTAGGAATAAAGTTAAATAGAGTCATATAATAATGATATTATAACTGATCAGTTGCAATACTTGCAGTAGATATTTATTATTATTCATAGGAGAAACCAAATCACTCAGGCTCAATTATTCATTACAAATGTTGGTATATGGTATAGTAAAGCTTTCCAGTCTTGATACTATTTGATATACTAAAGTACATTCACAAGAAAGAGTGTCGTCGGCCAACAAGATGCACTTCTTTATGCATAGGTTCCCTTGGGAAAAGCATGATAATTCTGCTGCACAGGGACTAGCCGGTGCCCGTAGGCAGTACGGCCGAGTCGTAACTCAGTTTGAACAGAGAATACCAGCCGATGAAGAGTTGGTAGGAAGACAGTCCAATTCATAAATATGACTTTGAACATTACTTATGAACGCAGTTACTCTGCTTCAGACTAGAAATATTTACTTTCTGATAAGCTTACATGAGCATTATTGGTTAGGAATAAAGTTAAATAGAGTCAAAATAAGTTGATATCTCCTTAGAACAAAGTTAGGTTTGTTTGAGTAAGTAGTTTATTTCCCAGGTCTAACTTCAATAGTTTTAGTCATAGCGATAGCGGAGTTGGCAAAGTTGAACAAACCCTATAACCATAATGAAATATGCCTAGCTATCCACATTACGTGTTTATAACCCCTGCCTCGATAGCTGCCTTCGCCAACTCGTAGCGCCACCCAAACACTACGTAGTCAAATCATAGCAACAAAAGGAACACAAGAACACTAACACAAATTATTAAACCATTCCCCTAGCCCGTGCCATGCTAGCGGCCTTCGCTAACTCCTAATGCCACCCATCCATTTCCTAAAGCGTCACACAAAACACATAGCACCAATTATAGAATAAGCACAAACACTAAAAAGGACAGACAAAATGAACGACACGAATACCATCACTCCAACTATCACTCACCACCTCGACGGACGACTGGACCCCAAAAGCCTAGCATCCCCTTCTCGGCCCTTTTATCTATTTTCTTTGTCATGCACACTACGAGATATTCCAGATATTCGAGACCAATGTTAAATCATTCGTATTTCTAGCTGTTAGCCTTTACTTGTCCCGCCATTTCTCCCCCCTGTTCCTTGCGAGAGTCCCCCGCTCCCTCCGCGTCGATCGCGAACCATCCCGCCAATTCTGGCTTCATCAACAATTTTATTTTGTGTTGTAATTGGACATAAAACAACGCCATCTGTACGAATCGGAAGGAACCCGCTTTCCTCACTATAGATGCCCGGGAATAAATCTGTCAACTCTAAGACTAGCTGTTAAATAGTTTTCGATTTCCTCCAGAGAGTTCTCTGTTCTCAATTTGTATAAAACAATAATAGCGTTCCTGATTATATTTGAAGTAAGGTTGTATTTCGAGATTCAAGGTTTTTGACATTATGTTTGATTGTAATTAATTAGTTAATTGCAGATATGATGTTATTTAATAACGAATTAGAATATTAATACTAAACTTTAATGTATAACGATTTTTACTCTCGTTAGAGCCTAAACTGAAATGAGTTATATTTGCGAATTGAACGGGCATTTCTGGACCGTTACAGTTTCCTTTTTTAAAAAGTACTCATGTTAGGCAGTGACCAAGGAAGTTGTATTCTAAACCGATCCCGCTATATTTTTTAATCTACAAAATGCAGTTTTTAATAGACCTTAATTCTGTTAAAAAACTCAGTCTAATTGTCAGATCGCAAACTTTCTCAATTCAGCCCTAACTCGATAAGTGTCAGTATAAACAGGCTCAGGCTTATTTTATTACATTTCTACATCAAGGCGAGAATATTTAAGAATTTCAAATAGGCTACGTTACATTTTTATCAATTAAGGCAATTTAAAAATTCTATAAGGAATTAAGGCACGGACTTTGAACTTAGAAATTATATTAATATTTTCTGCTTCATATAGGATCTGCTGAGATACTTCGCTTCAGAAGCTTAATAATTTATATCGAGTTTGTAAAAACTAAAAGGTTTCTCTTTATTAGTCCAACCACAATGGGGAATATCTTGTTTCTAAGCTATTTTTCGCGTGAAAATAATAGCCTTTTGTTGGTGAGTTGTCTTTTGAAAGATATTGTTTCATTAGTCCTTAATGCGGTCTATTGTTGTGCTAAAATGTTTTTCTTCACTTCTTTGTTTTCTTTCGATTATCCCCTATGAGTCATTTGATACAATGCTATGTAACATTATCTCTAAATGATGTTAACAATGTACGTCATAGTCAATCCTTTGTCACCTCAATTTTTACAAAGCTTTTTCCTTCTTTTGTTAAATTATGAACCAGTTCTGTGACATGAACACTAAAAAAAATATCATTTTAGATATTTATGCTCTACAGTTTTTGACTCGTGCTATTTGAACAGGATTTCTGAAATGTATGTAATCTACGTTGAAGACATATATATACGACTCTACGGTCAGTACGGTCAGTCATACTATATTTCGATTCTAAGGTGTCAAAAATACCTAAAGTCAGATTCAATACATACATACATACATACATAAACTAACGCCTTTATTCCCAGAGTGGGTAGGCAGAGCTACAGAATTTCCAACAACTATAAAAACTTTTTGATAATTCTGTAACCACATTTTGCACACTTAGGTGAAGATGTTTACCAGTGTAGATTCAATACAAATGGCAAAATATGTAAACAAATTAGTATTGTCTGACACATAAACTCAAACTATTTTTTCATTTTAAAATAATTAGTTATTGTTCAAGAGAACGTGAGGGTAATGATCAAGCGTGTCCATCATTAAAAACACTCACATAAGGTACGAAAGTACGTGATGATGGAGTAATAATTTTAAATTGGTCCGTTTGGTTTCGTTTACATATTTTGATATTTCTATGGACCCCGACTTTACATGCCTCTTTGCCTCTTTGTATATTTAAAGTTCGTGTATGCATACATTTCCAGATTACAGGAAACCGATGGATTGGAGTAGTATGAAACTGCCTTTTGTTCAGATTCTTGGTAAGCTCTCTCCAGCTATGCACGTCTTTCGGATACATGATGATACATATTTAACTTTGGCAGAATACTATAATTTTCTCAACGTTCCCATTCTCTTTAAAACTATTCAGTCAGGAAACAACTATATTCCTAACAGTAACAAACGACTGTTGTCACAAGACATCACAAATAAATCCCTGAATTTATGGGAAACGTCCCAAGCAGTAAAGATAACGGAACGTACTTACCGTAAGATGCCTGAAGTCAACTCAATTTCATGCAGGGAAATAAAATGTTTTACTCAAGCACTTTGTGTGTTACATCTGTTTTATGTTCCAGTATGTTTAGGAGTATCGCTTAAAGTATGAAATGATTAAAAATATAAGAATCTTAAGAATTGTAATCATTGTACATAGACTTCACAATTTGTTAGTTTTCTGACATTTCCTTTTGTGATTTACTTATGTTAACGGTTTTATAATTTGGAGTCAGATGCTTTTTTTAATATTTTCAGTAATGACAGCATTAAGATTAAAATCTATCCGATTACTGTTTATTTAGTAACTTGAGTTTGCTAAATCAGAAGAAGACCGAGTTGAGTATAGAATAGCCACTGAACCAATTAGATACAATTTTAACATAAGGGGTATCAAAGTGATTTCTGACAAACGATTGTCGTAGGCATAATAATTATCCTACATATTCTAGCAATATTAGTTTAAAATAACATAATAATATTTATTTATTATGGTGTTCTCGAAAACCGTTTTTTTTACGGCATGAAGAAGGTCTTCGAAATATAGAAGCCAATATTGATGGAGATTGCGGAATAGGAATTTTTCCATCCATGAGTCATGTCACGAGAAAATTCGTTTTAAGCCGAGCGAACCTTGTTCTCCCAGGTGCTTTTACTCAAAAAAAAGGTATTAAAAAAATATAAGAATTATAATTATACTTAAAAGAGTTATACAATTAAAAAAGTCCGTGTCTTAAAATATAAATGGCCCAATGGATAATCTCGAGCATTGCATGTTATGTTTCTTTGTGGGTACTAGTAGTCAGTTACGGAATTCTTGGTTTCTAAATTCAAAATTGAGCTGCTTTAAGAAATCATTTATTGTTCCTTAATTAAGTGCTGTATGAGGTGTTTATTTAAGTGGGTTTACTCTGTATTTGTAAGGATCGTTATCTTAGTATTGGTGTAAACATTCGTCGGTAAACCTTAACCATGTTTTCCTTTTAATTCACCTTTACATCACTAGAAAAGTTTCAGGTTCAAAATTGTCCATGGTTTACTCGAAACTACTCACTTTGCGCAATTCTGTTACGCAATGCGATAAAAGGAAACGTGACGTAATAAACTTTATTCAGTACACTCTCGCAACGCTGCAGAGCAGTCCCTTTATGTTCATAGAGTACTTCTGTGAGTTGTCAAGTGCAGTTGCATGGACACGGGCTGGTCATTCAAAACGATTTACACTGATGCAGTTTCTCTGACACGCTTCTTTGTTTCTTGTTGGTTTTGAGAGCGTTTACGTTTTGTTTTTTAATAACGCAGACAACAATAATGGTGATAAATAGTAAAAGTTTGAATACCTTGTAATTATGTGCAAACCTCTTTTATTTATTAATGTCGCAACTATAATCAACCGCTGTATGACATTGACTTTGGACTCGAGTCACTGTTGACATCTATTGAATTTACATTGAATGACATTTTTTTTACTTACAACAATATTCTTTAGCATTCCGACCAATAGATAAACTTTTTGGTTTTTATGTCGGTTAAAAATGCCTAGAAAGAAAAAATATCGTTATCTTCATGGAAAGCTGATTATTCAGATAAAAAAGATAAAACTATCGCAAGAAATGTAAGATCCATATATCACAAAAAAGGTCAAATCAAATCAAATCAAATCAAATCATTTATTTGTTCCAACACAGGTAGGTACTCGTACATAAGGTTGTTAGTAGCAGATTTGTATCACTATGTTGAGCCGCAAGGCATACAAATTTTGAGTTCAGTTAAATAAGATACACATGCAGTTCTTATTAACTAATTTTAATTACTAGATATAAATTCATTAACACAGTAGAACGCTTTTTTCACTAGGAATTTAAATAATTGGTTTTTAAACTCTGACAAATTTTCTATTTCCATTAACTCATCGGGCACTTTATTATATAATCTAGAGCCCTTCCGAGTATGCTCTTCCGCAGTAAAGCAGTTTTAGAGGGCACTACTCCAATTTTTTTCCTTAGTCGTAAACTGTTAAAGCTTTGGAATAAGTGTAGGTTACATCTAACAAAAATTATCATTTCATATATATATAAGCTCGGAAAAGTTAATATACGTAATCTTTGGAAATGTGGTTTACACGAGTCAAGATTATTAATGCCACATAAAGACCTAATGCATTTTTTTTGAGCTTTAAACACCACTTCTCTGTCAGTTGAATTGGCCCAGAATATAATGCCATATCTGAGAGAGGATGTTACATAGGCATGGTATGCTGTTAACACCACCGACTCATTGACAAGTTTTCGCAAATTATATAAGGCAAAAGAAAATTGATGTAACTTCTTACATATAATGTCAGTTTGATTTTTCCAAGTCAACTTATGGTCTAGATTTAATCCTAAAAATGTTGTTACGTCAGTTTGGTCAATCCGTTGTTCCTTATAAGCTATATTTAAAGTACGTACATTATTCATTCTTTGTTGGAATGTCATAATTTTGGTTTTTCCTAAATTAATTTTCAAATTGTTATTAGTAAGCCATTCAATTATTTTTTGCAGTGAGTCGTTTATTTCACTTTCATATGTTTCTGAGCGTGTACCAGTAAAAATTACTGTACTATCGTCAGCAAAGAGAACCATAGGGGAATTTATCGCTTTTGGCAAATCGTTAATATAAACTAAGAATAATAAAGGACCCAAAACACTACCCTGTGGGACACCATAATGAATTTGTCTGATTTTTGATGAATAAGTTATTTCTGCTTTTGAATTAACACATAATCTATTTATTTGTATGATTTGTTTTCGGTTAATTAAGTATGATCTAATTAAATTGTTTATATTACCTCGTATGCCATAAGTATATAATTTATCTAAAAGTATATCATGATTGACAAAATCGAAAGCTTTTGTCATATCCATGTATAAAGCTGAAACTGGAATTCGTTTATCAACATTACACAAAATTATTTTCATTAGATCATAAATCGCCATATTTATAGATTTCTCTTTACGGAAACCTTTCTGTTCATGAGCAAAAAGATTATTTATTTCAAAGTAGTTATATATACTATTATAAATAACTTTTTCAATTACTTTTGAAAATATAGGGATGAGTGCCACTGGTCTGTAGCTCCCCAAGTCTTCCCTATCCCCCTTTTTAAAAAGCGGCTTTATAATGCTTAATTTAAGTCTATTCGGAAACTCTCCATGTTCTATACATAAATTGGTTATGTGACTGATTAAAGGTGAAATAATGTCCGAAGCTTCTTTCACCACCTTTGTACTTATATTGTCATAGCCAGTGCTGGATTTATTTTTCAAAGATTTTATTATTTTTTTAATATCATCTGCATTTGTTGGTTTCATAAATAAAGAATTGGCCAAATCACATCTCAGTGTGTTCTTATAATTAAAGTTATTACGAATATTGTTAGAATTTAAGTTAATTTGGTCTATAAAGTAGCGATTAAATTGATCAGCAATGTCCTTAGGTTTATTTATAATTTGCCCGTCTGATTTTATTTGTAAGATATATTCCTTTGGTAGGTTTGATTTAGTTTTGTTAATAATATTCCACGACGCTTTTGTTTTATTACTCGAGTTTTTGATATAGTAGTCATTTTGGGCTTTTTGGGTTAGTTTTATTATTCTTTTTAATAATTTCGTGTAATCTTTAAAAGCGACTTTGTTGTACAGTTTATTGTCTTTAGAGAGTCGGTATTTCCAAAGTAAATTACGTTTCCGTTTGCAGCATATTTTGATTCCTTTAGTTATCCATTTTGGTCTCCTTGTTGGCGTAATTTTAATCTTTTTGAATGGGAAACACAAATTGTATAGTAATTCGAATAAGTCAGCGAAACAGTCATATGCTTCACTAGCAGTATTTGCCATATACACTCCATTAAAATTTAAGTTTTGTAGATATCCTAAAAATTTATTTATATTTTCGGGAGTTAAGTCCCTTTGCTTTTTGTACCAATATGGAAGAATACATGTTTTCTTAACCGGGCACTTCAATAGCTGTGCTGTGTGATCTGACAGGGCAAATTCGATAATTTCAGCCGTGCTGCCTCTCACATTGTGTATGATGTTGTCGATACATGTGTTGCTAGATAGTCTGGTTGGTACAGTAATTTGTAATCTTAGATTAAAGCTTAGAACCAAATTTTTTAATTCAATTGATTGCTTCGTCCTTTTTAGAATATCAATATTAAAATCGCCACAAATTATTATCTTTTTCCTTTTATAGCATACATTATTTAATATAACATTTAATTTTTCAAAAAACACTCTTATACTGTATCTGTTATTTTTTGGAACTCTATATATGCATATGATAATAATTTTATGATCAATTAATTCGATTCCTGAACATTCTAATACATTTGATAATGAAAGGTTATTAATGTCACTTAAGGTATGATATTTGTGGACATTCTTAATCAAAATACAGGATCCATAAAGGTGTCGATAAACTTAGTCGATATTTAATTAATCACTAGCAATGGTACATTTTTCCCCCGCCAATCCGTGTATCCTAATGACCATGATCAATGCTAGGTAGTGATGACGACGATGGAGATAACAATAATAGTGATAATGATAATTAATGATTCTAACGATATTGTGTTTTTTTTTTCATTGTATAGCTTTTGTTTTTCTTTTGTACAATCTTGGTCGTCCCTTGGCGTGGGACGTCACTTGTGTTGATACGCTAGCACCGTCTCACGTCCAAGGTTCTTCTCGCAAGCCAGGGGCCGCCGCAGACCTCGCCCAAACCATCACGTGCCGCAAATATGCTTTTTTAAAGCCAAATTACGAATTTGCTGCACTTGCTATGGAAGCGTTTGGTCCGTGGTCATCTGACACAAAAAAAAATGGTTAAAGAAGTGTCAGACAAATTAATAGTTGTCTCTGGCGACCACAGGCAAGGCTCCTTTTTTGCCCGAAGACTGAGCATCGCAGTGCAACGGGGTAACGCTGCGAGTGTCCTCGGCACACGATGCCGCAAGTGGGGATAATGAAGGAATTTATATTATAGATTAGTTGTGTTATATTTTATTATTATTCAACTTGTTTTTGTATTTAAATGTATTATAGCGTAATAAAAAAGATTTAACATAATAACAATAAACTGTTTACATTATAATGTATACATACATATCAATTAATGATGCTAAAGTGTGTGATGACGATAATCATGATAATGGTAACGATAATAATGATACCACAGGCCAGTCGAAAGTGTAAAAGGACACAAAATATAAAATGAAAGCAATAACAAATTGAACACAGCAAATTAAGATTCAAGTAGATGGTACGTTTTTGCATTGATCATACGGATCACCAAAGTTCTAAAAATCATTAAAAGGAAATAAATTACTCCTTACCAGCTCATTTATTACATCGTAAACGATAAGTATCAGAATATTAGGAGGTTTTATGAGACGCCTGTGACAAGACTGACAAGTAATGCACGGCAGAACTCAGATGTGGATGTAAATTTGAATACTTTGTCGCAGCTATTGATATACTAAATTCAAACTACGCCCGCTTTAATTCCTAACTGCGACAAGGCACTTAGCTGTAAGGTTTTATCTAAGTTTGAGTGTTCAAATCTACGAGTCAAGTTTAAATTTTTAATTTGCACGTCCTGGTGAAGTGAAAATTTTAATGATATTGAGGTGGCCGTTAGAAATTAAACTGGAGGTTATACTTGACGCTTGACCTCGTCCTGCCCAAGCATTTTTAAGCAATTTCTCAATTCTGCCTACTGTCCTCTTTATGAAGGAAATTTATGAATGGATAATTAGAATTTCAGTGCAGAACGTACTTAATCTATTTGTTTCTATTAAAGAACGACGAGACCATAAAAATAAAATAACAGGAAAAAAACAATGTTTTTATACATAATCCCATTTCCAACTTACATTTAGTTTGGAGATAATTCGGATTAGTTTAATATCTGTGCCTTTATTCTACAGGCTAAAACGAAATTGCTTTTGACGTGTTATGGTATTATAAACTTTACATACACGACGCTCTGACCTAGATGGTAGTGACCCTGCCTACGAAGCTAGCGGTCCTGGGTTCAAATCCCGGTAAGGGCAGATATTAGTGTGTTGAGCGCAAATATTTGTTCCTGAGTCATGGATGTTTTCTATATATTTAAGTATATATTTCTCTATATAAGTATTTATATCATCTAGTACCCATAATACAAGCCTTGAGCTTAGTTTGGGACTAGGTCAATTGGTGTGACATCGTCCCCTGATATTTATTTATTTACATTATCTTATTTACTTAATGTCACGCCAAAAACAATATTGTTTTACCAGTAGAATCGAAGGCGTGTAAACATACATTTTTAAAACATTCCAAACTCTATTCTTGTTAAACTAGAATCATATTTGACGTTTTATTTAGCTTCACAAGATATGTAGAATTACATAACACTGATACGTTGTTGCTCCCTTCATCTCTTCTTAGTAATGTTTAAGATATGTCTATTAGTAGCAGTGTGAGAATTTAATTTCAACTATAGACTGCAAGCTTACGACACTAGCAATGCGCAAGTTGCAGAATATTCCGAGAAGTTAATCTTCTCAAGAAATTACAGAGAACCTTCTCAAAAGCATTGGAGACGTTCATTTCCCATTCACCACAAAAATATACAGATCGAAAGTGAGTGGACGGGTCGGAAGAAGCCGAGCAAATCGGAGAAATACTGGAAAAGGGCCGAATCTTAAGTACCCGAAACCGACGTGCGTGCATGACTCGATGTATGAATGTGGAAGAAGCGAAAGAAATTTGTCAAAATCGTAGCAAGTTGAAAGAAGTGGTCTCTGGCTACCCCTCTGGGAAACGGGCGTGATTTAATGTATCGGATCGTGACTGTATTTATGTAACAAGAATAATATTCTTACAAATTCTAAGAAATTTTCATAAAATTTTACAATTTGAGAAATTTTCTAGTTGGTACTGCTATATGACGCAACCGTCAAATAATGTTAAAATTTATTGAAGCAGAAATAACATACAAATGAATGTAAATAAACCCTTACAAGAGCAAGAGGGGCTAGAGCCTGCCCTATTTCGAGCCGAGACAGCGGGTGTCAAAGGCGCTCGTAATGGAATTCCTAACAAGCAGCCGGTTGGTCAGCTGGCTTCAAAATGTCTTGTCTCGAAATATCTCGGAGCATCATGCATTGGTTATGAACTCGTTGAAATGTTAAATGGAACGGTTGAAACCATTTTATTTCTTTATGTGTGTTTTGAAAGAAAATTGTAATAAAGAGAAATATTTATTTGTGACAAACAACGACGCCAAACAAAAAAATACGCACACACAATGTAATCACGAAATGGTCCCAACTCAGCGTGCATTTAAGTAAGCGCTGGTCTTCCGTTTGAACCATCAATTGAAATCAATTGTAATGAATACATAATTATTGGAACACATAAAAAAAATAACACATCAAAACAGAAAAACATCTTCGGTTAAGTGTGCAAAATGTGGTTACAGAATTATCAAAAGTTTTTATAGTTGTTGGAAATTCTGTAGCTCTGCCTACCCCACTCTGGGAATAAAGGCGTGAGTTTATGAATGAATGATGATAAAAAAAAAGTAATAAAAATAATTATGAAAAATATAAAATTAAAAAATCCCACGCAACCTGGCCCTAGTTTCTTTGGCAGAATGGGCAAAGGTCCCTGAGCCTTACATAGAAAACAAACAAAAAGAAAAATAAAACAGTCACCAGTGTCACAACACTGTCTTATCTATTACAGCCTAACACTCATAATAATATACTCGTATTGATGTTGCTTCAGTGACTTTTGAACTCACTGTGGCTAAAAAGAATTTCGTCGTTACTTAAGAGTTTTTTTTAAGGCATGGGAATGGCAAAAGCTAGAAATTTCACTGGCTGTCTTCTTCCCACACTGGATCACAACAATGAAAAAAATGCAGTTTGGCGATAGATTATACAATATGTATAAGTATATAAGGCCTTACTGTTAGTAAACCACCAAGGCTGTTACAATATTTACTTAATTTCAACCAACTCGGTTAAGGAACATATATATTTATATTACAATGCATAAAAAAATAAGCATTATTTAAAAGTTAAAGGTTTGTTTTTGTTAAGTTCAATTATTTTGTTGCACGAAATGGATTGGGTGGTTGCGCGAGGGCAATATAGGTCACAGCTGTTTACTTAGGATGCGAAGAGAAATTTTCAACAAAAAGCAAAGCAGGCAAAATCTTAGGTATAAAGTAGTCGAATTACTATGAAGCTGGATTTTATTTATATAAAGGATAAGTTTCGAGAAAAATAAATGATTATTAACAGTACCTAAAAGAAAAATAAACATTTTCACTTAATTGAATGTAAATTAACATAAACGCGAATGAAGCATTTTGTTCTTTGAAATATGACCTAAAGGAAAATAAATAAATAAATAAGACAAGTGATGCTATTATACCATCAAATTACAGGAAATGCTTAAGGTATGCTCGGGTTTCCTCAGATTTTAAAGCCATATCAATCCAAACGAACACCATAGTATAAAAAGGGAAGTAGCTCGTAGGTATTCAGCGCTTTCGAACTAGGAGTTTCTGATACCTATTGCCACTTGGGCGCTAGGGTTGCGTCGCTCAATACTTAAAAAGCACACAACCAAACTCAGACACGTCGAGGCCCCCGACTTGACCGACTTGGCGAGACTTGTTGAGTTTGCTTGTGGGGTCTCACGGCTCATACGGTCAAGGCACGCACACACGCAAGCCATGCGATATACCTTTGTTTGAAGATGAACTACTGTCTAAATATAGGCACTGTGCACAAACCGTCCATTTCAAACTGGCTATAATATGCAAGTACAGATGTACTGCCTAATCCTTTCCCCTCGTTTTTTGTCGGATTAGTTCGTATTTATCTAGCTTTCTCAATTAGCTTCAGTACCCATCAATAAGCCAACTGAGAAAGCAAGATAAATACGAAGTTATCCGACCAAAAACGATGCGAAAGGATTATTCACTACATCTGTAATGCATTCTGATGTGTCCCAAATTAAGTAATGATGACAGCAACTAATGAGTTGGACCAGTTTATGACCATGAAAGTATGAAAATTCCTGAGGGAAATTAGAGAATCCACGTGCAAAATAGTGGCCAAATGTAAATAAAAGATGCGAATGCCGGTTCCTACTTTGTCCTAATGCCCTTAAATAATGCTTACTCATTAGAACACCATTACTGGGGAGGGGAGGGGAGGGTTCATGGCTATCCAGTTCATTTTACGGCGAGCAACAAGGATAGAGCTATTGCAGTTATACAGGGTGTTCGGTCGTCGGGTGTAGGGTTGTAATGAATAATAGTTAGGGTCATTCTGAACACTTTTTACCACATTTACTATTATGCAAATTTGCACGGTTTTACATATTTTGTGTTTTTTTTAACGTTTGAAAAATAATCTGTTTGCAAGAAAAATGAATTATTGTTTGTGAAACATTAGCAGGCGTCAATTTGAATGTATTGAGAAGGTAAAACAATAATAAATATTCAATACTGTCTGTACAGGGTGTTTAATAATTATTATTTTTCAGGTGAACATACAATTTTCAAAAAAGTGATCTAATATGTTGAATGACGCTAACTAACTATCATCTTTCAAAACCCCTACACCCCCGTTTTGTTTTTTAATAGATACAATATAAAAAAAGTTTAGTAATGTTGACAAACATGGTTCTATGGATAAAGTTGCAAATTTACGCTTTGTAGACTCCCATACTCATGGAGAAAACGGCAGAAGTTTAGAATTCTTTCGAAGTGTCTTTGTTCCTTGCTCGTTACATGTTCTGGATATTACAAAAAGTATATTTTGTCTTGAATGCGATTTCAGCATCAAATGAGAAGAATAAAAATGTAATAATTCTAAGGAATAAAACGATTGACAGTATTTAAGTATTTTAAATCAAATTCAATTGTTTTGTAAACTTAGCAATGACATTTACCAAGTTTATAGGTTTACCTACTGTATCTGTTTGTGGCATCGTCGTTCCCGTAATGATGGTCGCGTCGCGATTTCGCGCGATTTCGGACGCGATTCGGACGCGTTTTATTTTAGTAGAAAGCTAATTCAATCGTGGTGGTTATTAGTTTGTTTTTTTTTATGGCATAGAGGAGACATACGAGCTCACAGGTCACCTGATGGTAAGTGGAAACTGTGACCCACAGACATTCGCATTTCCCATGAAAATTAATTCAGAGATTTTGACGTGTAAAAGTGCCCATGCGGGCTACTTACTAAATAAACATGTTTTATCTTTTATATCATATAGTATAGAAAATAATATGACGTCGTCATTATACCGGGGGTTTTAATCCATTTAAAAGTTATTTCTTGAACGTAAAGAAATATTTTACTACAAACCTTGATAATACGATAACAAGTCAAAAACTATAAGTATGGTTTTTACCGTGTTGAATAGAGGCCCTATGGGTTATTATGACGTATTGTGCAATACATTTTACGCTGAGAGAAAAGGACAGAGTTATGAAACTGATATAGCGCTGTCCTTTACGCTCACCGTAAAATGAACTGCATAGCCATGTCATAATAACCGGGTATGCTCTATGTTCATAATATCCCCGTTTGTTTCACCCCCGTACTTATCCCAACACAACAATGCGAATACTATTTGACAGCATGTTAAAAGGTAATATGGTAGTAACAGTGCCCTGAACTGTACAAGGGCTTTCCACCACTTGAATCTTTACTTTTCTATTTCAATTTGGTTCCCTACATCTGATATAGTAGCGAGAAATTAGGCCAAGCGAAGGGCGAGACAGGGAACAGATAATTAGGGGTCTACCCTTAAGGACTTAGGAGTGACGAAACGGAATATTCGATCAAGTTATGTGAGTTGATAATAGTACGCCTTTGAAAAGCATAAAATTGTTTGTCCTAATGTTTTGTTTAAAATATTTTGCTTAACATCTTTTAGGCTGAAATAATAAAATTTATTAAACATACATTGTGTACAAGAACTCAAGCGGTGGCGGTTTGTTAGATTAGTGTAGTTTTAAGTAAGTTTGTAAGTTCTTTCGTTTGTTTGTTTTCTGTTGAATTTGTAATATAATATACAGGGCGTCCCACGGCTATGCAACATGAAGGGGAAGTACCTTAAATATTGTAGATAGAGGATTTTGCTTAGTAAAGACATTATTTTATTTCAAAAATTAAGTAAGACTGCATTCAAAGATTTTTGAAAAACTGCTTGCCTCAACTGGGAATCGAACAGACCAACTAGGAAAAAAAACATTCTGTATGTTTATGATGCCAGTCAAAAGGGTAACTGATAAGAAATATTTCCCTCCTAGTAACATTGTATCTAAAAATAAAGGAACAATGTTAAATTTTACATTCAAGTTACTAGAAAATTTATAAGTATGTAAAATACATGCAAAAACTGTATTTTTTTTTAATTTTTGAATTCAATATTATTCACTTTTAAAAATAAAATAAAGTTTCTAAATAGCCAAGTCTCCTACGGACCATTATTTAAGGTACTTTCCCTTCAAGTTGCATAGCCACGGGACACCCGGTATATTAGTACAGGTAATGTTAGTTGTTATAATTGAAACAAAACCGTTTCAATTGTTAAACCGTTTCGACTAAACAGTACGTTAGGACGAACCACGATTACGCCACTCTAATTCTAATTTTAACTATTGGCTTTCATTCCGGTTAAGGTATATTTATAGACAGTCCGATGGACTTATTATAGAAATAAGTCCATGGATTTATATTTGGAGAAATAGTATAAAACAATGTCAATGTGTTGGTCTGTGGATGGACGGTGTATGTCAATTCTCATGAGTCATGACATTTTCAGACATTTTATAGATCAATTTTGAAAATATAATTAAATAAAGAACATTGTTCCTAGTAGTACTTTAACGTCAGTAAAATTTTCGTGCAAAAAAAAAGACATGCAAAGTGAACATATTAATTAATTTAAACTAGCCACCCTAAAACTAAAGGTGGCAAAAAATAGAGGCGACTAATTTAAGCAAAATTGATAGGTTATTTAATAATTATACTTACTAACTCGGCGCTTTAAAAAACGTAAGAGGCTTGAGGCTGTAGTTTAATTGAACAAAACACATTGCTTTAGACATATTATTATTATTGTCAGCAGTATTTGGCAACGGTTATTTACTCGGCAGCAGAGTGAAAAACAACACAACATGTCAAAGGCTACCAACTTTACTGAGTATAAAAAAGCCCCTTTTACTTTTGGGTGTGACTATAGAAAGAGCCATTTTTACACGTTCACTGCACGTACGTTCGTGCTATATACGCTGAAAATTTCGACGTAAGTATTCCGTATGTGCGCCTTACGAGTACATCGGGCACAACCATTTTCAAAACTTAACCTTTATTAGAAAATCCAAAAGGTTAATATTGTGCTTCCTATATATTTAGACATCATTTGCTCTTTTTTTACTCGACTGCCGAAGGAAGAGGTTACGTGTTTATCAGCTGGTATAATGTATTTGTGTATGTTTGTTCCTTTATGGCGCTCTAGAAACTAAACGCGATGGCCGTTTGGATGATTCTTAATGTCAATAGTTTTTTGTGTTATTTTATGAGTGCTCTAAAGAAATGACAGTTGCCAAAATTCTGAATAATTTTAACAGCGTATTCCTGAGGTCGTAAGCAACAAAAAATTATATATGAACCCAGGGGTGTTATTCTCTCAAAAACAACGGACGGTCGGACGAACGAGCGAAATCGCAGCGCGAGTTTAAGTAGTCCGATCAGAGCGAACAAAACACATTTTAGCGCGTGCATTTTCAATTAACCAGCCTTATACGTTCGATCCATCGGCAGAAACCATGCTGCTAAATTGAAAATGCACGCGCTAAAATATGTTTTGTTTGCACTGACAGGACTACTTAAACTCGCCGCTTGGACATTCACTCGTTCGTCCGTCCGACCGTGGTTGTTGAGACAATCACTACCCAGGTCAAAATATGTTTTTTTTTTTACCCAGTATGGAGTTGTACTAGAGATATCATTACAACTCCATATGTAGAGTATTATTGCATAGGTATTTAAAAAAATTGGTTTCTTAACGCCCGGTTCCTATAATGAACTAGCCGTCATCGGTTATTCTAACGATTCGTCAAGACGCAACCAGCAACGCGTCGTTAACTTGCGTTCCACATTGTTTTTGACCCGACTACCTGCGACTCGTAACCCGCCTACCGATGACCCTCCCGGCTCCTCTTTGCGTTTCGTTGTTCTAAAAGTATTTTTATTTACAAATTTAATAAAAACTATAATTTTAATGAAAACGTAGTAGATTTGAGACAAAGAAACAAAATTATGAGTTTAAAATACAAATACACAGGTAACGGTCATGAATAAACATTTTTGCGTATTGATAATTAATTTTATTAATAGTTTGACGTTCCTTGTCACTTGTCAGTAAGGGAACAAAACGCAGAAACGTCACTTCACCTTTCACCCAGTACCTATCTGGCGGGTACATTTGAAAACTCTGAATTAAAACCGGTCACCATAAATAAATAAATAATAAATATAAAACGCTGAACTCAGAATTAAATTGTGTTGTTATAATATAAAACTATGGATACTACCTCGGTAAGTAAACTCTTTCTATTATGATTCCTTTGTTTGTTTTTTTTAATTACATTTCGTATATTGGTTTACAGAAATCCAAGGCAATGTCGCAGGACGATATCGCCTGTTTAATCGACCTTATACAAAGTCGTCCCCTATTAACGAGTAAAGAAACGAATGCCGGCACTAACAAGTTAAAAGAAGAAGCTTGGGATTCATTGACAGTTGCCTTCAATGCTCGCTGTGGTTCTATCCCGAGGGCCAAACAACAGCTTAAATTGAAGTGGGATAATTTAAAGAAGGCGGCTCGTAAAAGGACCCAGAAAATACGGATGAATAATTTTAAGGTATCTTGTATTAGATAGGTATATAAGTATAGTGTTACTAGCTGGGGTTCTAGTTTGGGACTAAGGCCCGTATTTATAAACTCATCTCAGCTGAGATGCCCGTCACAAGATGCGTCACAAGACTGAGGTTTAATTTATAAACGTATCTTGATACGTGAATCGTAATCCTCGGATCAGATGAGACGGTCATTTTGTATGAGGAACTAATCCTGATCCTGATTATGGTCTGTTGGTGACTTGAGACCATCTCAACTATGAAAAAATGGCGGACGCACTGCAACATAGTCGAACATATGGGTGCTCTTTATCAGATAAATCGGTTTAAATACAATAAAGTGTTATTTTTACATTCTCAGAGGCAAATATTTATACCTAAAACGTTTTCAATAACAATAATACCTAAATATTATGTTTGAGTTTGCCGCTAAATAGGTACAATTGCCTTCAAAAGTTGTGTGTTTTGTCTTGTGTTTAAGTGAAATGATTGTGGGTGCTAGATATTTTATTATTACGTATAGAGATTACGAGAGAGATTCCGACCAAGCCGACGACAACATAATAGGTAGCCGGATGTCTTTGTATAACAATACTTAGGGCCACCCTGAGGCGCGAAAGATTTACCTCCACACGGGCTTATTTCTCATAGGTAAGTACCTACAATTTACATTAATTACCTAGTTATTTTATATTCATTATGTATAAATAAAAAACAATCATGTCATAAAAACAGTCAAATGCATTTCTAGTTATGTAATCTACTAATATTTAGGGTACTAAACTAACCTACCCATCTAACGCTAATACCTTAATTCAACAATTTTGCATCATAGCCACAATGCTTCTAATATTTTACTTTACTGTTGTTTAGAAAACCAATAAAGTTAATTAAGTATTTTGTTAATTATTGAAATAAAAGTAAAGTAACGAAACATTTCGTGAAACGGGTCGCTAAAGTAAAGAGGAGGGGAGTGTTTTTGTTACATTGACAATCATCGTGCGTGACAGACAAGATAAGGCTGAGGCGGCAAAGTTTTATTATTGTTTGATACTTAAATGAAAACTCAGTGAATTGTTTAAAAACTTACACACAATCAACTAGTAATAACAGTGAGATATGTACAATGTCGCGTCCTGACATAAATAAGGTGCAAAAAGTATACCTAGGTACCTACTTGTGAAAACTAATCGTGAACCTGTTTCAATCATTTTGAAGTGATTAGAAAGTGTTAATAACTTTATGTCGTTTTGTAGGTTGTCGTCAGTTCAATAATGTGAAACTTGGATAACATGTCAAGGTTCGCCGGAATAAATCAAGACGCTAAAAACGGTGAAATTTGGATATTTTGAGAAGTCAGTGTTCACGAATCTCTACAGCCGGCCCGACGCATTGACGACTTCGCTTGTGAATTGCCAAACAGATTTATGTCCATCAGGGGCCTATTGCATAATTAGACTAATAAAATTAGAAACTAATACAAGTTACTGGTTAAAAATTTACAAGCTGCGTTATTTTGTGTTGCATAATTATTTTGTGTTTTCACTAATTATATTAGAAAATTGTGTTGCATAAATTTCTAATAATATCGTGAAAGTTACAAGTAAATTCATCATTATTTACAAGTACTAATAAATTTTGTTGCATAATGTATTTTTACTAACTTGTAATAAGTGTACTAATATTATCAGCAAAACACAAAATTACAAGTAAACAAGTTGGCTGAGTGAGGTAAACCTTTGCCCATCTGTGGACTTTGCAATTAAAAAATAAATATTGGCGGGAACAGTAAACGTCAACGTAAAACTTTATCTGAAATTTCTAACTTCGAAAATGGGTGGTAAGCGAGAAGAACAAAGAAAATTGAAAATGTGCATCTTAAGTAAAATTAAGGAGCAGAAAGATGTCTTGTTCGGTCCCTTTTCAACAAAGGTCACTAAAGATATTCGCAGTAACGCCTGGAGAAATATCGGTGCATATGCCCAAAGCTTGGGGATTATCAAAGAAAATAAGAATTGGGCGTATGTTCGTGATGTTTGGTGGGCAAATGTGAGAAAATTATCCGTGGTAAGTACCTACAACTTGTCTTCTAAGCGTGCAATTACCATTATTACTTATTATTCAACAATAGGTGTAGGTATGTAGGTGTATATTATACATATAAGTTTTGTTTAGCCTGTATGTTAATTTATAAACAATATACATTTTTTACAACAACTATATTTATATCATATCATATTTTTACTCGACTTCTAAAAGAGGAGTGTAATGTTTTATTGATTTAATGAGGTAGTTTTTTAACGTTCTTAGTTCACTCGTAGAGGCTGGTCTGGTGGTACGATTTCGATGCAAATAGGGTCGTTAAATTCGGCAAAGCGTCGCAAGGGATACTTTGATTAAAAAAACTAACATATACAGGCTATATCATAAAAACTGTTATGCAATTGTCGTCTAGGTATATAAAAATAAGCAGCCGGGTTTTTAAAGTTGACTAATCTTTTGTTATAGGAGAAACGAGATAATGCTAAAAAAACAGGCTCTGGCGGAGGGCCCGACTGTAAAGAAAATGAAATTGATGTTCTCGTTTATGATATACTCGGAAAAGAGTCACCAGTTTTAGAAGGTCTAGGCGTGGATGAGCATCTGCAAATTGAATTGAACCTAGATTCTGAGCAAAAGATACAAGAAACCCTACAAGAGACAGTAGATAATACGTTCGAGACATTAAACAATTCCGAACTTAAACAAAATAATAACAACATTTTAAAAAGGGACTGGAAAGGAAGAGAAGGAATAAACGAAAACAAAGATTTATTACAAAAAAAAATGAAATTAACGTTAGATATTTTGGAGAAAGAAAACATATTAAAAGATCTACAAATAAAAAATGTTGAACGAGATAATTACCTAAAAGATTTAAAAATTTTGGATTTGGAATTACGGTATGGGCTCCCAAGATCCAAGTTTACAAGTAATTTGGAGCAATTTACACTAGCTGTGTTTATTCCAGAATCTACATCCGATAATCAAAATAATACGGATACCGCGTATACAGATCAGGAATAGTCACAATATTGACGTTTCTAATAATTAATTTGTGTACTTTAGCAATAAAAACAATGAATTTCATCGATTGTTCAAATTTCTTTATTATTAAAAGTTAAGAAAATAAATGTTTTTTCCTTAAAAAGTTAGCTAATAAATAGTACATTGATGACATATAGCTAGACATCAACAAATTAAAAGCCTGACTCACTAGAAAATCGTACAATTAGTTGTAAGTCAAATTTTTGAAACTTCATAATGATTGGATTTAATTTATGTATTTAAGAGCTAATTTAGGTATTTTCTTACGATGTCATGTTAGCCATATAGTAAATCCAATCGTATGACGACGCAGTTAGCCTAGTCTATCATGACCCTGCCTGCAAAGCTAGTGGTCCCGGGTTCGATCCCCGGTAAGGTCAAATATTTGTTTGATGAGAATGATGAGCATGAATTTTTTATCTATATAAGTATGTTTGTCATTGTATAGTAGGGTGACGATACCAATGATGGACACTTTTATCTGACAGGCACCAGTAATGGACACTTCACTCTTAATTCAAATTTCATATGGTCCTAAATTGATTGTTGCAAAACAAATGAATAACCCTTATGTTCCGTAAAATAAGAATCAAGTGTCCATCATTGGTCCTCGTCCATTACTGGTTCCGTCACCCTAGCTACCCATAGTATAAGCCATAGTGATTATTTATATATTTAATAAGTTTCAAACAACTTGACCTACATCTTAATTTTAACAAGATTTAGTATTAAAAGTATTTATGATGACATAGACTGTATTATTTCTTGTTGGCGTCGAAGTGCACTCAATGCAGGAGCCTCATCATTTACATTTCGATGATTTTCTTGTTCCACTGGTGGAGTGAATGATTCCAAATCTTCACCTTCCCGGGCAATGTTGCACAAAGTTGCACAGCAGACAACGATATTTGCTGCAAAATTTGGGTTGACTCTTAGATGATTCAGGCAGGGAAATTTTTCCTTTAATATTCCAAAGGAACACTCTATAATCTGCCTTGTTGCTTTGAGTCTTCGGTTGTAGCGTCTTTCACCCTCGCTATTTGGGTCGTTGTGTAACGGTGTCATTAGCCACGTTTTTAGAGGGTAACCCGAGTCTCCAAGTATAACGCCATTTGGAAATATTTTTTCTTGTTCCATTGCACTGTAGAGACTACTCCTTCTTAGAACTCGTGCATCGTGCACACTACCCGGCCAATTGGCACTTACATAAAAAAATTGATATTGTGGTCCACATACCATCATACAATTGATCGAATGGCCTCCTTTTCTGTCTACGAATGCTGGTTCGTTAGTAGTTGGTGCGTCTATTGGTATGAGTGTTCCATCAATTATACCAATTACATTCGGGAAATTATATAACTCATAGAACTCTTGCACTACGTCTTCCATTCGGTGTGGCCATATAATTATCGATGGAAATAACCTTCTATTAATAGC
The DNA here is from genome assembly GCA_963966035.1 of Acleris laterana. Classification (NCBI taxonomy): domain Eukaryota; kingdom Metazoa; phylum Arthropoda; class Insecta; order Lepidoptera; family Tortricidae; genus Acleris; species Acleris laterana. The sequence continues at coordinate 3,489,807 of OZ014451.1, forward strand.
GTTAATAACGCGATGAACAGTTCGACAAACTGTAGACTTGTCAACGCCATGACCTGCACCAACAGAATAATATTGGCATCCAGTTCCAAGCCAATGAAGTGTAGTACATAATTGCTGTTTCGGAGAAAGAGCACCACCTTTTTTTTTCAACTTAATGTCGCTTGAAATTGCTTGCAGCACACGTTCGGCTTTAATAGGTTTCATTCGAAACATTTCGTAAAAGTGTGCACTATTTTCAAAAGTGAAGTTGATCCTGTCCTTATATACCTTTTGGTGTCGGGTTACTAGATATTGATCATCGTCATCGTCGGATAAATGCAAAATATTAAACATTTTTCGTTGATTAGGCTTTAACTAAATCACTTGTAATTCAAAATTACCGTGGTCCTTAGGTAAGTAGTAATAAATACAAGTTACAACTAATAATTTGAATTTTTAGACTCGTATTGCAACCAAAACTAATAAAATTTACATATAATATTAGTTATTAGGGCTAATACTTTTTGACTTGTATTTTATAACTTGTATTTTATTATGCAACAATAATTTACAAGTTACAACCAAAATCACTAATATTATTAGCTTGTACTTATTCACTTGTATATTTATCCCTCGTATTTTATTATGCAACATAAAAGTACAAGTTACAACCAAAATCACTAATAGTATTAGCTTGTACTTTATTATGCAATAGGCCCCAGGTATAATAAAATTATTCACAATGTTACTCATTTCAAGATTCAGTTTTTAATGTATTCAATATAAATTATCCTTTCTTATAAAACAATAATTGTCTTTGAATAAAGTAACTTCAGATAAAAGTCATGCAAAAGGATACTTACCCCATTTTCATTTGGGCTACTTCAATGTAAAGATAATAGTTTTAATTACTTTTTTCATGCTACTGTGTATTCATACTATGTAGTTACATACCGCAACTTACCATAGGCTATAGGTTAGATTATTTGCATTATGATGATCCAGCGCAGTATGTCTTGTCTTGTTCTACATAAAAGGGGTACCTCATATAAGTGAAGTTAAGTGTGTTGATTAGTTCCATGATATGAAAAAATTTAGACATGTCATTTTTTTGCCTAGTTTTCTCAAACCGCTGCAATAAGTTTTGTACTTCAGAAGTGCACTATTTCATTTAAACATTGTGTGATTTGTATAATGTCAAGTGAACAAACATCATGGTCTATTTTTGCTGGAGAACATGATGATAATCATAAAAAAGGATAACACAGTTTATAACTTGGGAATATTAAAAAATCATTAGAAATAGGAGTTGTAAAAAATTTATATGTTTAGTTCCAGTTAAATGTGGTTAATCCTGTTATTTTTACCTGTTGCAGCTATAAAACAGGATGGCTATTGGTTAGATAATAAGTGGGATCGCTATTTAACAATTTGCTGTTGTATGTCTATAATTTAAATGTACTGTTCTTGTTGCGGTGTTTTTGGTGTTCAATAAAGAGTATTTGTATGGTATAACCTGTGAATCAGATAATTACAAATAATATTAGGTATCGAGTTGATTTTGAAAACTGAAAATATGTAAAACTTAGAGACTTTTTTATGAAATAAACAATACATGCTAATAGTAGTTTTATTTATTGGTGACCTTTATGTTTGAAAGTTGATGCATAATAATATGTAGGTACTCCTACATTATTTAACTCTCTTCGCAAAATGAAAGTATTTGGAGCCTAAGATTCAGAGGCATAAGATAACGTAACAACAAGCTTTCTGAACTCTGTAACTTTTCTCCACACTCCATGGAATTCAGAAACCCAACGCTGAATGTTTTAGTACAATGAAATAACGATATTTAGCTCTCAAATATATATAAACTACTTTAAAAACACCAAGTCAACAAGGATCTGTGGTAATGGTATTGGTTGTTGGTATGTTTTGGCGTTTATATTATATTATATGAATGTTAATATTATTAATGAATAATGGGGCTAACTTTGACCAGTGTTCTCAGATTTTAAGTATCTGCATAGGTACCTTAACTAATAACATCAAACTTGATTCTGATTAAAAATATGTTAACTTAAATTTATAAACATAAATCTCTATCCTCGCAAGGCATTATAAATTTAGGTTTACATATATTTAAAATTAGATAACTATGATCTGGATAGTCCCAACTGTGATGTAATAACTTCCACTACCTAACTTTAAAGAAGAGACTGGCACAAACATTATATAATTAAATTAAATGTCACCTAAGTGCACTGGTAATTGGAAAGTGGCAAGTGTCCTAATGGGATAAAGTATTTGTATGTAAATACAAAAATATTGCAGGGATTCCTTCCAGTGCTAACATAGACTAACTGGCAACAATTGCTATGTAAAATTCACTGCTTCTGTTGTTCTCTATAAACCTAATATTGTAAATTTATTTTAGATTTACACATATAGAGACCTATATGTGTAAATCTATAACATTGTTGGCGCCTTGGTGCATACTGTAAGCCTATAATTGTAATTATAATAATAAATAAATAGACGAATATTATTATCCCTTTAAGGGATCTCTTCCAGCTAACCCTTGAGAGATTGAGAAGAGTGAACGGTTGTGCAATGAGTAAACAAGTGTACAAGAAGAAGAATATATAACACATTTAGTATCCAATAAAACTTATATAAATAGATTTAAAATAAAACTACATTCAAATACCTTCATAAATAGATATAGAAATAGGTATACATATTAATAGTTAAATATACATACATAAACTACATTTTACATACCTAGAGGATAATTGATATTTAGGAGATAGAGTCAAGCCAGAACTCGTCTTTTAGGGAGTCTACCGTTTGTGATTGCCTAATGCCAGTCGGTAGCCGATTCCATAATATTACAGAATGTACCGAGAAGGATTGTCGCTTGGTAACCCCTCTACCTTCTCTAAAAGAAACCAAATCAATGAGTGACAACTGAGAAAACCACTTGTGCTAACCACTGTTATAAAACATGAAAAAATGAAACAGGTAAACTGCATCTGAATTTTAATTGAAAAAGTATTATTCAGTAATAAAGGAATTAAGTATTTGTATTTAACAGCCTATAATATCCTACTGCTGGACAAAGGTCTCCATCCCTTCACCTTATATGATAATATACATAAACCGAAAACTAGTTTAAAAAATGCTTTTAAAATAACGACTTGCTTCTTGATTTTACCTTGAAAAAACGAATTTATGATGGTTCACTTCACGTACCTATCTTACCTGTCATGTCTAAACGCAAAACATATATTTTAAAAAACCATGCATACTCAAAACGTTTCGTCGTTTCGTTCAAAAATGTCATCAGACGTACTTACCCTCACAATCTCAGGTAAGATCATCTCATGTAAGAGCTTCTCAAAATGAGTTTATTAATTAGCAACGATCCTAGCTCCAGGATTACTTATCGAGACCATCTCAATTGAGAAGGTCTCAGTTCACGGATTGAGATGAGTCTATAAATACGGGCCTAAGTCAGTGTGTGTTCAATCTATGTGGCTATATTATTTTTGGAACTTTTCAGACCGGTGGTGGTAAGCCAGATTTTATTCCACCAGATGAAATATTAGAGAAGGTGGCGGGGCTCTTGGGCTCTACCTGCACGGGGTTTCAGGTTGTTTTTGGTGGTGATGGTATTGGGTGCGGGAGTTTGTTGCCAGATGGGGATGATGCTGTAGTCATAGGTGATAGCTCTCTTTATATGGAAGCTGCTTTGGATGATGGTAGATCTAATGTCCCGGATGTACCAGAAAATGTAACCGAGACAACTCCCAACAAAGGTATTATATTTTTTTCACTTAAGTTATTAATATTTCTGCATTGTGATACTAATTACATATCTTTTAAATAATATTTTTATAGGTACACCTGGCAAGAAGCATAAGCGTTTACACTCAGTTGACCCTGACTCTCCGAGTCCCGGGTTTACTAAATACTTTTTTGGCATGCCTTTGTCAAATGAACTTTTGCCAGCAAAGAAAGGTAATACAAGTCATTTTAGGTAATAATTATACTTACTCCTGTTGTAAATTGTTAGGCCTGTCTCACAATGGACTAAATGAGTAAATTTATCTGCCACTTAAAGTTAGCCCTCTTCTTGTCTTTTTTCAAGTGTACGAAAGGGAAAGGGTTTTTTTATGTGACAGATCAGATATGCTTTACTAGACAATTTGTGAGATAGGCTGTAAAGGACATAATATATTGTGTACAAAATTAATAATTATTTAATTTTCAGGTAAAAAAACAGCTGATGATCAAGGAAGATCTGCACGTAATCTGGCTATTACAAAGTATTATGAGATGAAAAGAGAAAAATTACAGTTAGAAGTTAGACTTTTAGAATTAGAATTGAAAAATAAAGAAAATAAAGATTGTAACTGAAGATATTAAAATTTTTGTTTGTGTTATTTAATTTTGTATTTAGATTTTATTAGAGTAAAACTTTATTTCTATTAAAGTAGGTCAGGTAGAGTAAATTTCACAAATAACATAATACAGTTTAATGTTAATTTTGAAATTTGAAAATCTTGTTTAGTATTTAAGTTTTCTTTCTATTTCAACTGTAAAATGTTATAGGTGTAGGTTTCTTGTGAAATAAATACATAAATAAATATAAATAGTGTTTATTTCAAGTTACAGTGTACTTGAGTGAATAAAAGACATAATGACAGTTAAACACTACCAAATTTTGTTTATTTTGTCAGAGTTTACCTAGTGAAGTGAAGTAGAATAAAAAGATAAGAGCTTAAAGAATTACATTTATTGAACAAAGATAAAATTAACACACCAAAAATCTACCAGTGTTGACATTTTTCTTACTTGTTCTGGCTAGGGATGAGATGATAAACTGAAAGTAAAAAAAAACTTTTTAGAAACTGGGATGAAATCATCAAATTTATTAGTCTAGGGCAGGGGTCGGCAACCTGCGGCTCGCGAGCCACATGCGGCTCTTTGGATGTGAGGCTGCGGCTCTTTAGTTATAAATAGATATTTTTCTTATGAATAAATAGATTAGATTTTTTATCAACAAACTTTATGAAAGTATAGAGGCTATTTATTGTTGGCAAGAAAAATTTTTGTGGCTCTTTAAAAAAAGCCGACTCAAAAGGTTGCCGACCCCTGGTCTAGGGGCCTGTTTCACAATCAACGAGTAAATTTATCTGCCATATAAAGTTGTCTCCCTTCTTATCTATTTTTAAGTGTAAGAAAGAGAAAGGGATAAATTTATCTGTCAAATATCCTTTACTTGTCGATTGTGAAACAGGCAGTAAGTATATAAAACTTGTTATGGTTATGTAACTTTTACTCACTTATTAAAGAAATTTGAAATCAGTGTTGCTCTTTCAGTATAATTAGGCTCTTCAGTACTATTTGGCACCGGTACTGGTGATTCAATAGGAATTTCCACCTCTGGTGGTATATCTTCTAGCCTGTTCAACCGGCAAATATTGTGCAAAACAGCAGTTGCTATAATAACTGCATTGACTCTTATTAAACTTAAACGCATTGTAAGTGCTACTACTGGAAATCTCCTTTTCCAAACCCCAAAACATCTAAAAAAAAGTAATACTTATCATAATAACACAATGATAATTTATTACATGGTTATAAAATACATATAATATATATATACATTAAATTAAACCACACCTGTTTGGGTTATAAAATAGGGTAAGTATTAAAAAAATTGCCTTTCTATGCAGTTCCTTGTTCGGATATGAGCTTCATTATAAAGCTGTTCGCCTCTAGTTTGAGGGTTTAACAAAGGTGTTAAAATGTATGGTTTCAGAGGATAGGCACTGTCTGCCAGCAGCCATTTGTTACCATACATTCCACTTTCGCATTGAGCTGTAAAAAAGTTACTATATATAATTATTTAGGTACTTTATAGGAGATAAAAACATAAACAAACAGTGAACAGTGCATTACTTATGATGATAATAAGGCAACTAAGTTTAAGATATTAGTTCTTTCCTTAAGCATATCCCACAGAATATTAATTAATTTATAATCATACTCTAATAAATTATGTAATTTAAAAATTATACTCTTGAGTATTTATTCCTGTTACCACGAAGTTCCGAGTTGTTGAATATTGTGGCATCATGGGCCGAACCAGGCCAACGAGCTACAACATTCATAAATAATAAGTCGGCATTACAAACTGCTTGAACATTTAAAGAAAAGTAACTTTTCCGATTTCTAAATTCTTCCCCAATCTGTGAGCCTGTATAGAAGAAAGATTTTTGGTACAATGAGAAAAGTTAAAGACTATTGGGCAAGTGCCTATCTCAAAAACAAAACTTACAGGGAGATTGTATACTAATGTGTGTACCATCAAGTGCACCCAGAACTCGAGGAAATCTAGCTATTGTAAAAAAATCTTGTTCCGTATCAGTACGCATGAATATATACTTGTTGTATAATTGTGCTATAGCATAACTGATGTCACGCACTATACGGCAAGCTGACGCTTTTGACACCCCAATAAAGTCGGCCATCGATAATAGCATTGTCCCCAGTGCAAAGAACCTTAATGTTAGTAAGAGTTGGTGCAGTGGATGTATGCCATAGTTCCTGAAATGAAAATCGAAGTAGGTAAAGTAAATTAACCAATATCTACAAAACGCTGGCATTTTGCTGAGAATATTAATAATACATACCTGGCTCCCTTCACTCTGATATGAGGATATATTTCCTTTAGCAATCGTTGCACTGATGCCTTGTCCAGTCGAAATCGCAGTTGGAATTCATAGGAATCCAAGATATTAAAATGGTCAACTCGCATTTTGTAATTTCTACGATTGATACCATGTTCTTCATCTGATTCATTGTCCTCCCAATCAGATAACATTTCCAAATCACTTAATTCACTATCTGAACGAGACATTTTAATCTTTTTTTAAAGTTGTTGACCAAAATATATAAAATTGTACTTCCAAACCGACCGAATTCGGGCGGTAATAAAATCAGTAACGGTTAGTAACATTGACAGTTCGTTTACGCTCCAAAAATGTTATAGAAACACTACAACCTGTCATTCCCATACATTCAAGTTACTATTCGTTATCTGTGACCCTCCCATCCGTTAGTAGCAAGCCATCGGTAAAACGGCTTACGAAGCGTTTTTTATAGGAACGGTTTTGACTTACGTCTAGTTGAAAACGTTACTGCCCGTAAGGAAAACGATTCGTTTCTTGAATATAGGAACCGGGCAATGATTTTAGTTTTTTGAATGATTTTTGATTTAGGATTTTTATTACGATTTAAAGTTGAACAGTAATAGTTAAAATTTTAAAGTTTGCTTTTTGTTACACTTAATCACTTGTCTTGTCTGCTACTTGGTTTACGCATATCTCAAAAAGAGACACTTCCGTTCATAATTTAAAATTTTACGCCCCGCAGAAAATCAAAGATGGTGGCACCAAATTAGGGCGAAGGGTAGCCAAAAGGAATAGATAATTACGGGTCTACTCGTTAACTTGGACCCTTGAGGACTCGAATGGCCTGCGTATCTTTTAAATCACAATAAAAAGAGGGACAGTAGATAGACTCCGTCTTCAGTATCCATCATTGTGGCTTGACATTTATGGCTTAAAAGTTGTGGTTTGGTTTGATATTGAATAATAGTGTCCTAAAAACCGGCGAAATGCAAGTCGGGATTTGACAAGAAAGATTCCGTAGGTATCATTAATTTCTATTATTTGTTATTTAAAATTAAATGTATGTAGCGCCACCATTGATTTAGTATATACTAGATACACAATCAGCACGAAAAAATGGCAAGTCAAAACTACTGCCGAATCGACTTGGGCAGTAGTTTTGCTATTAGTCTTGTTCCGACCACAGACAGTGGCAGTTGTCAATCATGACAAAATGTGTGGTGAAAAACTGCAAAATTAATAACAAAAAAACAAATAAAAAGGATGGAATGTCTTATTTTACGTAAGGTCTATTTATTTATAAACTTTCTAGCTAAAATTATAATGTTTTCATGATTTTTAGGAATTTATTTAGTGTACACAAATTATGACTTACCAAGGAACAAAATTATTATGGAGTAGCTATTACTTTTTTAAATTTTAATATTTTTTATTTTTAATTTTAAGCTTTCCACGAAATCCTCTACGACGTGCAAAATGGGTCGCACGAGATAGGGGTGAACTATTCAAGGCAAATAAGTCGTCTGTTGTGTGCTTGACCCATTTTCGTACAATTATATAATAAATTAAACTTATTTCAAGGAAATTAGGTTAGGTTGGGATCGCATCATAATACCTATATATAAAGTTCAAAATACATAATGGGTCATATTACATAATGGTCATAATAAGTAAACTTTTCAATATTTTTAAAAGCCCATTGTATAGAACCCAGGTTTGTTGTATAACAATCTTGAAAAGTTCAGGGTTTCAAAAAAAAACCATTATATATTATGACCATTATGAATTATGACCCATTATGTATTTTGAACTTTATGTACATATTATGATACGTAACCGGTTAGGCTAGGTTGGTTATGATAGGATAAGATCTTGTCTTGTCTGGAGTAAAGTGTAATGTTTTAATGGTACATTTATGTATGTATGTATGTATAATTCTTTATTCTAACATAACTTTGAACACCTGAGCCAATTTATATGTGTGTGGTATCGTTAGAATCATTTCACCATTCCAGGTGACAAAGGATACCTAAACGTTAAAATTTGAATAAAAACAATCGACGGGACGGATTTTTAAACCTTGCTTTACATTAATTTATTCATTATTATTATTGTATATATATATATAGCTTAAGTTGTGTAATGACAGCATTTATAAAACATGTCAAAAGTTTTTTTGTGTAATTTGTAATTTCGTTAAAACTGATACAATATAAATAGAGAAATTCGTCTCCATTCATTCGATGTCCACTTTTGTCATAAATAGTATGATAATGGCGATTTCACTAAAGAGTTTTGAATATTTTAAAACATTAGTTTGCAAATTTGAAACTTGACTGCTAGTATATTGAGTTTTTTTTTGCATGAATGTTTAAGGTAAAAAATAGCGATGTTAGCATGTATCTGAATGCAGCTATTAATGTCATTTGGGACAGTTTATAATAAAATTTTGTGCGGGATTGTGTATCTTGTATATACTAAATCAATGAGCGCCACATTAATATTGTTATTTCATGTGGTAGGTAGCCCTGCCTACGAAGCTAGCGGTCCAGGGTAGTGATTCTCTGAACAACGACGGTCGGACGGACGGACGAGTGAATGTCCAAGCGGCGAGTTTAAGTAGTCCCGTCAGTGCAGACCAAACATATTTTAGCTCGTGCATTTTCAATTTAGCAGCATGGTTAGAATTTAATTCTATTCACGATCAAGTTTAAAATGGTACGTCACGAAATATGAGAAACGAGGTTTTTCCAAAGTAATCTATACTATCTACACTAAGATTATAAATCTGAAGAGTTTGTTTGTATGTAATCTCAGGAACTACTGTACCGATTTGAAAAAAATATTTCAGTGTTAGATAGCCCATTTATCGAGGAAGGCTATATAGGCTATATACTTACAAACCGAAGCGTAGCGAGAGGATATAAATGTATCATGCCCGTACTGCTTTTTAGTTAATTTACCAGTTAAATAACGGTTTTTGTGTTCTTTATTCATTTAACGCCCCGTTTTAGGTGTTTGCATTGGGTTTAGAAGCTTTTGATCAAGAATAATTGCTAAAACAGCGAATCATTTCACATTTAAATATTGAAGGAGGAATATTGCTTTTACATTTTGTACCTTTATGTGAAAAAAATTGTACCGTAAAACGAGGTGACTAGGGATTAAGAACTGCCAGCAAAAGCACCTGACGTTTACTCATACAATCCGATTAACTAAAATGTCATTTTTATTTAAAATCCATGTAGTTACCATATAAAACAAATTCAAAACAAAAGTAAAGACCTCATCTCCCAAATCACATGAACATTTTTTGTTTATAAATGAACATAATATCGCGACGCAAATACGGACGTTTACCTTATAGAATAAGAGTTGAATTAGAAAAGTAACCATAAAATGGGGTGAGAAAGGACACAATCTAAAATGAAGCATAATTATATTACTAATTATGACTGAAATTATTTCCAATAGTCGTAACGTTATTTTTAATACTTGTTCTTATTTGTAACAAGTTATGACTTATATTAGGTTGTGTCGCTACCCTTAATCCCCTACTCACCCCGTTTTAAGGTATTAAATTTTAAAATGAACACCTGAAGTTCCATGAAATCTAGCTAGGAACCATAACGATTAAATTACTTATCTATCTTTTGTAATAAACTGCAACCAAATCCATTTATTCATTTGAGAGCTACAATGGTACAAACAGACATGCAAAACTTCTAACGCCTGCCTCTTTTCAGTAGTTAATTAGAGATAAAAACCCCCGATATAACGGTGACCCCTTCTTTCAGAGCTAAAAAATATAAGGGGACAATCTCACACCAATTGACCTAGTCCCAAACTAAGCTCTAGGCTTGTACTATGGGTACTAGACAACGATATACTCGTAAATACTTATATAGAGAAATATATACTTAAATACATTAGAAAACATCCATGGCTCAGGAACAAATATTCGCGCTCATCACACAAATATCTGCCCTTACCGGGATTCGAACCCAGGACCGCTAGCTTCGTAGGCAGGGTCACTACCCACTAGGCCAGCGCGTCGTCAAAGGCCAAACCGATTTTCATATAACTTAGCTATAAACCACCGCTAGAAAACCTGCTTTTATATAAAAAAAGTTGGATCTAACTCGGTTTACCCGTTTAAGAACTAAAGCGGCACAAACCGACAGAGACATAGCGGTCAAACTTATAAAAAACACCTCTCTATGCGTCGGGGGTTGAAAAGACGACGATTAAAACAAAACACTCAGTCTACGGTTACCCTTATAAGTGTAACAACATACTTTAATGCTTTACCACCTTTACATCATGTTTGGCCTTCTGTAGGGTTATTATGACGTATCTATGCTATTCATTTTACGCTGAGAGAAAAGTGATGTGAGTAATGATTTTAAAAAGAAAATGAAAGTATTCTTTCAATTAAACCCATTTTACTCTACCAATGAATACATGGATCTATTTAGAAGTAAATGTTTACTAGAGCCATAAATGTTATAATATAGATGCATGTTATTTTTAAGCAAAATTGTACCAAACCTGACTTGCTAAATGTAATGTATTGTTACTTGGCCAATAAATATTATTATTATTATAATAAAGGACAGAGTTATGTAACTGCCCTTTACGCTCTCTGTAAAATGAACTGTCCTTTACGCTTACTGTAAAATGAACTGCATAGCCATGTCATAATAACGCCCCTGCCCTAATCTTTCAATACGTTAAAACGACAATGTATCAATGTGTACAGCAACGTATAACGCTGTACATTCTCAGTAATGAGATTCACGTATCTTCACCCAAGTTCTAAGTTTTCTTGAATAGCTCTTTAATTTCAATGTAGCGGTGGCGGCGGATTCCGTGACACGCTACATATCTCGGGTCATGAATAATTCAGAGCCGGTATATATTTGTTAACAGTAGACGTTTTACAAACAGTACAACGTAAGCTGCTTTTATACAATACTGCTACAACTCAAAAAATGATGACGTTTTGTATGTACCTCATAAAAGCCCTCGACTTAGGGATCATGCTTTTATATGATACTTGTCCGAGAAGGCTTACTTTACTTACTGGTCTCCGCAGTAATTTACTATTACAGCCTATCGCTCTATTTTCTAGTGTAGAATTATATTCCTTTACTGAAATATCTAAAGTTTATAGGCAAACATAATTTTCATAATATCTTGATTTGATTGGATTAATTAAATAAAAAACCGTCATATAAGATTTTTGCAATAAAAACCAATGTAAAGTTCACAAAAACATTTTCTTAAAACCCAAATAAACTTTTACTTTTAAGGAAGAGCGGTGTCTCTTAACACAGGTATCCCACATACTTAAAAAGAGACACCGGCCCCGATTAATGTTAAGAAATTTTGTTGTTACTGAATAAATATTTTTTTCATTTATAGAAAACTTCAAGTAGAAAGTGTTCTAAATTTAAACGCAACAGCAACTCATTTTGAGATGCTACACTTTTGCATATGCAACGGTTGGATAGATATGATTTAAACAAAACTATGTCATAAAATTACAATCTTAATTCATAACACATTTAAATACGCTAGATGCAAAATAAATGTGGAATTTTATGACCATTATTTATACTAGGCATGTATTTATAATAATGTAAAGTAAGAAGTAAACATACTGTATTTGATACAGAAAATTTATATGAAGTGTGGGGCCAAGGATGGGACCGAGCTGAGTAGTAGTAGCCAGTGGACGACTCTAACGCACAAATGATTTTAAATTACAAAAGATCTTTTTTTATTTTACCTTTTCGCTAAGTACTGTTGTTTTGACATTAACTGTGAACGTAAGATCGAGCAAACATTTAATATTGCTTTCAATTGTAAGTAAACTTAGAAACATGATCATTGTTGTTGTTTCTTTAGTAAAGTCTAGAAAGTTTTGATGTTAAAGCAACATTGTCATATAGTGTATAGAATAAGGCCTATCAAAAGTTTATTTGGGTTTTATGAAAATATTTTTGTGAACTTTATATTGGCTTTTATTGCAAAAATCTTATATAACGACAGTTTTTTATTTAATAAATCCAATCAAATTAAGATATTATGGAAAATATGTTTTCCCCATAAACTTTAGATATTTCAGTAAAGGAATATTATTCTACACCAGAAAAAGAACGATAGGCTGTAATAGTACACACAACATCACACGTAACTAACCATTAAAGACAGAGCAGAGAGAAAAAGAAAGAGATGTATATTATGTGTCAACAACATACGCATTCTAGTGCAACTCTCTTTCATGCAATATTTCAGATTTCTGAAGTGTATAGCTAGATGTGTTGCTGTGTGTACATTACTGGACGATATGATTATAAAAGCATGATCCGTGAGTCGAGGGCTTTTATACATACAAGTCGAGTGGGGCTAGACAAGTTGCCATCGTTCACGAACGCTAGCAGCGTTAGGCGATCACTTTGGTGATCACCTGTCACTTGGCACTGTCAAAATTAAATAGACTAGACAATCAGTTTTTAGCGTGTCAGTTGTAACGAGTGATATATCACGTGACTTACGTCATTCCCATACATTTTTCAATGACAACACATATCGCCAGTGATCACCTAACGCTAGCGTTCGTGAACGATGGCAACTTGTCTAGCCCCACAGGATGGCTAATAATGGGAAGCATGTCGTTAAGTATTCATAATAGTTCATTTTACATTTTTATTTTGAATAAAATGGTATTTAACAAAATGTTTTATTAATAAAATTACAACTTTTTGAAAAAATTCCTAAATGTCTACAAAAAACACCAAACGGTATTAATCCTTAACCGCTTTGCACTGACCTCGTCCGTGACAAACTTTTTTTAATAAAATATGACCGCGTTGTGGTTTGTGGTATTAAACTGCCAAACTGCGAGCTGAATATTCAGAGTTTCATAGTGAATTAAGTAAGTTTCTGTCAAAAAATTAATTTTTGGGACAAGATTTTGTTGCAGACTGTACTTTTTTTTTACACAGTTGTCATCTTCTCGTCACGACGATTCTAACAAGCCTTAACACGACGCGATTATCATGTGTAATTTAGGAGCGCCTTTAGCCACCCTGAGTCTCCATCATCAGACCAGTTCTATGGTACTATATTTCTGTATCGTCATCAGAATTAAAGGCGTATGCAAATTTTCAACTTCATCCGAAACCGGGAACTGGGTCAAATTTAACTTGATTTGACCAAGATTTGACCCTTACACACATACATACATAGCAAATTAAATTAAGATTGTAAAATGTACTTAATCGTTATTTTTATAAGTGTGTCCAAAAATATTTGCAAAAATACTGATGGAGCAAAAATAGTTCATAATGTATTTTTTTTAATCGTTCTACTTGAAACAATCTATCGAGTAACCGGGAGCGGTTACTCGATAGATTGTTTCTGAGTTATGGATTTTTTTACATCAATCTAATGTATTCCTTTATGTGAGTTTGTTTATCGATGTCGTTTTCAACATACAAGCCTAGAGCTCTGGCTGTGGATAAAGCACCGTCACTTTTTGACACGTATACTTATTTACCTGTCAGAAGGTGACGGATGCCTTATCCAAAATTTATCACGCGATAGACGCAGCCATATTAGGCCTATATTAATTTATTTACGTTAATCTAAGAAATAATGCGGTCTTAGTAACCTTGGAAGTTCGGAAAACTACCATTGGATTTTACTCTGTTTCAAAAGTTTTATCAAGTTTCCGTGATTGAGCTAGGCTTCAAACCTGGAGAGCGGCCAAGTGGCCAGCCAGAGTTCAAAATTCAATGAAACAGACGTTTGGCTCGGTCTCTTGGGCTAACTTAAAACGATGTGCCTTTTGTTGCACTTCGTTAGTACAAAGATTTATAATTTAACCCCCTTACTTATAAACGTGAAATAAGCTTTGGAATAGTTTATGGAATGCTTTGTCCTTATGCGTAATTTTGACATTTGCATCTGGCAGAAAGTGACAAAGCATGGCATAAACTATTCCAAGCTTATTCCACGTTTATAAGTAAGGGGAAAAATGTGTTTAAAACTTTAAATCCCAAATTCACAAGTTATGACGTTTTCGTAACACTATTCAAATTCAAATGTCACAGTGACAGCTGATAAGCACAAAGCATGGTTAAGCTACCACACGGCTATTCAACGTTTATAAGTAAATTTTATGTTCAATCCCAAGTTGTACTTGACGGCGCCACAGTCATAACCGGTTAAAGTGACACACATACATAAACTCACGCCTTCATTCTCAGAGTGGATTAGGCAGAGCTACAGAATTACAAACAACTCTAAAATCTTGTTGATAATTTTGTAACCACATTTTGCACACTTAGGCTTAGGCTTAGGGTTAAAGTGAGGATACTTTAAATAAGTAGCAACTTGATGTAAACAGCACTTGCAATGGTTCGAGCGTATCGCGCCACCCTTCACCAGCACACTACCCTGCACCTGCCTGCTGGAGTGTGATTCTCTTAAAAACGCGGTCAGTCGAACGAACGAATGAATGTCACAGCGGCGAGTTTAAGTAGTCCCGTCAGTGCGAACAAAACATATTTTAGCGCGTGCATTTTCAATTTTGCAGCATGGTTTCTGCCGATGGATCGAACGTAAAAAGCTGCCTGATTGAGAATGTCGTTATCATTCCTTAAGGTCTAATTTATTTTATAAAAAGTTCCTACTCGCATTTTATCAACAGAACCCTCAATTTAAGATCATTGAAAGTGAAAATCAAATCGTTGCTTTGCCTTCAAGGACTTAATAATTTTTCCTTTACAGAAAATAACTGAATGACCTGAGCGAATTGAAACCAATCGACATCGGAAGAAATTCGATTAGCTTCGTCGAAAGGACTGTTCGAGCCGTAATAATTGGATTTACTATAAATAAAGTCATGGACGAATCGGCAATCAGTTCTGTCTTTTTGTTTCTACTGTCCGTCCGACTGCCTGTCTGTATGTCAATTATTTCGAGCTCGATAAGCGCAGTGAGAGACCTGCGAATTGGATGTGTTGTGTTATAAATAACGGTGAATTTAAACTGACTATTGGGTTAAAAAAAAATATACACGTTGCTTTCGCTCTAGTATGAACTCACTTCATGAACCAACGTGTCTTTTAAAATCTGTTATTTTCTCTGGGTCTTTTTTTTTTGGCATGTGAAAGTACTCCAGGATTCAGGCCACCTGATCGTAAGGGGGGATCAGAAACCCATAGACATTAGAATTCTAAGACTTCGAAAGCGTTGCTGACCTACATATTTTTCTACATTCATGCTTTGACTTTTAATATTGTTGTCAACATTTATTAATGACTAACTGTTCATGTCCGATGTCGAAACCGGTGATTCTATTCAGTCATACATACATACATGGGTCATACACAATCACAAAAACAAAAGTTGTCTCTCCTGTGGTCAATAGTTAAGGGCTTGTGTGCATAAAGTTATGTTTTTATTTGATAGGACTATAGTTGACGAGACGCCGTTTATGCGGATGTGGGTTCACCCAGAAAATTAGGCCTTAAACACGTTAACTTCGGGTATGTCCACAGGAAAGACGGGAACCTAAATCTGTGTATGACCCACATACATACATTAAATCACGCCTGTTTCCCAGAGGGATAGGCAGAGACCACTTCTTTCCACTTGCTACGATCTTGACAAATTTCTTTCGCTTCTTCCACATTCATACATCGAGTCATGCACGCACGTCGGTTTCGGGTACTTAAGATTCGGCCCTTTTCCAGTATTTCTCCGATTTTACTCGAAAAAGTACGCCTAGGGCGGCACCTTCCGACCCGTCCACTCACTTTCGATCTGTATATCTCTTTCGTCAATCTTCTTTCATCCATCCTTTCCAAATGACCGAACCATCGAAGCATGCCCTTTTCAATCTTAGTCACTACATCTTCTTTTATTCCACATTTCTCTCTGACTTTTTTATTCCTTACTCTATCATGATCATGATAATTACGAACAAAACAAAAGAATACCTACTAAATCAGGGTAGACATTCACGAGTGATGCTAAGTCATACATATTTTTTTTTTTACCAACGTAGATATTGGTACAATTTTTGTCGTTCAATTATATTATACCGTGTGAGCTATAACTATGGAGTTCTGAACAAACTGGTAACGTATTGTATTCACAAGAAAAGTTCATGCAATACAATAACATCAAAGTAATTTAATATACAGTACTATCTCGTTGTTATTTAATTTCTATTCGGGATATTCAGGCCACAATCCGCTAGTTAAATTTGGCCACAATATTAATATTCATTCGGGTCAGGCGACTTCGTATTTCAGTCGGCATGGCTAATTTTCAGTTCTCCTCTATGCAGTATGTTTAATCATTAAAACAATATAAATATAAGAACTTAAAATATAATATGTAAATGAAGAGTTATCTTATCATATCCTAAATTATCTTACAGATGGGCTCTTTCCGATACACTTCGACCCTTTAGAGATTTTTTGTGCAATGACCCTCTATATGTACACTCAGCTGTTCGATTGTGCAGGTTTCCACACGATGATTTTCCTTCAAAAAAATAAAAATGCGTTTGTTTGCTGGAATACAGTCATTAAGGTGTTACATGTTTTGGATACAGTGTATCCAGCTTGCATGCAGGCTGTAAGGGCCTGGACACATGTCGCCGGTACGGTGCCGTCTACGGTGTCACGGCGCGGCGCCGCGAATTTACAGTACAAGTTTCTATGGTGCCACAAACGGCGCTGCGCCGTGACACCGTAGACGGCACCGTACCGGCGACATGTGTCCAGGCCCTAAGAGCATCGTATAGTGCACTTAAGTTAGAAACGCATTGGCATATGGTGACTGCGGGGATTCGAACTCGGTAGCTTACGTTAGTACGCAGTAAATGTACCGTTATAGCGGTGGTAGGACCTTTTGGGAGGTCCATCCAGATTCCTATCACCAACTAATCTTTTAACCAACCACCAAGCAGTAGTGTGCGTGGTGTTCCGGTGGGGATAAGACTACAACTGAAATGACTGGCATAGAGGCAGTCCATCTTAGTTCTCAAGGTTGGCATTTGAGAATATCGTGTTTTGCTAGTATGATTTTATAAGAATACTAGCGACCCGCCCTCGCTTCGCTTCGGTTTATTTGAGTTTTCTATAACACACGTACATAAACCACAATATATTATACATAAAAACCTTCCTCTTGAGTCACTCTATCTACTTAAAAAAACCGCATTAAAATCCGTTGCGTAGTTTTAAAGATCTAAGCATACATAGGGACAGACAGCGGGAAGCGACTTTGTTTTATACTATGTAGTGATGATGTTTTGCGAATGTGATATTCTCTGGAGCAACGGAAACTACACGTAGCCAGACTGATACCGGAATGGGTAATAACCACGTGACCGTGCAGGTCATGGCTACCCTGGTCTGGTCACTACCAGCTAGGCTAATTACATTGTTACATTGAAGGTTTCTTAAGAATACTGTCTTATATTATTTATTTATTTAATATTATTTGTTATTATTATTACTCAGTTTTTTTATATAGGTAAGTTAAGTTTTTTTTTACAATAAGTATTCATTTATAAAAATAAAATAACAATACTAATACAAAAAATAAACATTATAAAAAACCTAAGGTTTGTTTCAATAGAACTTGCCAACAATGTAAACAAAACATTCAATGAGATATGCATATTCTAGCACTATTTTATTCTTTTAATGGTTTAGGATAATGATGTGGAAAGAATGATTAAATAAACACATGGATTTAGCAGTATTTGATGGTGTAGAATGGAAATTAAAGACATTTTGAATACAAAGTTTGTTTACATTGTTGGCAAGTTCTATTGAAACAAACCTTAACCTATGAGTGCCGCCGGCAGCGGGGCAGGGCTCAAGCTACCGGTGGTTATGGCTGCAGAGAAGAACCTCCTCACAATGCGTACTGGGGAAAACTGCTTTCTGTATCTGGCCCTTGATCCACCCATCGAGCGAGAGTCTCTTGAGTTGGTCGAGACTCTTCAACCAACAATCGGGACAATGATCGTCGAGTCAATATCCCATTATTATAATTATTAATATGATTGTATTGTTACAGGTAGCACCAAACATGATCGAGTTCATCAGATCGCCAGTTAACCTGATAGACTTCATGGCGACCCTGAGCTTCTACATGGACTTGGTGGTGGAGCTGGCCGTCATCAGGCGAAACGTGGACAAAGCAAACATTTTGGAGTTCATATCTATCATTAAGATTTTAAGGTAAATTATTCTTATATCTATACATACATACATTAAATTACGCCTGTTTCCCAGAGGGGTAGGCAGAGACCACTTCTTTCCATTTGCTACGATCTTGACAAATTTTTTTCGCTTCTTCCACATTCATACAGCGAGTCATGCACGCACGTCGGTTTCGGGTACTTAAGATTCGGCCCTTTTCCAGTATTTCTCCGATTTGATTCGAAAACGTACACCAAGGGCGGCCCCTTCCAACCCGTCCGTCTAATATCTATTTTATAAGATAATTAGCTTTTCATACTCGCGAACTATAAACAATATCAAAATACCACTTTTAGCGTAACCAAGGCTTGGAACAGTTCTATAATGAGCGTTTCCATGGTAATAACAGTGTTTTATAATTATTACAGTTCCGGCCAAAACATTCCATACTTATTTTTATTTATGAAGAGACTGACTCTTGGGTTATTGATTATATCTTTCAAGTTTTATTATAAAGGAATTTCAAAACTACTATCTATTTTACATTACCGCAACTGCTTGTAAAGTACTTTTTGGGTACCTACAATCTAACCATAAAAGACTAATTAAACTTAAAAGGGTCATGACTCTCCTTTCTAGAATGACTAAATATAGAAACCATCCTGTGACCACTTTAAAATTCAACAGTTTGCTAAAGCATACACCGAATTGGCTGCATACAATTCGCACGTTCCTGATAAAGTCAGAGACGCTAAATTTTAATTCGAATATTACATACATACATACATACATAAACTCACGCCTTTATTCCCAAAGTGGGGTAGGCAGAGCTACAGAATTACAAACAACTCTAAAAACTTGTTAATAATTCTGTAACCACATTTTGCACTTTTAGTCTAAGATGTTTACCAGTATATTATTGACAGGTTGCAAGCCCATCGCCTAACAGTACTATACGCCTTTATTCCCTTAGCCGTCTCTTACGACATCCACGGGAAGATATGGAGTGGCACTATTCTAACCCGGCAACCACACGGGATAATTCGAATCTTCCAATCGAATATGTGGTAACTTATTTACGGCCGTTTCCACTAGACATTTTAACGCTAAAAATATATAGCTATCGATCGATCTCGACCGTTAACTACACACTAGCTATTTTATTGAATAATAAAAATGAAACGAAACAAAGATAACATTTTTTTACTTTAAAATTATTGGGTGAGCAAAATAAATAGGTTCGTTTGGTTTTGTTTACAAATTTTGTCATTTCTTTTGACCCTGACTTTAATACCCACGACTATAGCTTACATTGAGACTAGGTACATTTGTTTTATCGTCCTCTGATATAAATTTCAATTATTCACTCTATGATCGGCCGCTAAGCTACAATATAATAGCTATTAATTATCCATAAACAATACACTAGCGTGCACCACGTGATGTATATAATACACGGGACTGGTCACGTTGCACAAGCTCGTTAACTATTATGGATGCATCTGTTTTTGTATGGCGTCGAGGTTGGTGCAGTGTAAACGGTATTTGGTTGCTAATGATATGATAACGATACAAAAGGTTCGAAGCGTCGTTAGAATTGTTTAGATTTTAATATAGAATGCACTGAGAAAAAAAAGATTGATGAAAGGATTGGGTTTTTTTTAATTCAAAGTATCAATCATCAATCAATCAATCAAATGTTTATTGCATTTAGCACACGTTAAAAATACATTAAAAATAAAAGTAAAAAATAAATCAGATGGTACCAACAATGTTGAAGAACCTTAAACCTAACAAAAACACCCATTACTAGTATTCCTTTTTTTATGGCATAGGGAAGACAAATGAGCACACAGGCCACCTGATGGTAAGTGGAAACTGTGACCCATAGACATTCGTATTCACAAGACTGCAATGCAATCCTAAGACTGCAAATGCGTTGCCAACTCTGAGGACTAAGATGGAATGCCTCTATGCTAGTAATTTCACCGGCTGTCTTATCCCCAAACCGGAACACAACAATGCGAACACTGCTGTTTGGCGGTAGGTTAATGGATAAGATGGTGGTAGCGATCCGGACGGACCCTGCACAAGGTCCTACCACCCGCAAAAGACCAGAGGCCCTTGCCAGGATGCATTACGCTAACTAGCGTTTCTATTCATTTCGTTTTTAAACCAATCGCGTCACTGGTAGATCACGTGGCTTTTCGTATCAAGTGATCTACCAGTGACGCGATTGGTTTTAACACGAAACGAATAGAAACGCTAGTTAGCGTTATGCATCTTGGGCTTAAACCGAATTTAAGATACGATACCACAGAAAAATACACAGATAGGTATACACATTTAACTTGTAATATCCTCCAGTTTGCGTTAGGGCTTAAAAATCCTTATTAACATTTAAAGTTACTGTTTTCTTATTGTGCCTTGTTTTTAATTCCGTAAAAGCATAAAGAAAATAGTGAAGCGACGGTAAAGTTTCTCACCCCCTGAATCAAGTTCGATTTCACGATTTTTGAATAAATTGTAGTAAGTATTTATAGAAAACTAAGTTAGTGTTTCCGTTTTTTTTTTTGTTTCTTTCCAACATTTTCAGGGGGGAGAAACGTTTCCGCAGTTTGTATCGAAATTTTCATCCTCACAATCCTTTTAATCTGTCTTATAGATGTATCCCTAAATGCGTTAATGATAGTAATGGTGTTTAATCTTTAATTAACAGTAGATAATGTAATTCTACAGATATAGTGTCTAATCATACGACATCGTATTTTGGTCGGATAATTACCAATTCATCTTGCTTCCTCAATTAACTTATCCATATATACTGAAGACGAGCGAGAAAGCAAGACAAATGCGAGATTTCCGACCAAATACGATGACGTAAATACAGAATCCACTTTAGATCTTACCTGGTAAACAAAGCTATTGTCATCTATTGTAGAGTGTTGCCGCAAAAATAGGGTTGGAAATAAAATACTTTCTAATTCCAAACTCACATACATACATACATATATTAAATCACGCCTGTTTCCCAGAAGTGTAGGCAGAGTTCACTCTTTTTCCACCTGCTACGCATCCTGGCAAATCTCTTTTGCTTCTTCCACATTCATACATGTAAACATTTCAAGCACATTTTGACAAGAAGGCGTTAAATGATGGGGTTAAAATTAAAATGAAAGGCATATTAATGTTAAGCATTCAAAGACACTTGAAAGTGTATACAGTACAAAACATGAGTTGATAATTGAAAAATAATTTTACAAACCGGCTTACATTATACCACTGAAATAAATTAATTATAAAGAAAAATCGGGAGAAAAACTCACACCAATTGAACTAGAACCAAAATAAGCTCAAGGCTTGTATCGGTACTAGATAACAATAAAGATACTTATGTAAAGAAAACAAATACTTAATACAGTCATAAATATTCAAGAATCAGAAGCAAATACTCGCGCTCACCACACAAAAAATCCCAGCAAGTGTACGGGGTAGGTAAACGCGTCGTCAAACAAATTAATTTCTGGAACTAAAATAGTATTAACAGTATCTGTGCTGAATTCCAATATCATGTGATGACGATATCTTAATTAACATTTCCATTGATGTCAATCACGCTACATAATTGATGAGTTGTTGACCTGCTGCGGTTTGCAGTTTAACCACAAGCTAATGTGATCCATTATGTGGTTTCGTGATGATTTTATGTGCTAAATGGCTAACCAAACAATTTGTATTAAGTCGTAAAGCACATTGTGATTATACGGCACGTTTTAGAAATATTTAACTTTAACGGAATATAATTCACTGTAGAACACTTACAACTGATCCACTGTGTACTTCTTCTTACTACCTATAGTCGATGACACTACAAATGTCAACTTCAAAGTTCGTGTTTAATGCGTATAAGAGGCTTGTTAACGTTAGTTACTGATAAAAGGATAAAGGTATGAACGAGACATGAATCTAGCGACGAAGGTCTACATTTACATGGTCAAAAACATCTTGCATTCTTCTGAAACGTGGATTATTATCGTTGCCACCTAAAATACTTCCGTAAAATAAAGATCAGTAGGTCCGACGGCGTGCAAAATACTGAAGCCTTGCGGAGAGCTCCATGTGGGTGGAGTTGAAGATGTTATGCAATGGCATCTATGTTGGGTGGCCACGTTTCAAGGATGCCTTTTTTTTTGGCATAGAGATGACAAACGAGCACACAGGCCACCTGATGGTAAGTGGAAACTGTGACCCATAGACATTCGCATTCACAAGACTGCAGAGCAATCCTAAGACTGCAAATGCGTTGCCAACCCTGAGGACTAAGATGGAATGCTTCTATGCTAGTAATTTCACCGGCTGTCTTATCCCCAAACCGGAACACAACAATGCGAACACTCCTGTTTGGCGGTAGGTTAATGGATAAGACGGTGGTAGCGATCCGGACGGACCCTACACAAGGTCCTACCACCCGCAACGATGGCTGAGAAACGAGTCTTTTACTCAGATCTGTGGAGGGCAAGCGGATAACAGAACTCCTTTGGTACAAGAATGTGCTTAAGCGCCTCATGAAAAACTATGACATTTACTCAACGCTGTGGGAGAGGCATATGGACGACCGCCCAAAATATTTGTATATGCACTAATGCCATTAAATATAAAGGTTTGGCCACTAATACGACTAGAAACTAGCAGGACGTTTTACCACAACTGTCCACTGAATATAAGTACCACGTCTTACTACAAAATTGGAATTTCTTTTTTACCCGACAACCGAAAGATAAGAGAAATATTTTAGAGTAATATTGATCTGTATTTATACGTATGTATGTATGGTTGTTTTTTTCGTTGTAAAGGCTGAACACGCGCCACGTAAAAGATGCCACGTTTCAATAAGCGCGGTGTTGTTAGGTTCGTTTAAGCGTCGCACTGGGCACTTTTGTTAAAACACAAAAAAAAGGCCAAATAAGAAGATATCGATACTAGGTACTTTAAAAAACTCGTAACTTATTTCGAGATGTATGAGTTTGAACTTAATTTTCTTCACGTTTAAGTTTAAAATCGTACGTCACGAAATATTATGACATACCAGCTTTCTTCAAAGCATCGACGAAAATTAAATATAACATGATAACTAACATTACATTGACGACATTGTTCAAACTGTAGTTAGCTTTTTTTAAAGCTTGCTTTTTGTGAGACTTGTCATGTTATTTTATGGCTACATTGCA